>CM033638.1:29046331-29613831 GCA_019453435.1 Rhinogobius similis | reverse complement strand
AGTCCTGTATTGTTATTTTTCGTCACTACCTCCCCGAGTCGGGAGTGGGTAATTTGCGCGCCTGCTGCCTTCCTCGGATGTGGTAGCCGTTTCTCAGGCTCCCTCTCCGGAATCAAACCCTGATTCCCCGTTACCCGTGGTCACCATGGTAGGCACAGAAAGTACCATCGAAAGTTGATAGGGCAGACATTCGAATGAGACGTCGCCGCCACGAGGGCCAGCGATCGGCTCGAGGTTATCTAGAGTCACCAAAGCGAGCGGGGAGCCCCGAGAGGCAACCCCGCATGGGTTTTGGGTCTGATAAATGCACGCATCCCCGGAGGTCAGCGCTCGTTTGCATGTATTAGCTCTAGAATTGCCACAGTTATCCAAGTAACGGTAGAGCAATCAAAGGAACCATAACTGATTTAATGAGCCATTCACAGTTTCACTGTACCGGCCGTGTGTACTTAGACTTGCATGGCTTAATCTTTGAGACAAGCATATGCTACTAGCAGGATCAACCAGGTAGCCCTGTGGAGCACGCCGCGGGTTGGAGAGAGGACTCCCTGCGGCACGGCGGCCGGTCCCCCCCCAGCGGAGGGGGGGCCCTGGGGACAGGCACCTGCCTGCACCTGCAGGGCGCCCGGAGGCTCTGTGCGAGCTCCCTGGGCAGGGGAGGCTCTTAGGTAGGGTTCGAGAAACCGTGTCTGCCGGAGGCAGGCCTCCGCGCTGGGTGGGAGGGGGGCACCACTGCCCGCGCCTTCCTCTGGCAGAGGGCCTCAGTGGGGGGACCCCTAGGTGAGACGGGACGCCTCGGCCTCGCTTCCGACCTGACCGGCATGCGGGTGAGCCAGAGCCCGCCTGAGCCGCATTGAGTCAAACCCACAGTGCGCAGGAACCTTCAGACGTGGATAGAACCAGAACGAGGCCCTGCGATGGCGGATCTTGTATGCCCGTCGACCAAACTCCGTCTGTGGTATACGGAGAACCATGATTTGTAACACTTCCAATTCGGGGACCCACCATGTGCCTGCACTGTAGCCCAGGGAGTGCTCCCTGACTGGAACGCACGCTCGTGCCAGCCCCTCTTGTCATAGATCCAGAGACAGGCTCCGGGGTCCCATTGGCACTTTTTTACCCCAGAGACAGTGCTTCAAAATCTGACCCATTTTTTGCACATTCAGGGACAATAGGACCAGGAAAAAAGGCCCAGAAAAACGGATTTCTCATGCCCACGGGTAGAGCAGACTGCCAGGCATGCATAGAACCAGGATTTGTGCAAATGTCAATCGCAAAAAACGTCGTTTCCAAAAACTGCCCGGGCATCCCTTGGAACGACGCAAAATCTCAAAGTTCGCGTGGGAGCAGCGTAAGGATTTTCGCGTGGGCAGAGTTAATCAGCCCGGGAGAACCCTTTTCTGCACAGCCTCAGAAAATGACAAAGTCCCTGGCCTTGCGTATGGTACTCTGGATATGGTACTCTGGATATGGTACTCTGCTGGGACTTTGTCAGAGACCATCGGGGACATGTGGTACTCTGATAGGGATTACCTACGACAGGGCCCATCGGGGACATAGGGTACTCTGAATATGGTACTCTACTGGGACTTTGTCAGAGTCCATCGGCGGCATGTGGTACTCTGCTGGGACTATGTCAGAGACCATCGGGGCTGGGCTTGACTCAACAGCGTTACCCGAACAGCGAACAGGTACTGCTCCTGGGTCAAACAATTGACACCTTGCACCCTGGAGGTGCTGGCCCTATCCCAGCCACCCCCAGCAGCACTCATGACTCTTGCCCAGGAACAGGCAAGTAGAGGGGGCTAAAATAGAGGGGAGCAGTGGGGGGTCTCTGGATCCCTGTTGGACCCAGTATTGGCACAAATTCTACCCTCTTTTTCTGTTCTTTTCTTCTTTTTTTTTTTTTTTTTTTTTTTGGGGGGGTTGTTTTTTCCTCTAAATCCCAATTGAGGCTTAAAGTAGAAATCTAAAACTTTGGCGCTTAGAGGGTTAATTCAAATGGAAATTAGTCATTTTATGTGTAAAAACTGCCCAAATTACAAATATTTGGGACATGTAAATCTGAAAAATGGACAGAACCAAGTTTAATGTATTTTGTACACATAAAAATCTTTACAGAAGAGATTTTGGGTTTCTTATTTAGTTTTGGATTTTACTGAAAATTGTCCTAAAGATTTATATTTCACAATTTTTTTTAACGTAAAACTTAATTAAAACAGTTTAAGAATTAGATATCAAAAAATCCTTCTGTATGTTTTGTCTAAACCTTGTTGAGTCCAGATTGTACAGTTTGGTGTGGGATCTACTTTAAGGCTGATATTTATGTCTCGAGGGAGAAAAATGCATTTTAAGAAAACGGCCTTTGAAATTACAATGTCCCAGAGAAATCTATGGATGAAGTGGATTCAATGAAGTAATAAAACATCTTTAGGACCAGATTGGACACGTTTGTTGTTTCCACATGAAAGTCGATATGTTGAGAGAGCAACACAGACTAAAACAAAATTTTAAAAAATAAGTTGTGCCTGCAGTGTCTCACCTTAATTGTTGTTTACAATAAAATGCGTGTATAAATTCTGCTCAAGCCCCTTTAAAAATCTAAATATTAAATAAGACATAACCATTATAAAATAACAAATGAATACAAAACTTAACCAGAATTAAACTAGGACTAGATACCAACCAATTCGGAACCAGGACTGCCCCAGAATCCAACCTGAGACCTGTTCTATGAAACTGGATCAGTGGGTTAGAGGTAACTTCAGGGTTAAACCTGGTGTACTACAAACCTGGTTCACTTCCTGCCAGAGTAAATCTCTATAGCAACGGGCCGCAAACTCTTAAACTGCTCCGGACCAGGTTAAGTTCAGCTCAAATAGCACATGCAGCTGACCAATCAGATCTTACAGTCGCTGTGACGTCACCCTTCCTCCTGACGATTTTGGCACACAGGAGCGCTCCACAGAGAGAGAATGTTAAGGGATCGCCAAAACACCATAGATTTCTCTAATATTATCTTTTTGAGAGGAACCGAGGAATCGAGTTGAGGAATCTACAGCAAATGATTAACATGCAGCTTGTAATAACCTCAACTGTCACTTTGCACGATATTCTTACTTTTTGCGCTTTACTCCATAGATGTACAACAGCAGTAAAGAAAACAGCTTCATTATTACTCAAACAAGAACTTCGTTAATATATTATTATTATTATATCTTGTGTCGTAAAGAGATATCATTTGAATTGATGGAGCTTCGCACGTAACGATAGTCAATCCAGGTAAGAGCAACTTATCCTGGATAAGTTCAGCCAGCGTCATAGTACAGGCCTCAGGACTAACCCAAAGAACCCTCTGTCAGCAGGGTCTTCAACTCACACCTCAGAGAGAACTTCTCCCAGATCCCAAGGGAGACTGGGGACATGGAGTCTGAGTGTACCATGTTCTCCACCTCCATTGTCGATGCTACGGCTCGTAGCTGTGGTCGCATGGTCTCTGGTGTCTGTCGCGGCAGCAATCCTCGAACCCGGAAGCAAGGGATGCCGTCAGGCTGAAGAAGGAGTCCTACCGGGCCTTGCTAGCTTGTGGGAGTCCCAAAGCAGCTGACAGGTACCAGCAGGCCAAGCGTACTGCAGGCCGTGCAGTCGCAGAGGCAAAACTTTGAGGAGTTCGAAGAGGCCATGGAGGAGGACTGTCGTTTGGCCTTAATGAAATTGTGGCAAACCGTCCGACGCCTCAGGAGGGGGAAGCAGTGCTTCACCAACACTGTTTACGGTGCGGGTGGAGAGCTGTTGACCTTGACAGGGGATGTGGTCAGACGATAGAAGGAATACTTTGAGGATCTCCTCAATCCCACTGTCACGTCTTCCGAGGTGGAAGCAGAGACTGGGGACTCAGAGGCGGACTCATCCATCACCCTGGCTGAAGTCACTGAGGTTGTTGGCTCCTTGGTGGCAAGGCCTCGGGGGTGGATGAGATCCGCCCTGAGTATCTAAAGTCTCTGGATGTTGTGGGACTGTCTTGGCTGACACGTCTCTGCAACATCGAGTGGCAGTCAGGGACGGTACCTCTGGACTGGCAGACCGGGGTGGTGGTCCCTCTGTATAAGAAGGGGGACCGGAGGGTGTGTTCCCATCACAAGGGGATCACACTCCTCAGCCCTGGTAAGGTCTATTCCAGGGTACTGGAGAGGAGAATCCGACTGATAGTCAAACCTTGGATTCAGGAGGAGCCTGTGGTTTTCCTCCCGGTCACTTGACCAGCTCTATACTCTCCATCGGGTGCTTGAGGGTTCATGGGAGTTTGCCCAACCAGTCCACATGTGCTTTGTGGATCTGGAGAAGGCATTCGACCGTGTGCCCCGGGGCGCCTTGTGGGGGGTGCTCGGGGAGTATGGGGTCCGGGGCCCTTTGCTAAGGGCTGTCCGGTCCCTGTATGACCGGAGCAGGAGCTGTGTTCGCATTGCCGGCAGTAAGTCAGACCTGTTCCCAGTGCTTGTTGGACTTCGCAAGGGCTGCCCCTTTGTCACCGGTTCTGTTCATTATTTTTATGGACAAAATTTCTAGGCGCAGTCATCTCTGCTGTTTGCAGATCATGTCGTCCTGATAGCTTCTTCAAACCAGAACCTGCGGCATGTGCTGGGGCGGTTTGCAGCCAAGTGTGAAGCAGCTGGGATGAAGATCAGTGCCTCCAAATCCGAGGCCATGGTTCTCAATCGGAAAAAGGTGGCTTGTCCTCTCCGGGTGGGTGGAGAGTCCTTGCCTCAAGTGGAGGAGTTCAAGTATTTTGGGGTCTTGTTCACGAGTGAGGGAAGGATGCAGCGTGAGATTGACAGGCAGATCGGTGCAGCGTCTGCAGTGATGCAGGCGCTGTATCGGACCGTTGTGGTGAAGAGAGAGCTGAGTCGAAAGAAAGTCAATCTACCAGTCAATCTACGTTCCGACCTTCACCTGGTCATGAGCACATACAAGTAGTTGAAAGGAGCTTTTCCGTCGGGTGGCTGGGCGCTCCGTTAGAGATAGGGTGAGGAGCTCACTCACACAAGAGGAGCTCGGAGTAGCTGAGGTGGCTCTGGCATCTGTTCCGGATGCCTCCCAGAAGGTGTTCAGGGCATGTCCCGCCGGGAGGCGGCCCTGGGGAGACTATGTCCTTCGGCTGGCCTGGGAATGCCTCGGAATCCCCCCGGAAGAGCTGGAGGAAGTGACTGGGGTGAAGGAGTTCTGGGAGTCCCTGCTTAGACTGCTGCCCCCACGACCCGGCCCCGGATAAGCAGAAGAAGATGGATGGACTTGGCGCCAAAGGTGGTCGTCAGATTTTAAAAGTTCATGTTTTAGTCATTCCTGGCTCAACTTACGTAAAATAAAAAGTGACAGAAAGATAAAACCCACCTCTGTTAGGAACATGAAGAGTAGTAATTCTGCTGTTTACTGAAAGGACGGCCAAAACACAGAGCGCCTTGAGGAACAAGTGAGAATCAAAGTCTTTTGTGTTTAATGTGTCTTTTAAGCCATCTTATAAGAATTATGGATGTCACACTACAAGATGTCTTAAGTCGTTAAACAGAACACAGTCACACTGTGCGATGAATCACACAATCCGTTAAAGTTCAGACAGACGTTAAGACAGAAGTTTATCTCAGCGAATATCAGGCTCAGGCTCTGTGTGATGTCATTGCAGTTGTACCTGTTAGCGAAGGCTAGCTTGACATGCTAGTTTGGTTTGTGTGTTTGTAAAAGTTGCTAAATAAAAGAGAAATGTGAAAGTAAGTCCCGTTTGCAGCGGAGCTCCTGCTGTTACTTTTTAGGGCGCTTATGCTTTCATTTTTGACAAAGATTGATCATAGACACAGCGACAGGAGATTCACTCTGAGACAAAGACTCCAAAATATCAAACATTTCTGATATAAATTGTAGCTTGTCTTTGGTCGTACGATGGTTGTAAGTTTGGTCTTTGTCCCCGTCTCACTCTGAGATCTTCGAGCGACGATTTTGAGCTACGACTCAAGATTCTTCCCATGATCAGAAATCTTACGTTCACCTGGTCATATGAATTCTCACAATATCTGTGAGCTCAAAACCTAAACACAAATGGCGACGCCGACGGACGTACTTCGGCCTATTTCAACACATATATGAACTATTTTGCTTTTAAAAAAACATGCACATAGAAGTGCTAGTGCATTTGAGATCAAGGAAGAAGTCGGTGCTTTTCTCTCAACTGGATTTATTGTTTTCTCTGCTTGTTCCGCTTTTGTGCCGCTGCGATCTTAAGTTCAAGTGTCATGACGTTGCGCATTTTCCTGAACGACATCAATGGGGGCCAGTCCAGATTGATAGTGTGTAGAACTAATTCAGAGGGATACACATATCACTCTGGCACGAGCCAGGTTAATTCATGTAGTGGACTTTAGGGCTGTATTCCTTTAGTCGTTGGGAAGATGGTGCCAGCAGTGTGCACGGCGCTCCGTCTCCCAGCCTTGCGTGGCCTGTTGTTCATTGTGTGGATATGTATATGTGTTCAAATGTCTCTGCCACGCTTGTGTATGATCGCCAGTCATTATTCAACATTCGAGCGTCCCATGAACTGTTCCTGAAGCAGTGTAATGTACTGCACTCTTCATGTCCTCCTCCGCCTCTGTTGGCGTGCATACCAGCTCAGCTCAAATCAGGGCTTACCTGCGAACCGTAGAGAGGGGCCCGCATCCTCGTGGATCCCCAGTGGCAGCATCGTGGGAGCGTTGGCTTGTTCCTGTGCCGATTGTTGGAGTCCGCGAGGGGAACCAGCAAGTGGTGCGGTCTCCGCCGCTGCCCGTGGAATGGTGGTTCCGTTCCCGGAGACCACGCCGCGCTAATTGCCTCCGCCGCGTAAACCAGGAAAACCTCCGCATGCTAGCTCGTGCCTGCACCCCAAACAACGAGGACATGCTTCGGATGGTACTGATAAATGTCAGATCGCTGGCAAATAAGACATTCGTGCTAAATGACTTCTTTGTGTCGCGGCAACTGGATCTAATGTTTTTAACTGAGACGTGGCTACGCCCGGGTGTTCGGCATTTTTCTGAGCTCCTTTCTCCAGGCTGTTCATTCTTCAATTCTCCTCGTAACTCTGGCAAGGGTGGAGGGCTAGCCTCTGTGTTTAAATCCAGTATTAAGTTCCGACGGTGTCCATCAAACACTTTCTCCAGTTTTGAACTGCAGTTGCTTGAGTTACAGCGCGATGTTCGTGTCCAGTGCGCGCTCATCTATCGTCCACCAAAATTTAACAAAGACTTCATTTCGGATTTCTCAAACCTTGTGTCAGAAATGGCTCTTAACTATGACCATTTTCTAATTGTTGGAGACATAAACAATCATGTATGCTGTGACGAGAAACCTTTGGTTAAAGACTTTTTATCTGTTGTGGATTCTTTTAGCCTGACGCAATGGGTAGATGGCCCGACACACGAAAAGGGACACACTCTTGACCTCGTTCTTTCTTATGGTTTAGATGTCTGTGTTGAGGATTTTTGTAGCACACAGATATCGGACCATCTGCCTGTTTTGTTCTCAGTTAAGTTACCCGGTCCTCCGCCTACACCATGCGCCTTTACGCGCAACCGACGCGTAACTCTTCCACTGCACAGGAGTTCTCTAGTGCATTTACTTCTGTTGGAGCCACAGTGGACATTTCGAGCGCTTCAAGTGGTGATCTGTTTAACTCCATCTGCACCACCGTTCTTGACTCTGTTGCTCCTTTTAAAGCTTGGACTCCAAAGGCAGTGCCCGAGCCGTGGTTAAATGACCACACACGTACGCTTAGGCGTGAATGCAGACATGCTGAGAGGAGGTGGAAAAAGGACAGGCTTCACGTCTCTCTGGGCATTTTAAGAGATCGTTTGCGAAATTATCAGAAAGCTGTAGGGTGTGCCAAAGCTGAGTACATGTCAAACCTGATATCTACCAACAGTCACAGACCTCAAGTGCTTTTTAATACCTTAAACCGTCTTGTGGACCCTTCTGGGTCTAACTGTACTGTACAGTCTAAATTATTGTGTGATCAATTTCTTAATTTTTTTGTTGATAAAATAGCTTTAATTAGGGACTTAGCTCCTCCCTGTACAGCTGTCAGCCCTGTTTGTACTGTGTTTTTTGAGCGTTTTGAACATGTTACTTTTAGTGACCTGTCAAATGTTGTTTGTCATCTTAAACCCTCTGACTGTACTCTTGACTGTATTCCCTCCAAACTCCTAAAAGATGGATTTGACGTGATTCCCTATTTAAAGAAAATTGTGAACACCTCTTTGAACTCAGGCTGTGTCCCAAGTGCTTTTAAACATGCCATTGTTCAGCCTTTGCTGAAGAAGCCCACCTTGGATTCTGAGGTTCTGTCCAACTATAGGCCTATTTCCAAGATGCCCTTTCTGTCAAAAGTGTTAGAGAAATTGGTTTTTATACAAATTCAAACCCATTTAGAGGAACATTGGGTTTTAAAAAAAAATTCAGTCTGGTTTTAAAACATGTCACTGTACTGAAACTGCACTTTTAAGAGTTTATAATGATCTTATCTTAACTGTTGATTCTGGTTCCTCCTCTGTTTTATTGCTTTTAGACTTGACAGCAGCGTTTGACACTGTGGATCACCAAATTTTAATTTCCCGTCTTGAGAATTACGTTGGCATTAAAGGTGTGGCGCTAAAATGGTTCAGGTCTTATCTTGAGGAAAGGCCCCCATAGCTCAGACGTGGCCCAACTTAACTGTGGAGATCCACGGGGTTCCGTTTTAGGCCCTTTATTGTTTTCTTTGTACATGCTTCCCCTAGGGTCAATTTTCAGAAAGCACAACATTTCTTTTCATTGTTTGGCAGACGATGTGCAAGTCTACTTGCCCTTAAAACCAAACACTGCACCCAAACCCTGATGAGTTGTCTTCAGGATGTAAAAGACTGGATGGCTCTGAACTTTTTAAAGTTAAATGAATCTAAAACTGAAATTGTGGTATTTGGGGATTTATCACATGTAAAAAATGATCTGGGGCCACTGAGCTGCTATTGCCACCAGTCTGCTAGAAATCTCGGTATGATTTTAGATGGTTCTTTCAAGTTTGACAAACAAATAAGTCAAGTTGTTAACTCAGCTTTTTATCAGTTGCGCTTGCTCAGTAAGGTGAAACCATACCTGCCCCGTTCAGATCTAGAGCGCGTTATTCACGCATTTATTACCTGCCGCTTAGACTACTGCAACTCCCTGTACACCATCCACCGCCTGCAGTTGGTCCAGAATGCTGCTCCATGTAGAGCGTTGAGATCAGCAAACCTCATGATCTTAGACGTCCCGAGATCACGGTTAAAAACCCGAGGAGGCGGGGCTTTCTCTGTGGCAGGTCCCAGACTCTGGAGCAGTCTTCCTTTGAGCATTAGAACAGCACAATCTTTGAATATTTTTAATACTTTCTTAAAAACCCATTTGTTTGCACAGGCTTTTAACACAAGCTGAGCAGAACATTTATATTGCATTTTATTTTAGCTTGTTTCTGCATGTTCTGTTTTTGTCTTATTGTATTTTATATTGTGTCTGTAAAGCACTTTGGGCCATTGTGGTTGTTTTTAAATGTGCTTTATAAATAAATTTGACTTGACTTGATTTGACTAGTCGATTAATCGGTCAATGGTGTCTTAGTCGACTAACATTTGTATTAGTCGGCTAATTATTTTATTTAGATTTAAAGGATTATACAGCGAAAAAAGCAAAAATGAGCAGATATGGAGTGAGTTTGCTGAATATTTTGGAGTGAATGTGAATAAATAAATACTTTTCTGTATAAATAGTTCTGTTCCAGAAAGTTCCACCCCTGACAGGACATTTGAGTGAAGAATGTCCGCCGAAATGGAAGTTCACAGTTGCCTGTGACAGTTCCTCGGGGCCCGGATCCTGCAGAACTTACTAAAATCCTTCACTAGTGGAGGCGCCAAACTGAGTAGGACTTTATCCCTCCTGCTCTTCAGGTCCATTTGACCCCACTTAGATTTTTTGTTTTATTTTTTATTTCATTACTTTGAAACTTTCATGGGTGGTCCAAAACATCACCTAACATACAATTTATGCCATAAAAAAAAAAAAAAAAAAAGAATTTTATTCCTGATATGAAAACGTATATTGTTCTTTGACCAAATGTGCATTGCTCAAACGAAGAGAGCACGAGGGATATAGATCAAACCGACTCCTTTTAAATGTTTGAAGTTTGCAAAATTGATTTTTGTCAAGGATATGGCGATGGTGGAAAGAAAAGGTTTTCTTATCAAACACTTTCAGTGCTTTTTTATAGCAATGGGTAAAATAACAGAAAGACAGGTGCAGGACCAGCTTGAAACGCAGTATTTACATGACACTGTATCATTGAGTAAAATACTGTGACAGCTGCTTTCTGTTGAAGAAGCTCAAATGTGTTTAGGATTTTGTTTATTAAATTGACACTTCTTAAAATTTGTTCATTAACATTTTATCATTCATTTTCCTCTATTGCATGTTCATTTGAGTCTCTCCAGATTGAAACATACTGTAGTATGTAGCCATTGTTTTTATTTTCAATCAGTTACTGAGAATTCCCGGTACTTTGGTGGTGACTCAGTTCTTTCAAACTATGCTATCTCCCGTTTTGACCGTCACACTGTGTGGAGACTGTTTTAACAAAGAGTAGTTGTGACTGAACGAGCAGGAGGTGGGACGGGGTGAGCACAAAGTGCAGAGCATGCAGCGCCTTCAGGGAAGTGTGTGTGTGCATCTGGATCCTTATAAGAGCGAGACAGAGAGACGGCAGGAGCAAAGACAGCCGAACTTCAGCCTGAACACGCCTCGCATCGAAAACCTCAACATGCACTTCCCCACGAGGTACGGACAGTTTTCTTAATAACCTTATTCTGTTCAACCTTTCTGAAACCTTCAAAAGAGAGAAAAAAAAACTGTTTATTTTGTGCATTTTGGCTGCGTTCAAACTTGTCCAGGTATAGTTTGGATGTGGACTTGGTTTTGTTCTGGTGAAGTCATTGTTTGGTGAAGTTTGGTGTATCTAGCAAAACTGTGTTTTGCTAGATACTACAAGCAAAACACAGTTTTTTCAATGTTTTGTTTTTTGGTCAGTTTGCTCTGTCAACTATTGACAACAAACTTGTCCAGTCTGCTCCTAAAGATGTTTTATTCTTCCATTGAATCCTCTTCATCCATAGATTTCTCTGGGACATTGTAACTTCGAAGGCTATTTTCTTAAAATGCACTTTTCTCCCACAGAGACATAAAGATCGGCTTTAAAGTATTTCCTGCACACATCAACCTGTACAATCTGGACTCAAAAAGATTTTGATGACGGATTTTTTTGTATCAAATTCTAAAACAGTTTTGTTGAAGTTTTAAGTCAGCAATCATTTTGTCTTTAAAAGCTTGTCTGTCTGCAAAGTATGTATCATTCTCCGCATGGTCTCTCTTCCTCTTCCTTTTAAATATAGTTTCAAGGTCACTAAAACAACAGTTAAAGGGTGGATTTGACATTTTATAACTTTGAGATTTCGGTCTCAAAGTCGGCTTAAGTCGAGGTTCAACATTGCCCTGTTGTTCTATTTTGTCAACTATTTTGCTCCAGCAGTTTTTTCTCTTTTACTCTGGAGTATATGACACGGACCTGGCACCAGACTGTCATGAGCTTAGTGCCTCCTCCCTCCTGTGTGTGTGTGTGTTTCCTCCTCCCCTCCTGTGGTGTCCTTTTTGGAGCTTCCTGGGCATGACTGATTGGCACACCTGGAACCCATCTGCAATCAAGCGTACACCTCTGCAGTACAAAAGCTTGGCTCATTCATCCACACCCTGCCAGATCGTTCAGTCTACTTCCGTGCCTGCTCCCGCCTGCTATCCTGGTACTCACCTGTGCTCCTCGGTCCTTCCTGCTCCCGCCTGCTGTCCTGGTACTCACCTGTGCTCCTCGGTCCAGCCTGCTCCTGCCTGCTATCCCGGTACTCACCTGCGCTCCTCGGTCCAGCCTGCTCCTGCCTGCTATCCCGGTACCCACCTGTGCTCCTCGGTCCTTCCTGCTCCCGCCTGCTATCCCGGTACTCACCTGTGCTCCTCGGTCCAGCCTGCTCCTGCCTGCTATCCCGGTACCCACCTGTGCTACCTGTACACCTGCTATCCGGTACTCACCCGTGCTCCTCGGTCCAGCCTGCTCCGCCTGCTATCCGGTACCCACCTGTGCACCTCAGTCCAGCCAGCTCCTGCCTGCCGTCCTCACCGTGCTTCCTGGTCCAGCCTACTCCACCTCAGCCAACTCTCAATAAATAATTCTGTATTGATCCATATCTCTGGTCTGCTTCATTGGGTCCGCCTGTCGTTACCTCATAACACAGACAGAGACTTGGCTCTGTTTGGATTCTCCACAGAGTCACAAAAGCTCACAAAACATCCGAAAAGTGCTTTACTACTTGGAACTATTACGGCCAAAAGATTAATTCTCAAGGAATGGGGATCAATCTGCACCAATTTGTAGAAACTGACTGAACGAGTAAAGCTGCACAATACTGTTTCTATGGAATAACACAGACTCCAGTACTTGGGCAATATGCATAAAGTGGAAAAAAAATATGGTTCTTTTTTTTTTACGTAGATGGCATTTAGCTTTGGTCAGTTTACTCTCTCAACATACTAGCTTACATGTGGAAAGTACAAAATGTGTCCAATCTACTCCTAAAGGTGTTATATTATTTAATTAATCCACTTCATCCATAGATTTCTCTGGGACATTGTAACTTCAAAGGCCGTTTTCTTAAAATGTATTTTTCTTCCACAGAGACATAAAGATCAGCCTTAAAGTAGATCTAGTTCCCTCGAAAACTAAATAAGAAATCCAAAATGCCCTCTGTACATTATTATGTAACTAATAGATAGATCTTTATTGAGGACTCATGATCCATAGTTAAAAGACAAACAAACAGACAAGAAATATTAAAAAAAAAACATAAAAAGTAACGTTAATAAGAGGCCCCTAAGTTCCTCTAAGGAGACAACTGTACCAGTGTTTCCACAGCTGAGAAGAACAGCAGATGGCACTGTATTCAATATTAGACAATGATAAAATCACAATATTTTCTGAGTTGTTCAGATGATACATAAATTATATCATAAATAATATGTTTACAAATTTAGTTTTCAGTTTTTGCACATAAAACACCTTATTTCTGGAAACATTATGGGATAAAATACAGATATCTTTAAATTTAAGATTTTTCCTATTTACCTGCAGAGTCTGGCCTTACTTTATGGTGATATTATACATATATTTTTGGTCTATGGTAGAATGTGTAGAACACTAATAATCAGTTAAATTTACTACGTGTAGTTTTTTATTTTTTTTATAATCCTGAAAACAAAAACAGGGATAAATCTGTTTTTGTTTGTTGTAAATGTGTTTAGCTCGTCTGTCCCATGTTTAAGGACTGACTGGGGAAAGAGGACTTGTTCTTATGCTGCTCCCACGGCCTGGAATTCCTTCCAGTTGGAGAGGAGGTTACATGAATTGTCTCAGTCAGGTGTTTTGGCTTGTAAAACAAAGAGCGTGATCCTTCCAAAAACTGTCAGTGCCTTTGACAGTAGAGTGTCTTAATGTCTTAAAATTCTCTTAAAATGTAAATATTTATGTGTAATTTGTGTTATACGGTTATATCTTCCACTTTGCCCCAGGTCATCCTTGAAAAAGAGATTTCGATCTCAATGGGTTCTTACCTGGTTAAATAAAGGTTAAGAAATACAATCTGGAGACAAGTGTTTTGTATACAGACACTTGTAGTCACTTGTAGGTTAACTATTTTGTTTGCACATTTGATGTCTGATAGAAAAATCTTAAAGGACACATATTTATCACATATAAATAAATGCATGGGTTCACTGACTGGTGTCTCCTTTTCTTGCAGCTCTCCAAACATCTCCAGCATCGCCCGTGACTCATGTAACGTCTATGACATAAACAACTTCTGGGTCCCTCCTTACTTGTACACCATCTCTGCTCTGGGCATCGTCCTCAACCTGCTGGTGCTGCTGGTCTTCCTGCTCCACAAGAAGAGCTGCACGACCCCCGAGACCTACCTGAGCAACATGGCCGCCGCTGACCTGCTCCTGGTGGTCCCCTTGCCTGTCTGGGGCGTGTACCAGGCAAATGACCATGCCTGGACGTTTGGTCGACCCATGTGTACATTTATCAGTCTTCTGTTGGTCATTAACTACAACACCAGCATCTATTTTCTAGTCCTGGTTTGCATTGATCGATATTTAGCGCTGGTGCACCCGCTGTCGCAATGCAAACTGCGTAGACGTAAATATGCCAAGTTGGGCTGCCGTTTGGTGTGGTGCTTCGGTGTGCTCTTAAACATACCGACTTTTAAGTGCAGACAAGCTGTAGCTGTATCATTCAACGTCACTCACGAAACTGAAGAATACACTTGCAGTTGGAATTGTTCTGATTCTGTATTTTTGGCAAACGAGTTGATACAAATCCTTGTAGCGTTTGTCATTCCCCTATTGATCATTTTATTCTGCACCATTAAGATCGTCCAAGCACTGAGAACAAGACCCACGCACAAAGAAAGAAATCTAAAAACTGAACACAAAGCCACCATTTTAGTTCTGGCGGTTTTGCTAGCGTTCTTCCTCTGCTGGGCGCCGTTTAGCATAATCAGAATGTTTGAAGTCGCTGTTACATTTGACATCATCAAGAAAACATGCACCATCGAAAATAGCTTGATCTTCCTCAGGTATCTCTTCCTCAACTTTGGGTTCTTCAACAGCGTCCTCAACCCCATCCTGTACGTCCTGGTGGGTAAGAACTTTCGTAACAAGATGCAGGAGGTGGTTAGAAGCCATAGCAGTTGGATGAGGAAGTCAAGCACCAGCACAAGCAATGTGTCCTCGCGTAGAGTCAACGCTAACTGCATCAAGTGATCATGGAATCGGAAGCGCTTGTAAGAAGGCCATACACCTGTTGTGGGACAGTTATCTGAACTGCTTTTACCTGTGGCCCATCGAGGCAACTGTTGTTGTGATTTTGGGCATTATAAAAATAAATTGATTTGATTTGATTTGATTATTTTTCTTGCCTCAGTTCAGATGTGTTGTAAAAAGAGTTAAAATCAGACCACTGTACGTTGAATTAAAAGCACCAGGCTTGTAGCTGTTAGCATTCCCGTGACGGCAATACGCCACTTTGACCTCTGAAAGTTCTGCAACAAGCTTGAACTCATGAAGGTGACAAATTAGGATGCAAAGAATTTAAACGAAAAACATTGGCTCCCAACAGCTCAGGGAAGTCAGCAAAACGATGATGAAAGTATAATGGACTGATTTAAGAAGATACAAAAAGAAGTTATCACACTTAATGTCATTCCACTTTTGATGATTTATCATTTATTATTCAACCTCAACCCCATCCTGTACGTCCTCGTGGGTAAGAACTTTCATACGAAGATGCAGGAGGTGGTGAGAAGCCGTAGAAGTTCGGTGTTGAAGTCAAGCATGCAGTTCGCCACCAAAACAAATTCAACTTGAAGACTTGAAGGTTGTACAACTGATTTTTATCATTTTTCTTGCCTCATTACGCATATATTGTGAAAGGAGTCCAAATCAAACCACCGTACAATTCATTAAAAAGCGTCAGGCTTGTTGCTAATGCCACTTTGACCTCTGAAAGTTCTGCATGAAGCTTAGAAACGTATCACGATGAAGAACTGGGAAAGGATGATAAAAGTATAATATAAGGACTGGTTGAAGAGGATATAAGAAGTTATGACACGTTTGTTTTAATGTACAAATGATGAAGAGTTTAAAAGGGTTTCATGGCACAAAATTTAACAAAACGGAAAACCACAAAGCCCAAATACGTAGTCGCCAATAACTCTACCAATCAGGTTATTTAAGACTAAACAAGGTAATTCTTCTCTTAATTCATATTTTGCATCTTTTATGCAGACATACTTGGAGGATAGCAGTGGTGTAGTTAGTTAAACATTTACCCATGAACAGGAAGGTTGTTGGTTCAAAAAAATCCCACTTGAGTAAAATGTCACACCAGGGACGTAAAGTAGCAAAGTTCAAAGTTGCTTAAGCACACTTGGGTATGACACTCCCATATTACCCTTGTTAGTTAGCCTTTGTGATGCAGCTACAGGAAGGGCATCTGGTGTAAAAAGTCTACCAATGAGAACCTGTCCGACCTGTATCCTATTGATCTTCCTCAGTACGCCAGTGTTTATCCCATCAGGCAAAAAGCCAAGATGTGCTCTTGTTTTTATAGATAGCAAAATTCCAGCGTACCTGCATAGACCTGTTGACATTTTATGCATTTTGATCATCATTTGATAAAAAAAAAAACCTACAAAGTTCCTGGGAATGTAAATTATAAAGATCAATCTGTAACCCACATATTTTCAGTCAAATCCACTATTCTGGAATGAATCGGGGTCAGTTTGTTCAAAAAATTATCCTGGTGTAGAGAGAGAGAGTTCCTCCAGGCAGATGAGATGCAGTTCATCTAGTGTAGAGAGAGTTCCTCCAGGCAGATGAGGAACAGTTCATCTAGTGTAGAGAGAGTTCCTCCAGGTAGTTGAAAAATAGTTAATCTAGTGTCGAGAGAGTTCATCCAGGCAGTTGAGGAACAGTTCATCTAATGTAGAAAGAGTTCCTCCAGGCAGATGAGGAGTAGTTTATTTAGTGTAGCGAGAGTTCATCCAGGCAGTTGAGCTGCAGTTCATCTAGTGTAGAGAGAGTTCCTCCAGGCAGTTGAAGAGCATCCGGGTCAGAATCTCCAAACAGCAGCTTTACTCAATGCGCTGAGCTTGGTTCCACTCATACTTCACACGGCAAACAGTCTCAGCCTCACAAAGAGTCCAGACATTTGTTTCTGCTCCAAAGAGTTCAGCTTCAGTTTATATTAGGGCTCATTTTTGTCAAACGTTTTAGGAAAAATCAGCCAGAACGAAAAGGCTTTACCTGGAAAGTTCCACAATATGGCATTGAACATATCTATGCTCCGTTAGGTGTTTGTTTGACCTGACGACTCCTGTGTGTTATTGTCTCCGTGGAGTTTAAATAATTAATGATGGATATGTTTTAAGCCATATTGTGGAACGTTTCAGGCAAAGTAATAACACAAACCCAGAAATGTGTTGGGCCCTAAAATACATTGACAGATAAACAGGAAAAACAAACTTAAAACACTGTTGAACATCGAGGGGCAGGAACCCGACCTCAGGGAGAACGGGCTCATGAACGCACATTGTTAATGTGCGGCCATTGTCCGCAGAAGGAAATGGGGTTGTCAAGCTAACATTATAAATGAAAATGAATGTAAACATGACAAGTGGCTAAAGTCTGAATGGCTATTATGCATTTAAAAGGATCTCTTAATGTATCCGGGCATGTGGAAGAAATGTATTATATATCTGGAAAAGTACAAATCACTCCTTTTGAAGAGTTTAAACTTACATTCTTATTACTGTATGTATAGATTAAAGGCCGGCACACACTACAGGATCTTACTGTCTTCATAAAAATCTGTGTTTGTGAAAGCCGGTGCTTCTCTAAGCTAATGCTAAGCTAAATTAAACTGAAAGAAGACTTTTCTGCTAAAAGTAATACCTCGGGAAATTTAAATGACTTGAATTACGTAACCATTTTATTTATTTTATCTTGATTTGAGTAGATTTAACTTGATAAGTAAAATTATTTACTTATGAAACAACACGTTTTGTATTTAAAATAAGGAAAATTAAAAACTATGTGAACTTAAAATTTGAAAAACATATCTTATTCCATTGGTAAATAATCGTACTCCACATGTCAAATCTACTCAAATCAAACTAAAACATTCTGAATTGAAGTTTAACTTACTTAGATATAACTTTTTGCAGTGTTGGCATTGAGTGTACTTTAATCAAGTCATGCTTTACATTCATGTTAGCCTTTAATATTATCTAATTTACTCCTCACATAATCTAATCTTTTGACTCACTTTAACTCAGTTATCCAGAGTGCATGTAAACAGTGGTCTGTTTCTCAGTGCATGGAAACATGGTTACTCATTGAATATGTGTGTCATTTTATACATGTATTTATATGTATGTACGTTTAAATCAGAGCTTGAGTATTTGTGATTGTGATGTCACTTTAAAAAAATGTATCTAAAACATAGATAGTATAGATAGATACGTGCGTGTGTGTGACACCAGAACAAACAGTCAGTCGATTCTATTTCAGTAAAACAAAACTTATCACATTCCTCAAGATCCCTAATTTTTTTTATATATATATTTTCATTTGAAAAAATCTGCTTTGAGAATATTTTTACACGGAATTAGTTGCTCAAAAAGAGCTTCCCATTTCTTAAAAGTTAGGTATGGAATATTTGTTAATAAATTATTGTTTAGATATACATTTTTATACATTTTATACTTTTTTTTATACATATATACAATTTCTTTTGACCATTTGTAACGACTTGCCTAAAATGTGAGCAGTGATTTTCCTCTTTTTAAAGGGGTGATGGGGTCCTTAGATCTCATGCATAAATATATATAGTTTCACAACAATTTTACTCATCCACAATGCATTTTATTACAACAAAAGTAGAATAAAATGTAGAAAAATGTAACTGAGGAAAAAAACATCACGTGCTTTTAAGGGCCCTTGCCTGTCCTGGGCCCCGGGCAAACCATGTCCATGTTCTGACATTGTTCCATCATCAAAAACACCCCTGGAGCAGCATTAGTTTGACACTGGTTTGTAAATCCTCTCTCTCCAACACTGTGTCCTGAACTCCTTCATGTGTGACGTAGATGAGGCTGACGTCATTTATCCCAGAATCCTTTGCTGTTTTAAGTCTTTAAAGTCTATTCACCTTATTCTGCCCCGCCCACTTTTGCCATTTTTTGCCACAGATACGCACTTTTGTTGTAAACGCACTTCCGTTTGACAAGAACTCTGTTAAAGCTAATGACGAACGAGGGAAAAGTCTCGCCGCTAAAATGTTACATAAAGTAGATTGATTTATGTAAAATGTTTAATGAACACGAGCAACAACAAGTCAACAACGCACTGATTTCCTGGGCCGTCTGAAAACATTTTTTTAGCCCATGTAGAACTTATTTTCTGTTGAGCTCGTCTGCTCCATGTAAACTACAACGGAAACAAGACGGCGGCGAGTATGGCAGCTTCCGGAAAAAGGTGAATATGATGGTTCTAATGTTTTTCAAATGATGACTCTGTTTGGTGGGAGGGCACCTGTGGCAAATATTTATCATAGTTTTGCATTTGTGAAGTTGCAGTTTGTGGAGAATATTTTGAAAAATAAAAGTTTAAAATGACAGGAAGTAAAGCTGAGTTCTGAAATGGAATCCCTCTGTGATGTCATCAAAAAGCGACGGTTGAAAATCAAGAGACATTTAACAGCCAATTTCAACTTCTTTCTGACAGTTGTGGAATTACCTCCACCTGTGTCATATTTGCTGCCCGTGACCAACCAGGAAGTGACTGGAGACAAACCATGGGTGTATTAAATGAACTGGATAAGGTCTGTCTGTGGTCCCAGATTGATTAGTGGCCGTGTGAGGTACTGCAGCCTCTTGGAACCAGCCTTTTTCTAAAATTGCACATTATAATTGCAGACAGTACTTAATTATTATCGGTATTTAAATAAAATAGAAGGAAATGTTCTTTTCTACCGTTTCTAAAATCACCAAAATTACCGTTTTAATATGAAGTGACGTCACCGCAAACATGTGCGAGTCACATGAACGAGCGTCGGACGATACAAACAGAAGCTCGTGGAAAAGGCTCGACTAGCGATACCTGTAAGTTGTATTTTATTTCATTTCAGACGCTTTCACGTGTGTCTAACATGAAGAATACAATAACAATCAAGCTAACGCTAACACAAAAACTTGCAAGCTGCGTGGTCGTTCAAGTCGCTCAAAGCATCATGGGGGATTGTCGTGGCGCCCTAAAGCAAAGATGTCAGCCTCCGTATCAGGAAGTAAAACAAAGATGTCAGCCTCCGTATCAGGAAGTAAAACAAAGATGGCAGCCTCCGTATCAGGAAGTAAAGCAAAGATGTCAGCCTCCGTATCAGGAAGTAAAACAAAGATGGCAGCCTCCGTATCAGGAAGTAAATGCGGAAGTAAGACATTTTTTTGGGGTCATGCGCCAATGAGCTCACTCCATAGGGATAAACAGGGCGCCATTTTGGATTCATCTTCCAGGTTTTATTATAGTTCTATGAGACAAACAGGACAAATGTTCAGCCAAATCTTAAATACAATCATGTTCACTATGTTTTAGTGAAATGTGACATCTGACCCGTCATACAGACTTTAAATCATGGCCAGACTCATTTCTTCCGTCTAATCACGATAACTCCACCCAGGACTGCAAAGCATTGTGGGTATGTATTTACATGTACACATTTACATCTGAACCAGGACTGAACCGGGACTAAACCAGGATTGAACCAAGACTGAACCGGGACTGAACCAGGACTGAACTAGAACTGGACCAGGGCTGAACCAGGACTGAACCAGGACTAAACCAGGACTAAACCAGGACTAAACCAGGACTGAACCAGGACTGAACCAGGACTAAACCAGGACTAAACCAGGACTGAACCAGGACTGAACCAGGACTAAACCAGGACTAAACCAGGACTAAACCAGGACTGAACCAAGACTAAACCAGGATTGAACCAAGACTGAACCGGGACTAAACCGGGACTGAATTGGGACTGAACTGGGACTGAACCGGGACTGAACCAGGACTAAACCAGAACTGAACCAGGACTGAACTAGAACTGGACCAGGGCTGAACCAGGACTGAACCAGGACTGAACCGGGACTGAACCGGGACTGAACCGGGACTGAACCGGGACTAAACCGGGACTGAATCGGGATTGAACCAGGACTGAACCAGGACTGAACCAGGGCTGAACCAGGACTGAACCAGGACTAAACCGGGACTGAACCGGGACTAAACCGGGACTGAACCGGGACTGAACCAGGACTAAACCGAGACTGAATCGGGACTGAACCAGGACCAAACCAGGACTGAACCACTGCAGGACAGACGTGGATCCATTTGCAGAGGGAGATTGTGGAGCCAGAAACACTTGGGATAGACGTGGCTCGAGAGGTCCCGCATATGAGGAACGTCCAGCCAGCAGAGGGTCCACGTCCACATTATTTGTGTTCCTAACTGCCTGACCATAAGTTGTTTCAAAGAGGAACGTTTTTAGCCTGGTCTTAAAGTCTATATGCAATATTAAGTCCACTTATATACTTATAAACTGTACATGATCATGTGAATATGTAAATAGACAAGGATAGTATAGTTAAGCTTATTGTAAAATTGTTCATATCGGGGGTTTAGTTGATTAAAGACACTTTATAAGTTAAGTTAAATGGGGTAGACATTATATAGAGCTATTGTATTTTATTTTTATTTTATATATATCTTATATTGTTTTAATACTTACTGCCTCTACTGGTCGGTTGCACATGTAACGAAAAGAATTTCCCCTTGGGGATAAATAAAAGTAATTCTGATTCTGATTCTGATATGACAGGTTAGACTACATATTTAGCTAAAACATGATTATATTTAAAATTTTACCAAACATATTGCCTGTTTGTCTCCAGTTTGATAGTTTTCATCATGTTTAAAATGTTACTTCCTGGTTGAACCTGAACTGTAAATATGACACAAGTAGAACTTGTTTTTTTTCATTTGATTTTTTTTGTTTTTTGGTCGGTTTGTTCTCTCAGCATATCGTCTTTCATGTGGAAACAACGGGTCCAATCTGCTCCAAAAGATGTTTTATTTTTCCATTGAATCCACTTCATCCATAGATTTCTCTGGGACATTGTAACTTCAAAGGCCGATTTCTTAAAATGCATTTTTCTCTTCTAGGGACATGAGGATCACCAAGTGGCTAATTGATTGGTCTGATCAACAACAAAACGTTATTATTTGTATTTTTGGTGTTTTTTGTACTGTAAAATTTCACTTTAAAAAGTCCAACGGATTTAACAATATTTACTTTTTTAATGTGTTTTTTTAGATGGGGCTTGTAAAACTAAACTTAAGTCACACATTTTTCTTTGGCAAAACTTAATTTTACCAGTTTTCTTCCACTTTAAAAGCACAGAAAATAAAATTCTAATGTAAAAAAAAGTGTTTAGTTTGTCAATTTGATGTAAAATATATAAAATGTGGCCATTTTAGTTTAAAAAAAACAACCACCTTGTTGCAAAAGGCTTTTCAGGTTCAATATTACTATGTGCCGAAAGGTACTGGTTAACTTTTCTGTCGGTGTTATCGATATATTAATATACCAGAAATTTACTCAGCTGCATGCAATCCTTGATGACATTTTTTCCATTGAAAAATCTAAACAATGACATTAAATATATACTAGGTCCTTTTTTTCTGCAGCGCGCCTTTTAACTGGAACCAGAAAACGAGAGCACATAAGTCTGATTTTAGCGTCTTTGCACTGGCTTCCTGTTCATTTCAGAATTGATTTTAAAGATTTAATTGTTTGTTTTTAAAGCTTTGAATGGACTGGCCCCACAGCACATCCTGGACCTCATTCAAATGTATCGCCCCCCGCGCGCTCAGAGGTCCGAGGGCCAGCTCCAGCTCGTCTAAGACCAGACTTAGAACCAGAGGGGACAGGGCCTTCTCTGTGGTCGGCCCCAAACTCTGGAACACTCTGCCCCCCACGACCAAACGGGCCCCACAGTCTGTTAAGTCTCGCCTAAAGACCCACTTTTATTCTCTGGCTTTTAACAACGCGTGAGTTGTTTGCTCCTCTGTGTTTTTGTTTTTTATTATTTCTGGTTTGACAAGCAGTAACGTCAAACAGAGTTGTTATTATATATTTTGTTTGCCGTTTTACGCTTTGTTTCTGTGCAGCACTTTGGAAACAGTCTGTTTATAAAATGTGCTATATACATAAAGTGGATTTAGATTTAAAATACAGGTGTGAATGAAAACACAGGTTTGATAAAAGTGTTAAAGTGAAGGAGAAGCGTCTGCCGCTCTTTCCTGCAGAGGCTTCTGTAATGACTCCTGTTGAGCACAGGGGGGCGGTGCAGGCTTTCACACACTTCTCTGTGGCTCCAGCTCCAGGGATGCTGCTTCTCCAAGAACTCTCACACACCGAATGGAACTGTCTAGTTTACCACCTCAGAATATTGGACAAACAATAAAATAAAGTACATCAGATTGATACAATCAATATTTTCACATCCAAATCCACTGACAAAGACGTGCATTCTGTAAGACAACAAATGAAAGCCTAGTGCACTTATTTTATCACTCGCTCTATGGACCAACCAATAAACTCCAATTTAATATAGCAGATCTATTCAAACATTAGACATGATCAAAAAGTACCAACTGAAATGAAGATACTGTGTTCTGTGCTGTGTTTTATTGATGCATCCTCTGTTAAAGTAATGACGGAGCAGATCTGCCTTATTCATTTGTTCCTCGTCCGCCTGGAGGAACTCTATCACAGCCTCCGTCCCTCATGAGTGGTTCTGGCTCTACAGTCCAAGTGGATGTCAGTCCTAGTTCATCTGCAGCCTGTCCGTCCGTGGGAGTAGGATCTCTCCTTCACTGTGGTTCTCCCCGAGGTTTCTACTTTTTCCCATGGGGTTTTTTGTAGTTTTTCCTCGCCGAGAAGGAGGGTCAAAGGACAGGGGCATTCTGGGACAGTTATCTGAACTGCTTTACCTGTGGCCCATCGAGGCAACTGTTGTTGTGATTTTGGGCATTATAAAAATAAATTGATTTGATTTGATTTGATTTGATTTGTTATTAACACGTTCTTAGCCTCAAACTAACATTGTTATTCTATTAAAGCTGAAGTATGCAACTTTTTTTTTTTTTGTAAATGAGCAAATGTAATGACAATAATTAGACCTCTGCACGTTGTTTGCGTCTAATAATCAATGATTGGCAGCGCTTGGGTGGTCTGCCCGTTTCACTTCTCTGTTTGAAAAAGCTGTTTTAAAGTCGTGCAAAACCCGACAATAAATGCATGTAAATATTAACTACATGTGCAAAAGAGTTTGTGGCAACTGTTCTTGTATTTGACTTGTGTCTCCTCAGGCAGGTCGTTCCAAAGTCAAGGGGCCCGGACCGAAAAGGCTCGATCACCTTTTATACAGAGGCTCGACTTTGGAACATCGAACAGGGACCTGCTGAGGATCTAAGGTAGCGCGGGGCTCGTAGCCATCCAACTGTTCACATCGTTGAAGCTCTCTAACACAGCAGCTAGACTTCCAGGGTCGTTTGGTCTCAGCGGGGCGTATATCTGTGTGTCATGTTGGATGTATAAAGCTGAGTTTGGCTGTGCTCCAATGAAAAGGAGCGGAGGAGACAGTGTCTGGGCTAAAAGTTTCTATATCCATCTTTTCAGCAGACAGATACGCTCAAACAAAGACAGCAGTGAGGCACGGGGTGATATTTCTACCTAAACATCAAGTGCACAATTCAGAAATACAGACACACTACTTTACACTTACAACTAAAGCTGAATCGTAGAAAGGGTTTCAGAGGTTGTCATCCGGACACCGTTTTGAAGATCGAGGCGTTTCGACTTTTATCCAAAAGTCATTGTCAATCAGAGAGCTGGTATGTATGGTACTAACCTCTGAAACCCTTTCTATGATGGACCACACCTGGACGAATGAGGGTTTACATCGACGAACTAAAGCTGAAGCGCGTCAAACATAAATCAAGGCACTCACTGTGTTATTCAACTCCTTTTTTCCTCAAAGTCTGTTTGGACGCAGCTCCATGTGTCCATCTTCTTCACTTGTCGCCACTTTTAATGTCCATTTGAGAATATCCTAGATATTTGCTGACCAGCTTTGTTTTAGTCAGAAAATTATCACATGAAAAGTCAATAAAACAGACTCCGTTTCCCCCCAGTTTATAGATCATTTTCAGCCTCAGTCATTTATAAAATCTTAAATATAACCATGTCCACAGTGGTTTGCACTCAGAGGATCTGTGTGGTCCATTTTTCTCTCAGTTTCAGTGCAGCTCAAAGCCTAAATTTCAAACAAATGCCACAGTGTATTCCTCTGATTTTAGAAAAGGAACAGTATTCTGAACACCGGCAAAGAAAGAGGAACTACCTGAATACAGTCAGTATTTTCATAATTAATTTACTTTCCAACACTGCCTATAAGTCAGGTGTGTAATGCCATTTTCCTTTTTTCAATACAACTGACCCTAAAAATATGTTTCATTTTATACTTTAGCCCAGCTTAGCTAATATTTTAGCAGAAACATAATTTGACTGAGAAATTTGACTATCAAAGTGGGCTGTAACTGAACATAGGACAGAAGGATTATAATTTGACAGACTGTTGACATGGGCCTGTTATCTATGCCAAAGGTCAAATTTGTTTGTATTTACCTTATTCTGGAAGTTGCCGCGGGCGCCGCCTTTTTCCGTTGTAGTTTACACGGGGCAGGCGTGCTCAACAGAAAATAAGTTCTACACGGACTAAAAAGCCGCTTTCAGGACGCCCAGGGACTCGGTGCATTGTGACTTGTTTTTTCTTGTGTACATTAAACATTTTAGACAAAGCAATCTACTGTATATAATGTTTTAGAGAGACTTTTCCCACGTTCGCGTCAAACCGGAAGTCCCTTTACTACAGGAGTGGGGATCATAGACATAAAAAGAGGCACAAGTGGACGGGGCGGAATAGGAATAAGGTGCTTCATTGCATCAAGCAGAGGGCAGAGCCAGGAGAGGCGCTGGAATCAGGGGAACCTCGGCACTGTGTTCTGTGTTCTGTGTTCAAAAAGAACTTTCAAAGGTGGATATTAAGTATTTTTCACAAACCAGAGATATAAGTCAATTTCATTAGAAGTCACTGTTTACCCTGCAGAGCCAAGCCTTCTCTGGGAGTTGTGCTGAACTTCACAAAAAAGGTGAATACTTTCGATTGTTATAAACTGTCAACACAAATTACAACTTTATTTCCAAAAAGAATTCTAATCACATCACATCCCCCCATAAGGTCAAGCTGCCTGCAGGCCGCAGACTGCAGACTTTAGAAATTCATCATGAAGTTTGTCTGTGGGAAATAAATGCTACCAAATGACGCTGACGCTGAAGTCTCTTACTGCATGGCCTACTTTGATTTCAACGTCACTTGGTCACACACAAAACAAGAATACAGTGAGGGAAGGTAAAGTCAACTTTATTTTCCCCGAGAGGATCTTTCTCGTGGGTTGCACTGCCACTTTTGCTGCATGACACAGAATTTCACACACACTCATGACAGATACACAGTTTCAGCAGCTGCAGTATCTACTTCCTGACAAAAATACA
This sequence comes from Rhinogobius similis, assembly GCA_019453435.1. Lineage (NCBI taxonomy): Eukaryota > Metazoa > Chordata > Actinopteri > Gobiiformes > Gobiidae > Rhinogobius > Rhinogobius similis. The sequence goes on along the minus strand of CM033638.1, from coordinate 29,587,418 downwards.
GTACAGTTCTATGGTTGATGAGCCCTGTCACAAATAGGACAAAAATACATTCAGCAATTTAATTAGAGACGGCAATAAATATGAATAAGTTTTAATAGCATTCAGATTTACAACTGCATTAAAAGTCCACATACAGGACACAAGGAAAGGTTAAATTCATAACGCAACAGCAATTAAAAGCTGAGTATGTTATAATGAGCATTTCAAAAAACTTAAAAGCTCGTAAGGCACCATAGTTTAAGCTGCACTGAACAGTGGTACAACAGAAGTACAAACAATACATGAAAACAACAATGTATCAGTTTGATGGGGACATTTCTGTAATATAACATTACAGAACTAAAGAATCATAATTTGATGTGGAATTAAGTGACCCTGTTATAATTCCTCTTTAATCTAACACAGACTGCAGGAGCATAATTTGATGGGAACATGTGCACATTAGACCTCCTTCTGTAGAATATATTAAGTGGTGATTCACTGGTGGCCCTCAACATTTGCTGAATGTCCATACCACCTCTGTCCCGCTTTCACGTTACAGCTGCCCTGACAAATGAAGACATAAATAAATACAAGGCAAAAATAATTAGGTCTAAATATTATGCATTATTTGTATTTTTTTTATTGACCTTTAAACAAAGTCTTGAGTATCTTTACATTGGCATTTCAACTTTTAGAACTAAACAATATATATATATCACAGTGAGATGCCATATTAACTTATCTACTGGCTGCTGATTACACAGATTCATTTTCATATTTACACAGTGCTTTCTAATAACAGCAGTGCGGCGCTGCAGTTATAATGAGAGAAATGAGAAATGCTCAGAGCAAAATCTTCAATAAAGACACAAACTATTGCATCCCAATTGTCACACAAAGTTTACTGGGACTAAATCTGTAAATAACGTTATTACTGTGGCGCTTGTAATTAACTTTGACACTACAGTGATCACAGTAATATCATCTGTAAAGAACAGCTCCATAAAACATCTACACAGACAGCGTTAATCTTTTACTTCATTTATAGACCTGTCTATCCGCCTGCTTATGTTATCACCACACACTGTTGACTTTCCAAAATAAAGATGTTTTCAAGGATATGGCTCGGCGTTGTCAAGGGCAACCGTGAGGCGGGCCCTGTGCCTTTAATAAAACTTGATTTGGATAAATGAAAAGAGACTGACCGACCGACCGCCGTGTTTGGGAGCACACGATGGACTGAGGCAAGATTCAACACTCAAACGTAAATATGACATTTATTTGAAGTTCTGAAGTTTAAAGCTGCACTATGTAACTTCTTTGGTGGAAGTCTGTCATCTTTTTTGTCTCCATGGAGATTTTATCAGCTTTGTCAGTAATGTTCCACAATGGCATTACACATAGAGTGAATAAAGGTAAAATGGGAATTAGGAAGTATTTTCACATGTGAAAATTAAAGTCACCATCCCTTGCGTTCTGGCTCAGGGGGTTGTTTTTAGGATGTCTCTGGTTTATTAATCCAACCATAATCATAACTGACAACAAGACATCAAACAAATGGAAAACATACAAAAAATGAAAGATGATTTAGACCAAAATGTATCCCACATTAACTGCATTTATCCAATTTATCGTTTTTAAGATCCATAGACATTTGGATAGTTTCAATGGATACTTTTGTAATGCCAGTAATGTATTACTTTGAATCAATTTGAATTTAAGCAAAGCAATCCCATCTCCATGGAGACAAGCACACAGCAGACTAGTCAGCAAAAAAGTTACATCACTCTTCAATTATTGTCAACAGCGGGCTTTTGAAATTCAAACGGTTTCATTTAAAACTAAATTCACTTAGACTCTTGGGCACTAACTTTTCAAGCCTTTTCTAAGTGACATTCATAGTGACCTTCTATGGAAGAGAGAACGTCTAAAGTGATGTTTGCATGTTGTTCCATATTTTGGCAGTGTATTCATGGATTTTGATTCAGTCACATGACTTATTTGTTGTCGTTGCCATTTTGAGGATGTGACTTTCTGCTGTAGCCTTTCTCCACTGTTATAGATAGTCAGGAGGCTATCATAAAATATTGTATCTCACTGAAAATGAAAGAAGCAATACTTCAGACAGAAGTTTTGGGTTTCATTTCTTTTCAACTGAAGGCGAGTCTTTGATTTATGAGCAATAAAAACAGACGTTTACATCTAGGCACTTTGTGTCTGATCCTAAAGCATAACACCTGGACAGTAGGAAATGAGGCTAATGTTAAAACCATCTAAGTAGGCTAATAATGTTTGTTAGCATAGCCCCACAATAAACGTGGAAGTTTCATGTATAAACTGAAATGCTGAAATGAAGTGCTTACTGCACAGTCTGGAGGCATTTCGTAAAGTCCATTGGTTCCTCCTGATGGTGCTAATCCATTTTTAGCAAAAACCAGGATCTTTGTGGATGTTATGGAAGAATGATTCTTTCTTTTGAGACTTGTTGTTGGTAAAACACAGTGCAGCAGACCTCAGAATGGCAGCACTTACATCCCAGCACTTACAACTCATGAAAAGATCTCAGTCCCAATCTTTTTATGCGACCCAGAATGTCACTTACACACTTTTCTCTCGATTCTCAACCTCTGACTGACTACCACTTTTGGCATTTCTTTTTAGGATCCCTCACCATCATGGAGAACTTCACCACCACCGCCAGCACCCTGAATGCCTCAGAGTGCTACCCGGTGGACAGCGCCACCAGGAGGAGAGCCTTCATCTCCTTCTACCTCGTCATCATCTTAGCCTCCCTCCCTCTCAACTCCTTCTTCCTGTACGTGTCCTGGCAGCACATCCGTCAGAAGAACGAGCTCGGCGTTTACTTGTTCAACCTGGCCCTGAGCGACCTCACCTTCACCATCGGCTTGAGTTTGTGGCTGGACTTTCTTTGGAGCGGGTTCTGGGCTCACGGCGGTTTATCTTGCGTCATTTCCATCTACTGCCTCTACACCAACTTCTACACCAGCGAGGCCCTCCTCTGCTGCATCGCTCTCGACCGCTACCTTGCCGTGGTCCACCCGTTTAAGTACAAGTTTGTTCGCAGAATCAGCACGGCGGTTGGCGTTAGCTTCGCCATCTGGCTTTTGGTCCTGGTCTTCAACGCCGGAACCATCTCTTCAGAAGACAGTGTCCAGGGTGAGGCCTCCTTGTGCTTTGACATCCTAATGCCAATGACGGCGAACATGGCGCGGGCTAACGTTCTCCGGTTTGTGGTCGGCTTGGTGATTCCGTTGCTGGTGGTAGTCTTCAGCACTTGGGGTATCTTCAGGGCAGTTAGAAGCAACCAGGCCACGCAGGAGCAGGAGTCCAAACGTGTTGTGAAGTTGCTCCTCGTGGTTTTTCTGTGTCTCGTGATCTGCTTTGGACCGGTGCATGTTCTGATGCTGGTCCGTACGCTGGTAAAAGACTGCAAGACCATACAGTTGTTGTTCTATCCACACAAAATCGCTATAGCCATCTCGTGTCTGAACTGCCTGGCTGACCCGCTGCTCTACTGCTTCATCACGAGGACGGGCAGGGCCAAGCTCCATCAGGTGGTGCTGTACTTCAAGGGCAGGAGAAGGACCGCAGATGGAGAGTCTGTGAGCGGACCTGTGCAGACTAACCCGGCTAGTGTGGACTGCCCGCCACAGCTAACCATGGTTACATAGTGACATGGAACAGTTTGAAAGTGTGTTACTTACGGAGCAGAGGGGATGGTATGGCAGTCACTTTTTAACTTTAATGCCAGCTGAGATCAGGACTTAGGCATTCAAGTTCTTTGTTGAGTAGAGAGAGGCTGGGTTCATGTTGTCACAGTTTGCTTTTGCGACTCCGTTTTCTGTGTTCGTCGTTTATCCATTGTAAAATAAATTGAAGTAGCACAAGAGTTGAAAGAAGAAGTATGAGGCTACAGTTCTAACTCAGGACAAGTTTATTTCGATCAGTACAGGCCCCGCAGACATGAACCCTCAAGACATTGTGACTGTGTGCATTCCAGTCTAGTCCAGTCCAGTCTGGCTGTGCTTCGCTGTAAGATGTATGGGACTGTTAAGAGACGACATCACACGGACCATATTTTCTCGCTTCCAGCTCCTCTACGTCAGCTGACTAAACCTTTTTGATGTAATAAAGTAAAATCCGTGCTGTCCCAGTGCAGATATGTTGTAAAAGCAGCTCTTTCATCTGCGTCTAATTATAGGAAATGTTAAGTGCGCTGTGTTATGGACCTGGCCCGTATAGGCATTGGGGAAGGGGATTTGTGGCCCTGTTGCCCTTCTCTGCCGCTCCCCCCTCTTTGCAGGTGCCCGGGCCACGCTGCTGCACCACCACCCGCCGATTCGCCCTGCTGCTGGCTGTTGCGCCGCCATCTCCTTGCACTTTTTAGTTTTGTTTTTTTTTTTTTTTATGCACTACACTCACATCACACCCACACTACACCACTGAAATTGACGCTCACAACTCCATACCTACTTTTTGTAAATATTAAATCTTCGTTTTGCATTAGTTTTTATAAATAAATCTTATTTTTGCCTTATTTTACCTCAGGTGTGGTCGCCTTCCTTGTTGCGCCAAGAGCCAGACGTAACAGCTGTTGGCGTTCTAGTTGTTGTTAGCTTTACTGTAAGGGTAAACTCTGCTCTCAAAGTTGTGGAAAGCGCTCACAAACTCATCGGAGTGAATAATTTGGATGTCATACTGAAGTAGGTGAGTGAGCGATAACTTTGGAGCCCTGCAAACAGTTTATGATGAACTAGCTCTGGTTTTCATGTTTTTTTAGTATCGAAACAGTAGCTAACTGCAAAAGCACCTTTAAGGATGCCCGTCTGCCTAATTCTTTCTTTTATATAACTTAACAGTACCATATCTATAACACTTCTCTATCTAGACCTTTGTTTCAAGAGTAAAAGGAGTGTTTAACAGGACCACAAGCAAAACAGCTGTGAGTCGAACATAAACTCAGCTCATCATTCAAGCCACTTTTTTATTCTTATCTGATGGAAATCAATGCAGGGAAAGCTTCTGTGTCCTGTTTGTACTGAGTGCTGATTATGAGTGCTAAATTTGAACAAAACTGATCCCAGACTGTGGCGCAGTGTCCAAAACAAAATCAGCGGTGAAATTGCCGCAGCAGATTAGACCTCAGAAGTGAGGAATATGGTGTGTGTGACGTCACATTTAATAATCCCATCTCCCATCTCATGACGTAAATTAAGGTAACAAGCTGAGCTGGCAGAGTCTGACTGGCACAAGGGAACACTATTTTCTCCAACTTCCATGTATGAATGAATGAATGTAAGAATTCAGGTCATTTTAAGCAAGGTTAGATATTAAATTCAATCCAGTCTACTTGGACTGGAATACTGATGCACCACAGAGCTTAACCGCCCGGCACGCTCACACACACCCGGAGCTTGGAGCACATGCCGGCTCACAACAGCACCACAACATCTGGAGACGAAGTGCAAAGAGGGACAACGTGAGTGAAGTGCTTCAACTGACTGACAGCTGACACTAAAGAGCTAACTATGGACCTCTGAAATGCCGTAGTCTCCTGAGTTCTCATCACAGACTAAAACAACAGACCACAAGCACAAGACCTTTCCTGTTGTGTTTCCAGAGTTCACCTGCTCCACCTGGACCTGACTGTGATGCCCAGGCTGCTGATACTGAGGAGTCTTTTGTCCCAAGGGCTGTTACACTCCTCAAACTGCCCTGACACAGATCTGCTGACTCTACCACATCCTCCTACCAAAGCTGCACTGAGACTTTTAATTTTCTGTCTATCTATCTATCTATCTATCTATCTATCTATCTGTCTGTCTGTCTGTCTGTCTGTCTGTCTGTCTGTCTGTCTGTCTGTCTGTCTGTCTATCTATCTAAAAGCGTATTAAAATCCCCCATTCTGGGAGATCCCTCCTAAGGCTGTACAACACACCTATAAACGACAAAACCAAGATCGCACTGAAACCACTTATTGTTTTTTTCCTCCCTAAACTAAATCAGTTTGTTACTGGCGTGGACGTTGCTTCTGGCGGCTCAACAAGTTTCATTTTTTTCATGATGCATTATTCCTTGACTCCTGACCTGGTGGTGGTGAACTACTGGAGCAGACTGTGTAGACTCTTTAGGAAATATAAAGAAACACAACATGTCACAATATTACACCTGGGACTATATTCAAATTATCTGTAACTATTATGCTTGCCAGAATGATTGCAAATGAATGCTAATATAATGAATAATGGATATTAAAGGGGCTGTACCTAATTTTTACTGTTTTGAAATGTGAAAAACAGAACTAGTTCATTTTAAACTCCATCAGTCACACGTATCATTCACTTTCCTAATGCAGTCCCAGCATCCTTAATATTCACCGCCATGAGTTTAGAAGTATCTTTTCAGTCTTTTAGCCATCACGCTAAAGCTAACAAACCATAGCATGCTAATGGCTCACTTCCTGCTTTTCGTAGAATAAAACACTCTATAAACAGATAAACAGAGAAAGCGCTATGGTCTCATTTTTACTTGAATAGATGCTTTTACAATCTATCTGTGCTGCAGCAACACAGATTTGACTTTTATTACATGCAAAAAATGGAGGACATGAAGTAGTTCTGTTTTTCACGTTTCAAAACAGCAAAAATCAGGTACAGTGCCTTAAATGATTACATGTTTAATATTATGAATAAGTTGCTTGTTTAAAAGAATACTAGCAGTGGTTCCCAAATGGCCTCGGAGGCATTGTAGGGGGGCCCTCAAAGGCTGTCCACACTAACAGATCGTAAAAACACCTTTTCATCATTTATTTTTAAAATTCACTAGTTAAAATCAGTATTAACCCAGCAGCCAACAGTATTTGTATTATATTTGTAAATTCAAAAGGAAAAAACACTGCATATTATTTAGAACAGAGAGTAAATTATTATTGGGGGCCCCCGAGGGATCCTTGGGTCACTGCAGAGTTTGGGAATGGCTGTATGTATTATAGAATTGTACTTCTAAGTGAAAATATTACATTTTCACGTGATTTGGTGGTGTAATACCTGTTACCTTTGTTGGTGATTATCGCGATTCTAATGAACCACACATCATTACTGTCTACCATTAATATCACAATAAACAGTAGTATTGTTCTTACTGATGAATGTTTGAGCCCATGATGTTCCACAATGACCAGAGCTATATCCTGTTTTTTGAGGTTTCAGTGCAAAGAAACGTCACTGCGTTTCCTGAGTAAAAGCTAACTGTTCAACTCATAACAGACCTACAGCTGTTCGATTTATGCTTTTATGACCTCTGCATTTAATAATCTGTGACACTGACCCTTATCACCTTGGGTACAAATGACTGGAAAACTGAGATTGTTACGTATACAGCATTTATTGTGAAGTGTACTAAATATTTACTGCATCAATATAGTAAATCTATTGATGCATTGAATATCCAACGGTAGTCTTTTGTAAATACATTTTATCTTGATATCCCAAAAGTAATGAAAAATGCCCCATGTTGTGAATCCCATTACTAAAATCCCGAACAGAATCAAATCAATCATAAGAAGTCCGTTTTTTTAAATGGCACACTTGTAAATGTACAGTGGCTCATCATTTCTGTTGCTGCTGAAGGATGGAGGTCATGTGCAGCTCCACGTGCACAGATCATGAGCAGAACATTGAGAGTTTGTCCTTCACTGTCCTGCCTGGACTCCTGGATTCATTTCAAAAGCCCATCTAAATGTGAAGTGCTTTTTTTCCAGCTCTTTATGTCCAAGAGCTTTACCTTATCATTCATAAAGTTTGCACTAGATGAATGGTAATTAGTTTCTATTCAGTTCAATTAATTTCAGTCACGTTTGACATTTACATTTAACAGTAACAACAAAATGTGTCCATAAGAGTTGGTCTGAAAAAGGCTCAGACAGAGGCAAAGCTTGTCAACGGCCGCCTAATTTATTGCCTGGCCTCCATTCTAATTTCCATGTATTATTCAAAACTGTCCATTAGTCTGTATACAACTTGACTTCCGTGGGGCGGGACAAGCGTGCCTCGATCAGACGAACAGCAGACGGGATGACAGCTCCACGACGAGCAGCAGAGAGCTGTGTTGTCGGTCCAAAATGGTGTGTAGCTGTAAAGCTTCCTCTGGCTGTGGTTTTAACGACACGTCCTGGTGTTTTAAATCAGAGGAGAGAGCAGCCCCAAACATTTTCTCTGTCGTGGACGCCATCTTGACTCGGTTGCCCATACACACTTTCTTTCAGAATTGAAACATATTGAAAGATAGTGGGAATGGCTGATCAGGCTCCCTAATTTACACTTTCAATTATAGCTGAAAAAACATACAGTATATCTATTAGGAAAAAAGTCCCTGTGCTAATTTTTAAATAATTTTAATATAATTTGTCCCATTACAGATATTTTGTAAAAACATCCAGTAGACAGCACTTTTTCAGCCTCTATTTAATGTTTATTAGCTTTACTGTGACGGCAAAACTCTGTCCGGGCTCTGAAAGTTGTGAAAAGCACCTTTAAACTCAGAATGCTCAGAATCTATTAGACAAGTGAGTGGTGCATGTGGACTAATGCAAAGAGTTTACAAGGAAATAGTTCTGTTTTTGAGGTTCTAACACAGTAAGAAAAGAGTACAGCACCTTTAAATGAATCTAATCTGATGTACCTTTTTTGGTCCTGTTGTTAATAATTGTGAATAGCCATAAAACTGTGGTATTTTTTTCACAAAAAATGGCCTTGCTTCCAGTTTTCAGTGAAATACATTTTTATCTTGAATATTAGTTTAGGCAAAAATCTCACAAAAAGCATATTGAACCCTTTTCGGACGGGGTTTACCTTGGGACCGCTGGTAAATTGTAACAACTAGAAACTTTGTGTGTTTTTGTGTGTTTCTCGTCACATGTGAATCCTCTCTTTTCTTAACTGTATTTCGGCAAACACAGAAGTCTTCAGCTCATTTTAATCTTGTGCAAATGCTCATGTCTGTGATTTAGACTTTTTTTTTGTCCATGAATTTAAGTTAAAAGAAAATATCTATATGGTCCAATTTATGTCAAGATTTGAACTAAACTGCAGTATCAAATAGCCTCCTGTCCAATTATGTTTTGTTTTCTACAATTAAAAAGTATCAAACACAAAACTGCTATAAAAATATTATTGTTCAAATAATTATTGAAACTCTATTGAAAACCTGCCCATTAATCAGCTAGTTTGATTGATTTTACAAGTCAAATGCTGCTCTCCTGTTGTGCGGCACTAAATGCCAAGGCTGTTAACTTAATGTAGGATTTTATTGTATGTCTGATGCATAATTGATGAAGGACAGAAGACAGCGATGATTAGTAAAGATAAATCAAAAGAACTGGAAGCACTAAAGCACTCACAGATTTTCACTGATCACTTTTTACAAACTGACTCAATGGTAAAGGACACATATTCTGCTACAGGGACTTTTTTGAGCTTTTAAACCTCTTCTAACAATGTTCCGTCATCAAAAACACACCTGGAGTAGCATTCAGTTGCATTCACACTGTTTGGAGGAATGTTTATTGGAAAATCCTCCTCCTCTGAGCGTCAAACACACTTCCCACGAACTCCTTCTATCTGGGGTGTATTTTGGGATCATTGCCATCATTTATCCGAGAATATTCCGCTGCTTTTAGTAACTGTTGCAGCAAATCCACACAATGACGTCTTTTCAGCGCTAACTTCACTAGATTGTATGGCGCCATCTGCTGGCTGGATGCACTCAGTAAGTGCAATAGTGACCGATAACACAGGGCATAGAATGAAGAAGAAACTGGCAGATGGCAAATTCAAGGCACTTAAGAGCATGTTTAAAGTTTAACAGCAATATGAAAAATGCTGAATATTTTTCCTTTAATGTTACGAAACGTTCATGAATATCTGAAACAGCATTGCGCCTCTTTAGCCCTTTACAAAGAGCCAAGTGAATAAAAATGTTTGGAGCTTGTTTGAAAGTACAATCCTACTACAGCCAGTGAATTACAAAGTGTAAATTCACAAACTTCTTGCAACTGTTAAGAAATAAGATTGTCATTCTGACCGCAACAACGTGGCAAAGAACAATGTGTTTCACGCTAAAAACAATAGTAAAATGGAAGAAACGCTAACAACATGAATGAATCAAAAGGTTAAAGGGCTGTGGTCGACTAAAGAAATTCTTGTTGGACTAAAGACATGCCCTATGACCGATCAGGGGGTGTGGCAAAAGCTTTCAAAACCATCATGTATCTGACCCAAACTGCACCCCAAATACACAGGAGTCCATGCAAAAACAACGATTTATGCAGTACAGAGAAGTTACTAAACTGTGTAATTAAAAGTTAGAAACATACGGCATACGTTGGACTGAAGTCATGATTCATTACAAAATCCTCAGCCACAACTCGACACAAAAACGACCAAAGAATTACAGCCCTAAAAGGTTTTCCAGGGATTCTAACCCATCTCCGGAATAACGTCCATAAAAACAAGTGAATTACTGCCAGTGCTTCTCCCGTCTGAACGCTCACAATAAAACACAGACGCCGCGGTGCACCTTTACAGTCGTCCCAGTGTGAAAGGGGCTTTGTCTTGTGTTGCACGTGCAGCTCCATGTGCACACGTCCATCCCCAGAGCAGCACGTCAGCCTCTCTTGTCTGTGTCCTTGTCTGTTCTAAAGCCTCAGGACGCTAGAAACCTGAACGTGGACGTCACAGGCCGGACCTGAGTCACCGGCCAGAGTCTGAGAACCTGCCGGTCAGCGTCAACATCTGCAAACGCCATTTAAATCTGCACTTTTACTTATTTTTTTTTCGGAAATCTTGCACGTCCGTGAAGTAGAATAAAGGATGAGTCACTATCACCAAAAAAGGAAAAAAGTGTCAGACAATGGTCACTACAATCAACCAAATAAAACATTGAACTACTTTGTCAGTCACTTGGAGGACTGAAGAAGACTTAATTATGAATAAAGTATATAATAAAGTATAAAGTAAAAATAATGATAAAAGAATAAAGTAATATATGTGGGGATGAATACAAATAATAAATAAATAAAATGATCACACTTTTATACATAAAAGCGTACATTTTTTATCATAAAAAGAAAAAACAAAATACATTTATGACTCAGTCTGAAGGTAAAAATAGAAATGTGCGAAGACCAAAATGCAGAAATAAATTGAATAAATAAATACAATGTAAAAGCAAATTAATATGAAAATAAATAAGTAAGTAAATAAGTTTCTATGTTTCTTTTACTGCAAAAATTGGCTTTTATGTGTAAAAGTATTCATTTATTTCTTAATATAATAATTTTATTTATTTGTAATTATTATTATTATTATTTGTCCCTATATTATTTCATTCTTGTCTGCATTTATATTTGTAATTAATTAATTAATATTTAATTAATTAATTAATTAAATATTTATAATTCAGTAATTTTTAGTCCTCCATATGTCATTACTTTCACGCTCAACAGGAAAACCAAAGTGTCCGAGTCTTGATTTTTAAAACGGTGTGACTTCAACATTTTCTACCACTTAGTTGATTCCGCGGCTACGTTTGACCCAGATCTACATTTTGACATGCTGTTGGACTGTGATGCTGGACATGTGCTTATTATTCTGAAAAACACTCCCACACACTGACACGGCAGATGCTCATCTCAAACAAGAGTCCACGCCGTAACCTCCAGTGCAGGGGTCCGTGACAATCAGAATCAGAATCAGAAACGGTTTATTGCCATTGTCAGTGATCAAAATTCACAAACATAGGAATTTGCTTCGGCGTAAGGTGCAACATAAAACAATGAATACAATATAATAAAATATATAAAAGAGGCATGCATAAGATTAAGAATAAAACAGACTAAGATAGACTAAGACTATATACAGAATGTACAGTTGTCAGACAGTACAATGTGCAAATGTGGCAGTGCAAATAGACAGTTCTTATAATATATTGTTAAAGTGGCAGGTGTTACAAAGTGTTCATGAGTCCAACGGCAGAGGGAAAGAAACTGTTCTTGTGACGGGAGGTTCTGGTCCGGATAGACCTCCTGCAGGAGGGGAGGGGCTCAAATAGTCCGTGTTCAGGTGAGAAGGGTCAGCTGTGATCCGACCTGCTCGTCCCCGAGTCCTGGAGACGCACAGGTCCTGGACAGATGGAAGGCTGCAGCTGATCACCTTCTCAGCAGAGGCACAATGGGCTGTAGTCTGTGTTTGTCCCTGGCTGTGGCTCCAGCGTATCACACGGTGATGGAGGAGGTGAGGATGGACCACACGGTGATGGAGGAGGTGAGGATGGACCACACGGTGATGGAGGAGGTGAGGATGGACCACACGGTGATGGAGGAGGTGAGGATGGACCACACGGTGATGGAGGAGGTGAGGATGGACCACACGGTGATGGAGGACGTGAGGATGGACCACACGGTGATGGAGGAGGTGAGGATGGACCACACGGTGATGGAGGAGGTGAGGATGGACCACACGGTGATGGAGGAGGTGAGGATGGACCACACGGTGATGGAGGAGGTGAGATGGACCACACGGTGATGGAGGAGGTGAGGATGGACCACACGGTGATGGAGGAGGTGAGGATGGACCACACGGTGATGGAGGAGGTGAGGATGGACCACACGTGATGGAGGAGGTGAGGATGGACCACACGGTGATGGAGGAGGTGAGGATGGACCACACGGTGATGGAGGAGGTGAGGATGGACCACACGGTGATGGAGGAGGTGAGGATGGACCACACGGTGATGGAGGAGGTGAGGATGGACCACACGGTGATGGAGGAGGTGAGGATGGACCACGGTGATGGAGGAGGTGAGGATGGACCACACGGTGATGGAGGAGGTGAGGATGGACCACACGGTGATGGAGGAGGTGAGGATGGACCACACGGTGATGGAGGAGGTGAGGATGGACCACACGGTGATGGAGGAGGTGAGGATGGACCACACGGTGATGGAGGAGGTGAGGATGGACCACACGGTGATGGAGGAGGTGAGGATGGACCACACGGTGATGGAGGAGGTGAGGATGGACCACACGGTGATGGAGGAGGTGAGGATGGACCACACGGTGATGGAGGAGGTGAGGATGGACCACACGGTGATGGAGGAGGTGAGGATGGACCACACTGTGATGGAGGAGGTGAGGATGGACCACACGTGATGGAGGTGGTGAGGATGTACCACACGGTGATGGAGGAGGTGAGGATGGACTCGATGATGGCCGTGTAGAACTGCTGTCTGTCAGGGCGAGGGGGGGCAGGGGGGCTGAGACTTTCCTGAAGTCCACGATCATCTCCACTGTCTTCTGGGCGTTGAGCTCCAGGTTGTTGTCGCTGCACCAGGACACCAGCCGGTCCACCTCCCTCCTGTAGACAGACTCATCGCCGTCCGAGATGAGTCCGATGAGGGTGGTGTCGTCTGCAAACTTGATCAGTTTTACAGAGTCGTGGCTGGAGTTGCAGCAGTTGGTGTCACAGGGAGAAGAGCAGAGGAGAAAGTACACAGCCCTGTGGAGTTCCTGTGTTGATAGTCCGAGTCTCTGAGACATTCTTCCCCAGCCACACGCACTGCCTCCGGTCCGTCAAGAAGTCAGTGATCCACCTGCAGATGGAGTCAGGCACGTTGAGCTGAGAGAGCTTGTCCTGGAGCAGAGCAGGAGGATGGTGTTGAATGCAGAGCTGAAGTCCACAAACAGGACCCTGGCGTAGGTTCCTGGCTGGTCCCAGGATGAAGTGGAGGGCCAGGTTGATGGCGTCGTCTAGACCTGTTGGCTCTGTGGGCGAACTGCAGTAGGTCCAGGGCGGAGGAGGTGAAGGACTTGAGATGGGGCAGGACCAGGCTTTACTGTTCCCTCAAAATAATATCCAAATAGTCGTGTAAAGTCCAGGATATTACGCAAGAGAATAACTTAAACCAGAGGGGGGCAAACGAAGGCCGACCCGCAAAGAGTTAAAGGGCCTGCACAGCAAAAAATGTTCATCCAGCCGATCTTAAAATGACTAGAATTTACCATTTTTATCTGGATTTGAATAGATTTGACTGAATGAGATTTAATTTCTTACATGATGCAGAATATTTCTCTGGTTTCAAGGTATTTCTGCCCGATCATGAGATAATTTAGCTTAAGAAAATAAATGTGCCCATGGGCTAAGTAAAATAATCTTAACTCACTAGCAGATAATTTGGCTTGAAGTAAGAAAGTAATGTATTGAAGCATATCACAAACAGGTGAAAACAAGGAAAATAATCTAGTTCCATCAAATAAATACTCGTAACTAATCGTAATTAATCAAACCATCGTAAATTAAGATTAATATCCTGAAAACAATGGTAAATGGTCACATATTTATATAGCGCTTTTCCACCTTCATAGGCACTCAAAGCGCTTTACATCCAAGAACCATTTACCCATTCACTCACACATTCACACACCAGAGTGCGCAGACACTGGGGGCGAGGCCGGTTAAGTGTCTTGCCCAAGGACACAACAGCAGTATTCACCTGTGGGAGCAATAGCACCAAGACATTTTAGCTAATGTAGAAATTCATTTTTTTGCTTTGTGTACCTGGTTTTTACTGTTGTGAAACGGGAAAAACAGAGCTGCTCCCTGCTCCTGATTTTTTGCTTGTAATAAAGTCAAATCTGTGTTTCCCCAGCACAGAGAGAATGTAAAAGCATCTATTCAAGTGAAAATGACACCACAGCTTTTACTCTGCATCTGTTTATAGAGCACTATATTCTACGAGAAAAGCAGGAAGTGCACTGTTAGCATGCTAACATTTGTTAGCTTCACCCGGGACAGTCTGTGATGCTCTGGGCTCAGAGACTGATGAAAAGTGCTTCTAAACTCATGGAGGTGAATATTTTGGATGCTGGGACTGCATTAGGAAAGTGAGCGACACATGTCGATGGAAAGGGTTTAACATAAACTAGTTCTGTTTTCAAGCTTCAAAATTATAAAAATCAGTTACAGGGCCTTTAAGTATGGGTCATTTGTCATTTTATTGCCTGTAACTACAGTTGTACATTTCACTAGATGCCATGTTTCCCCATTCCTTTTCTCCCAAATAACTGTCCTATAATTGATACGTGGCGATTCCAACAGAGGGCGCAGTCCAAACAATGGCCAAGTGCCAAGTACTGTCTTTTCACAAATAAAAACCCGTGGTTCAACTCCGTTAGACAAATTTAAACAGAGGGACATTTTCCAACCCTCCGGGACGTGGCACAGAAGAGGCTCGTGTTGTCCGGCTCCACCTGTGTTTGTGACAAACTTTCAGTGTGATCCGCATGAACAAAGAACGCCACAGATCCTGAAGACACAGACACTGAAGAGCAGTTTTGAGAAAAGCACCACTAGAATAACACCAGATGCATCGGCTAAAAAGAGGGACAAACGGCACTGTTCCCACTAAAATAAATAAAGGTAATGATTTTTTCTATTCTGTTGTAGTTTTTATGTATTTTAGCCATTAAGTCCATGTGTAATAGTATGTGTGTAATATACTGTAGTTAACAACATCCAGACTGTAAATGGTACGGCCCCCAGGCAAGTGGAAAAATATAATGAGGCCCTTGAGTCAAAAAGACTGACATCTGATTTATTTATCAGACTAACGTCTGATTTACGTCTGACTTCAAGAAGTACTATTTTATTTAAGGCGAGACACTACACACAAAGCTATTTTTTAACTTATTAATTTTTTTTTTTGTCAGTTTGCTCTCTCAACATATCAGCTTTCATGTGGAAACAACAAACTTGTCCAGTCTGCTCCTAAAGATGTTTTATTCTTCCATTGAATCCACTTCATCCATAGATTTCTCTGGGACATAAAGATCAGCCTTAAGGTAGATCCCACATCAAACTGTAAAATCTGGACTCAACAAGGTTCTGACAGAACGTACAGAAGGATTTTTTAAATCTAATTCTAAAACTGATTTACTGAAGTTTTAAGTCAAAAAATTAGGTGAAATTTGAATTTTTAGGACAATTTTCAGTCCAATCTAGTTTACTTAGAAAGAAATCAAAAATCCCCTCTGTACGTTTTTTGTATCTAATATGTTACAAAATAAACCAAGAAATTTAAACTTGGTTCTGTCCATTTTTCAGATTTAAATGTCCCAAATATGTATATTTTTAGCTATTACATGTTAAGAGAGCAAACAGACCAAAAAATGTAATAATGAGGTTTGCCTGTAATGTCTCGCCTTAAAAACACATTACACTTTTTTGTGAGATCTCCAGCTCAGATCTTCATCAATTAAAACTCCTTTTAAAAAATGGGTTTCTTTTACTCTTTGAATTTCTACCTCATCTATTTCAAGTATTATATCATATATATATATATATATATATATATATTTTTAATATTCAATCAAACATTATTTATAGAGCACTTTACATCAACACAAAAGACAAACATGACACAGAACTATTGATTCCATACAAGGAAGTGGTTTTCTTTGCATCTGACCAAGTGCAATGATTAATACAAACAGCATGACATTTCCTGATGTGTCGTCCAGATGTAGCACAGGCAGGTCTTGGCTCCGTGGTTTCCTTCTTTCAGGTTGCTTTTGATGACTCTGTACCTCTGATATGACCGAGCTGCGCACACTCCTCACACCTGTGTGTTTGTGTCTGTCTTATTTAATCTAATAGAGTTCTCTGTTAGAGTCAGTTGAACACTTTTGTGTCCTGTTTTAGTGATATTAAGCAGTAGATAAACAGAAAAGAAGATTGTGAGTGAGCAGTCAAAACTGCCAGGTAAACAAACTAAAATAGTATAATATAAACCTCTAAAAAACGTTTAAAATAAATAGATAGATAAATAGAATCAGTCTCAACATGACATCCAAAGACCTTTAAACTTCCTGCGCTGGTGAGAGTCCATTATGTCTGCCCTGTGTGCTTATCAAAAATGCTGACCATTGACCAACTTTTATGCACAACTCACTGCAACAAAGTCAAATTTGCATTTCAAATTCCAGCAGTACTTTTGACATAGAATGTCATCATTTCAGATGGAGGGCAGGCAGGTAAAGCTGATTCTTTTCCCAGAGTGGACAGACAGGGCCTTGTCTCTTACAGGCACCAAACAAAGATATGTCCTGCGTTCTGTTGAATTATCTCTGCACTGAACGAGGGACGTTTCATTCTAAATTATTTTGCTTTAGCATTTGCATTGAGACACAAACATATCAGCACACAAGTGTATGCCCCTTGAAAGTCAAGTTATACTGCCATGGTGAAAATTCCATAGAAATGAATTAGACAGGAAGTACTGATGCTAACTTTGAAGAAGCCAATTTAAAAATATGCTGCAACTTTAGCCGCTCGGTCAAGTGAACACATGTTGGTGTGGAGGTGATGCACGTGACGTCACAAACAAAAACAAAAACGCACGAGTCAGTGGTGAGTAATGACAATTTATCTTGTAGCAGCTCAAAACACAAGTGAAATGTGAAAGAGCTGCTACAGCCCAACAGCAAATCTAAAGATCTACACTAAAAAAATTAAATCAAGTAATCACTTGTAGAGAACTAGATAAACAACAGAACACTGTAGCTACGCTCCCATTTATCACAGACTTTGAGATCACACACAGTTAAACTGATTTCATTTCTTTCCTTAAATAAGATGCCCCTGTGTTTGTTGAGGAAATTAATAGTTGTGAGGTGGGTTGAAGAGTCCTAAATTTCCAACTTAAGTTAGCAAAGAAACTGGCTAAACTCTGCACACATCCACACTCACGACGCTCCAACCCAAGGAGGCCGAACAACCCTGACACAAACACACAGCATCAGCGCAGCTTGAACGTACCGCGCACTCCAAGCAGGTGGTGAACCCTTCAACATAAAAGTTATATATCGTGCAGTTTCAAGGACAATACAAAAAGGCACACTTATTATGAGGAACATAAAACCATTCAACTTCTCATGCAACCTAACCTCATCTACTTTCATTCTACACACTATGGGCGACACCATCACAGCACCATCCCACACATGAAACAGCAGACATGCAGCTTTGACAGGCAGTCAGTCTCACTACATTCCTCTGTCACACATGACCTCCTGCGTTTCCAGCCACATCTGACAAATCAACGTCAAAATGTGCCCGGTGCAGGGCCGGCCCAGGGCATACACAAACTAAATTGTTTCGGGCCACAACCATAAGGAGGACCACATGCTCTGGTGGACCATGTCTGTCAAAGTTGTTTGCAGAAAACTAAAGCGTAGGTTACTGCTGTAAGTGAAAAACATAAAAGCTGTGTTGAGACATCGTTTGTCTTTCACTCTATTTTCAAATAGCCTATACTATTTTCTAAGTTAATAAGTAAAAAAATTAGTTAAAATATTACATCTGAAATGCACCAGAACGCCGGAAATGGCACGTTATTCAGGAAAAATTTCCTGGAAGAGGACCAAACCCTCCTTTACATTTGAGTATTTTCCATTTTAAAATCAAACAGAAGAATACATGGCTGGCTTCTCCAGAGATCATGGGGCACCTTATCTCCCCATAATAATCTCCTGAATAATAAACACAGTTTGTAAAATGGTGGGCCACAGTCAAAATCTTGTTTAGTGTCACCAAATGTCTGGGCTGGTCAACATAGTTTCGGTTTGTATTTTCTTTAAAAGCATGGCTAGATGCCAGAATCATGGCTTTTGTTTTATGTCTTTAATTTTAAGTGGTTTTCATCAATCAATGTGGAAACCACTGGCAGCTCTTTCTGCAACAATGTGTTCAACTCCTCTACCTCACCAGCAGATAAATAAATACTTCTATCATCTATCACCAGAACCTTTGTCAGATCATTAGTAACACTCTTGTACTTACGTACTTCTACTTACATACAGAAAGATTTGTTGATATCTAATTCTACACCTGATTTATTAAAGTTTAAAGTAAAAAAAGTAGTTGAAAGTTGAATTTTAAAGCAAATTTTCAGTCAGATCTCAAAAACTAAGAAATAAAAAATCCCCTCTGTACATTTCTTTCTAACTAATATGTGTAGAAAATGAACCATGAAAATGAATGAAAAAAAATATACAAATCAAGAATATTTTTTTGCACAATGCATCAATAGGTTTCAAAACCATAGCCATTTGTGCCAGTCCTCACCAGACCTCAGAGGATAAGAAGGTCAGGGCCTGGTCAGTGCTTGGATGGGAGACCACTGGAACACCAGGTGACAGGAAACCACGGATTTATCATCACTGTCAGATACTGACTAAATATAAAATGCTCAACTTTGACAATACAATTAAACTGGCAAACCTCAAATTATTATTCAAGATTATCAATAATGTGGCACCGCCGCCATTGAAAAAGTTTGTTCATTTAACATCTGATCAGATGGTCAGAACGACTAGGTCAACAGCAAATGGCCAATGTACCATACCAAAACGGAAAACATCACTAGGGCAATCTGCATTTTCATTTAAAACAATCTCAGAATGGAATAAACTTCCAACTGAGCTAAAATTATCCAAAGACCTAAAAAAATGTAGCCTGCAAATAAAACAGCATTTTCTTAAAGGGCAGACCTGTCAGCATCAGAGTTAGACACGAGATACAGGGGAGGTTTAGGAAGAGACAAGTTTTAATTATTTTTTTACTAACTATTGAATGTATTAACACTGTACATATCATGCATCGCATTGTCTTATGCTCTGTGTTCATTGTTTTTGTAATGTCATTGTGTGTCTCAGGGACTGCAGATGGAAATTAGCTCGGAGAGCTAAAATCTGGTACAAAACATCTTTTCATATTCTTGTGATTAATGCTCTTGTACACTGTCCCTGTCAAATAAATCAAATAAATAAATAAATAAATAAATAAAGGGGGGCGCTGTGTGTGTGTATTTGTGTTGGTCAGCACTAATATAAATCCAACAAACCCTTATTCTTAGCTATATACAAGGTTATAGAAATACCAATGTAAAACTAAAAAAGCTTTGGAAATTTATCACATACATTATATTATTTCAATATAAACTTATTTTCTTTTTATTTAATCTCAAAAGTGTCTTGCGATATACATGATCCTGGGTGACCTAAGGGAGAAAGACTGCTGTAATTTCATTATCACTTTTTCAGACCAAGTTCAAGACCAAACCGTGCTTAAAATGTGCAAGACGCCAAAGAGCGAAAGGAGGTTAGTGGAATCATTTTGTTGTCAAAGAGTTTCAAAGGATAACAGCATCGTACAGATCTGTAGTTCAAGATGGGTCCACCTTGACTGAACAAGGACTAAACCAGGAAGAAATCACTCTAACTCAAGTCTAAACCAGGCCAAAACCATAACAAATCCAGCCCTCGCCATCCCTAAAGGAACAGTTTGCGTTGTAGATGATTTACTACCCATGTTTAGTCCTGTTAACAACTGAAAACAGAATCTGCTTTAGTCTAAACCACATCCTGGAGACTCAACAATCTCCTGAAAGAAACTGTCTCGAACTAAGATTGCTGTAGAGATTTGGAGTTCTCTGTAGACCACCGTCACGATTGAAGAAGCAGATTATGCCAAGACCTACGATGATATTGAAACTCCAACGCAGCCTCTAGTATCGAGCAAAGAGATCATTTGCTATCTGGAATCACGCCAAAAGTCCTGTTCTAGGGCTGTTTTAGTCTTTGCGTACAGGACTAAACCAGACCCTGCTGTTGTTTGCCGTTGGGGAACTTGCTAAGACAGAAGCTCAGCAATTTCCCAAACATAAAGAGTCAAACTGCCCTTCTCAGACCCACAGCTGTGTTGAAACGCCAGCACAGCTTCAGGTCTCAGGACTTGGAGAAAGCTGTGTGGTCTCCTTCCTTAGCTCCTGGTTCAGCTGCTCCATCCTTCCAGTCTGACAGAGCTGTTTGAAATCGTCGTCTTTGCAGCAGACTTGAACACACATCTCCATTGCAGCTGCTCGTTTAGTCGTCGCGCATTTTCATTTTCCTCAACCAAACGATTCTTTTTTTGGGCCTTTCTCGGCGTGTTCTCTTTCACAACCTCCAGCTTGCAGATCTCCTCCTCTAGGTTGTGTTTTCTTTTCAAAAGTGACTTGTTCTCCTCTCTTATCGTCTTGGAATCGACTTTTCGCCTGCAAGCGTTTTCAATTTCCTGATTCAACGGGATGATTTGTTTGTTTAAGTCATAGTTCTTCGTTATCAATTCTACCAAACTATTTGTGACTCTCGCAAACATATTCTCAGTCGAGCCATACTTGAGCAATTTGTGGTAAAGTTTGTTTCTTGGCTAATTTCTTATTTATGGCTTCAATTTTTCCACTGTCATTGTCAATTATCTTGGAGGTCAATTCATTTCTTCTGCATATCGTCAATATCTTTCTGTAAATTGAAATTAATACCCTAAGATCCTCAACGTGCAGAACTTTTTTCTTGAATTCGCACTCTGTTACTTTTCTGTCATCGTACTCTTGTTATTTGGCTAATATGCTCTAATAACTGCTTCTTTTCACTTTTCAGGACCCTTTCTGTCACCTCCAACACCAGACATTTCATCTTCCAACCCTCCTCTTCAACAATTTTCTGAGTTGTAGCTTAATATTTCTTCCCGTAAGTGTAGGATCACTTGTTTGATAGAATTTGTCTCAATTTCTAAGTCAAGATGGTGCTGTGTCCCATCTTCTTCTTTCAAACTGGTCTTGCAAACTGACTCTCTGGCTTGTCAATATTGCATTACTTACTCCAGATGTTTGATTTCTGTATCAGACTTACTGGGTTGAGTTTTTTCCATGATTTCCACATTCATTTGCTGATTTTGCTCTTGTCACATCTGGCTCAGCTGCTCCCGTTCATCTTCAAGGACTTTGCTTCTTGTAACGCCGCTGCCACAGCCAAGTTGAGCTCATTGGACGGTTAGTGAAGACCAAACAACATAAATACCACCTGAGACCGTCCCAGGACCAATCACACTGAGGCGCGCAAGTTTGCTCTTGAGTGACAGGGACAGAGTTTAAGTTGCCACATGACATAGTTTAATCATTTAAATAATATATATATATATATATTTCCAATCTATTTTCACCTGTTGATCAATTAAAGTTAATTTTTTGTCCAAATAAATCCCAAATCAGTCTTGTTTTTGAAGTTTTGCGAGGACATGGCGGTAACCAAAGACAGTAAAAGCACCTCCTCGGGCTTTACACAGCTCAGACTGGAACCAGTGGTGGGAGAGTAAAAGTACAAATACTAAATAATGTATCTGACAAGTCTACAGTAAAAACTTGAAAACAAAGTAGTTCACATAAAGTGTCAAATGCAGTGATCTCAATAAAGACTTTTGGTCAAAGGAAGTGACTGAAAGTTAAGGTTATGGTACACTTTATCGTTCCTGAAAATGTGTCATGCTTTTGACTCCAGCTGCAGATGGAGCATCTCCTCAGGGGCAGTGATCTCCACAGCACAGCGCCCAGGGACCACATGTGTGCTAGTCTTGGTCAGGACAATAGTAATAACAATATTAATAATATGTCTTTATTTATAGAGCACTTTTAAAAACAAGGTTTACAAAGTGCTGCACATACAACAAAACAGTATAAACACAGAAAGCTTTGAAACTGTCAGAGAATACAGCAAGAGAAAAGCATTTGATGAATAAATAATAAATAAGCACTATTAGGAACATTAAAGAAATGCCATTTGATAAAAGTGTATTTTAAGAAGTGATTTAAAAGATGATACTGATGGTGTGAGCCTTATCTCCTCAGACAAAGTCAGGGCCCCGGATCGAAAAGGTTCGATCACCTTTTGGACGGAATCTCAACTTTGGACCTGCTGAGGATCTAAGGCTGCCGGGGCTCGTAGGGGGTTAAAGTCCAGCTGTGTGACTTGGTGCTAGACCTGAACGAGCGTCAAAAGTGATCAGTTAAATCTTAAAATCAATTCTAAAACGCCTGGGGAGCCAGTGAAGGCAGGCTAAAACCAGTGTGACCTACTCTCGTCTGTTAAAACCAGTGAGAAGTCCAGCTGCTGCGTCTGAACCAGTTGGAGGCGGGAGATGGATTTATTGTCGAGACCAAAGAGGAGGGAGCTGCAGTAGTCTGTAGTCCATAGTCTAAAATTGTTCAAATGGGATTGGCTTAAAATTGGTTTCTTTAAAAGAGGTTGGACCGCAGCATGTTTCAAACGGGAGCGGACTAAAGGGAAACAGGAACGGTTTAGGATTGTTCAAATACTGGGTCCAACCACATTAAAAACTTCCTTGACAAAGTTGGTGGGTATGACGTCAAGACTGCACGTGGATGCTTTCATATCAGATAAAAGACTGGACAAGGAAGAGAGAGATAAAGGAATAAAATCATTAAAACATTTCAAATCAGTTCTCTATCTACAGAAAGTTATGCTCTTTCTTATGTTATGTGCTTTGCTTACAAAATGGTTTAAAAATCGTTCATACAGGTCCATGGAGGGGTCAGTAAAATGGTCAGTGAATCTAAAACCTTAAATAAAACAGGAGGGTTGGATTTATTCTGTAAAATTACATTACAATAAAAACGTATTCTCGCTTCCTTATTTGCTTATTGATAATCATTTAATGCTTCTTTCCAGGAGAGACAAAAAACTGATATAGATTGTACTTCCAATTTCTTTCTTTTCGTCAGCAGAGTGGTTTTAGTGTTTGTGGTCATTTGGCCATGGCTGTGGTACTCTGTCAGACTTCTGGATCTCGAAGGGGGCAAGATGATCTAAAATTGAGTTTGATACTTGATAAAAAGAGACCAGCTCCTCCAGGCTAACATTTGGATTAAAAGCAGTTTAAGAAGTTGGGAGAACCTAAAAGCAGAAGAGGAATTAAAAACACGAGAAGAAACAGCTAAAACAGGGTTGGGACACTTGGGAGATAAAACAACATCAAATCAAACTGCTACGTGATCCGACACACAGATCTCTTCAGTTGTGAGGTTTCCCGGGCTGAGACCAAGAGTTAAAACCAAGTTCCATCTTTAAGGTGAGACACTACAGGCAAGTTTTTTTGGGGTTTTTTTTTCAGTTTGCTCTGCTCTGGAAACAACACACTCTTCCAATCTGCTCCTAAAGATGTTTTATTACTTCATTGAATCAACTTCATCAATAGATTTCTCTGGGACATTGTAACTTTAAAGGCCATTTTCTTAAAATGCATTTTTCTCCCTCGAGACATAAAGATCAGCCTTAAAGTAGATCCCACACACAACAAACTTTACAAATTTAGACTTAACAAGATTTTGACGAAACGTACAGAAGGATTTTTGATATCTAATTCTAAAACTGATTTATTGAAATTTTAAGTTTAAAAAAATGAGGCAAAATTTGAATTTTCAGCCCAATCTAGTTAATTCATTTACTTACTTAACTAACTAACTAAATAAGAAATCTAAAATCCCTTCTGTCAATTTATTCGTAACTAATATGTTACAAAATAAACCAAGAAATTTAAACCTGATTCTATCCATTTTTCAGATTTAAATGTCGCAAATATGTGCAGTTTTGGCTGTTTTTACACATTTATGTGACTAAACTACAGGAGCAGTTTCAAATCGATATCTTTACATGTTTTTCCTATTCAAATGAGAGTAAATGTGGAGATGGTGTGGCAGAGGTGGCTCCTGGTTCTGCTGCTTCGTGAGACACACATCAGAATACCAAACGGCTTATCCAGTTGTTTCTCATCATTTCCACGTCCCTTGAAGCAGCATGTATTGCCTTAATCAAATGCCAGACTTTATTATGTAATGGTGCCGCAGTGTTGCAGGATGTGACCGGGCTCTCCATCCATGCCTGTGGAGCCGGTCACATGTGTTTGAGTGTGTGAGGCGCAGCTGACGAACATAAAAGACACAGATCAGGCAAAGAGAGAGAGAGAGCGGGGATAGAAATAGCAAAGGAGTAAAGGTAGAGCATCTTTGCAGACAAAAAAAATAACAACCCCAAGTTAAACGTTGAGTGTTGTGGCTAAATGAGCGCTACTAAAATGAAATGTAATACTGTTGTAGAATGAATGGATGTGACCTAAAAGTTAAAAGAAGTGGCAGGAGGCTGGTGTTATAACACAGGAGCAGTTTATTAGACCGGTACGGGACCCAAGACCTGGAGACATAAACCCTAAGACATTGTGATGGCGTGCATTCCAGTCTGGGTCACTCCGTCTGGCTGTGGGTCGCTGTAGGGAGCCATGAGGACCAAGGCTGAGACAACAAGCTCTGAGCTCCATGTGTTTGACTGGAGAGAAATGCTGTCTTTGTTCGGCCCAGAATCACAGTCAGTCTCAGAGAGCTTCACAAACATTCTTGACCTCATTTTTATTGTTGTGAAACGTGACAAACAGATCTAGTTATAGCTCTCTCACTTTCCTAATGCAGTCCCAGCATCCTAAATATTCAGCGCGATGAGTTTAGAAGCACTTTTCACCTGACTCTGAGCCACGAATCTGTCCCAGGTAAAGCTAACAAACATTAGCATGCTAACGGCGCGCTTCCTGCTTCTCTCACAGGATAAAACGCTCTATAAACAGATGCAGAGTAAAGGTTGTGGTCTCATTTTCATCCAAATAGGTGCTTTTATATTGTATCTGTTCAACGATAACAACGATAACACAGTCAGAGGTGGGAGAAGGAAGAGGGGGGTACCGTATGGGGGCGTCCTGGTCCACAGGTTTTTCAGGATCATGGCAGTCATCAGAGGTTCAGTCATCACTGGAGCAGAAGCATCTACAGCTGCACCCCCCACATGCAAGTGGGTGAAAAGACATGTGAACAGCAATGAACAGAAAACAGAGGAAATGTTAAATATTGTTGTTAGGAAGAGCAGTAAGAACCAGCTCAAGCTTCCATACTTCACCCAGCGCCGTCGCTCCTGGAGCAGCGTAAGCTCCTGACTATGAGCTGTTTCAAAGAGGAACATGAACAGGAGCTGGTTCTATAGCAGGAGCTAGCTAAACACTCGACCTCCTACTGTGCTTTTAGAGACTCTAGGGACCAATAATAGCAAAGTGCTCTGTTTGGATTGTACGCTACTATCACATCTTCTAGGTCAGAAAGGGCCATATCATTTGTGGCTTTACAGGTCTGGAGGAGGATTTTAAAGACTCCAATGGCAAAACGCATATTTTTACACCTGTTTTTAGTAATTCTTGTGTATATTATTTGTGATGCAGAACTTAAAATAGGCTAAAATCTATCATAAAGTGAAAGTACCACTCAGGAACAAGCAACTTTACAAAATTAAGAAGCCCAAAGTTTCTATAACGAAGTGGACTTGGCAGCTCTTCTTTTGTTCAGTTATTGAATATAAGTAGATCATCATTTTACATTTTGTTCATCGTAACATGCAATTATCAATCTAAAATAGCTCAGAGATAGAAACAGCTTCATTGACGTCCTGTTCAAAACTGATAAGCCCCGCCTCCTCACACTGACATTTGACTGGAACAAGCAGCAGATTGTCATTTACACGTTTTTATTTTTGAAAAGTGTCTGCTTGACATTTTAGAACTCTTCATGTGTCACTCAGAGTCTTCATTTTTGAAAGAATCACAACTAAGTACAGGATGTGGGCGGGGATAGGGGGTAGCTGAAAACAAGACTTTTAACACAAGTGCGGAACATAATACCAACACTTTTAAAATAAAGAACCAGAGAGAAAAAGCACAAAGGACACTTCTAAAGGCAATGGTGGAAGAAGCCTTGACCCTGATCAAACATTCTAAAATCGAAACTAATTGTGTACCTTCTCTGTAAAACCAATAAAAATGCAATTTATAATCTGTTTGTAATTTTACTACAAGCTCCTACGACAGAGATACAAACAGACCTTTGCTAAAGAAAAGTCTAAGGGTGCAAAATAATCTTAAAATTGTAGGTGATATGGTTCATTTTAGACACATTAGTTTAAAAAAAAAAAAAAACTTTACAGAGGGGATTTTGGATTTCTTATTTAGTTTTGAGTAAACTACATTTGACTGAAAATTGTCCTAAAAATTAAAATTTTGCCTCATTTTTTTTTAACTTAAAACAGCAATAAATCAGTTTTAGAATAAGATATTTTTAAAAATTCTTCTGTACATTTCGTCAAAATCTTGTTGAGTCCAAGATTGTACAGTTTGGTGTGGGAGCTACTTTATGCATGGATGAAGTGGATTAAAAGGGAGAATAAAACATTTTTAAGAGCAGATTGGACAGGTTTGTTGTTTCCACATGAAAGCTGATATACTGAGAGAACAAACTCAAAAAAATTTGTTTTGCCTGTAGTGTCTGCATGCTTAACACAAAAACTGCTCATGTTAAATCTGGAAAGCAATGTTGAAAACTAACATTACCCGAATGTGACCGATGTTCCTTACGGGCTACCGTATGAGGTCATGTTCAGGCTGGGGCCCCGTGCTTCCGCATTCCACGCTAATTTGCCTTAGCATTTAAAGCGCAGTAGGGGCAAGCTGCTCCCACTGCAAAGGCCAGCTTCGTTGCCTGCCGTTCACTGCCCGATCGTGGTTCTCTCGAGTGCTGTAGGCCTGGTAGGTGTTTTGTGTTTGTACGATTGGCTAAATGTTTGATTGCCCTTTTTTTTCCCTTTCCTGTTTTAGACGCGGTCTAGTACAGCTGGTTGCCCAGTGGCCGCGTGGTTGCTACTCTGACCCGGGAGAGCACCCTTTTTTTGGCACCAGGCCAGCTTTTCATTGCTTAGGTAGGGTACATATTTTAATTTGTTGGCTAGGAAAATGTTGGCTAACTTTTTCTCACTTCAGCTCCATCACTCGTCGTGTGTCGTGGTATTTTCTGCACTCCCTTCACATTTTGGATGTTTTATTTTTGACTATGATTTGCCGTGTTTTATGTGTGTGTTTGCGTGTGTTGCACGGACTGTAGTGAGTACTCTGCATAGAACTATAATAAAACCTGGAAGATGAATCCAAGATGGCCGTCCTGTTTATCCCTATGGAGAGTGCTCATTGGCGCATGACCCCAAAAAAGTTTCTTACTTCCGCATTTACTTCCTGATACGAAGGCTGACATCTTTGCTTTCCCCCATGATGCTTTGAGCGACGTGAACGACCACGCAGCTTGCAAGTTTTTGTGCTAACGTTAGCTTGTGTGATTGTAATTGTGTTCTTCATGCTAGAGCACACCTGAAAGCGTCTGAAATGAAATAAAATACAACTTACAGGTGTCTCTAGTCGAGCCTTTTCCACGAGCTTCTGTTTATATCGTCCGACGCTCGTTCACGTGACTCGCACATGTTTGTGGTGACGTCACTTCATATAAAAACGGTAATTTCGGTGATTTTAGAAACGGTAGAAAATAACATTTCCTTCTATTTTATTTAAATACCGATAATAATTCAGTACTGTCTGTGATTATAATGTGCAATTTTAGAAAAAGGCTGGTTCCAAGAGGCTGCAGTACCTCACACGACCACTAATCAATCTGGGACCACAGACAGAGGGGGCGTACCTTATCCAGTTCTTTTAATACATCCATGGTACTCTGTCCCAAAAACATTAGTGGCCTCTACCGCGTGCACCCGTGGCTGGCTAGCCCTGAGCAGTGTCTTTTAAAACTTAAAAGAACGAATCTTCTTCACTGTTTTTTTTTAGAATTTAACTAGTCTGTAATAAAATGCAATTTTAAAGTATTTTCTATCCTTTTATGACGTGCATACCCTTATTGTTTTTTATGTTTTTTTTTTTGTTTGTTTTTTTAATAAACTGTTAAATTTAACTTATATCTGATTCTGTCTCTTTTTAACCATTCACTGCATCCTTTTATGTTGGTCTAAATTGTTTTAATTGAAAAGTTCCAATACCATAGATCAAGACCTGCCTCTCGGTTACACAAGAATAGGATTTAGAAAAAAAAGACCATTATGTCGTTTTTTTCTAGTCTTGCTTTTTATTTTTGGAATATTGGCATACACTCTTTGACACAGCAAGTTTAATTTAAGTTTGTTCATAAATCTGCATGCAAATATATTATAAAAGCAACTATTCGGGTGAAAATGTGGCCACAGCGATATTTATAGAGCTTTTTATTCCCCACGAAGCAGGAAGTGCACTGGCCTCTGATAGTATAGTGAAAAGCACTTATAAACTCACTGTGCTGAATACTTTGGATGCTCAGAATGTTAAGTGAATGCTGCAAAGAGGTTAAAATGAACCAGATCAGTTTTTCACATTTTTAAGACAGTGAAAATCAGGTACAGTTCCTTTAAGTTTTAAAGGTCCCATATGAGGCAAATGGACTTCAGAAGGCAGGAGTGCTTCTTGGATGTGTAGATGGTATAAGGTTGTCCTGTTGTGCAGGAATCAGACTTGGATAAAAAGTCGAGAGAAGCTGAGGCACTCAAGAGGTCAAAAAGTACTTTAAAAGCAACAATAAAAGCTTTTTGACCTTTCTGAGTGCCTATCGACTTTTGTGAGTGTTTAACCTTTAAGTGTCACTTGTACCTCTAAACAATCCCCTAAGTGGTTATTTCTTTAACGCCTCCATTCATTATCTTGATTCATTGTAAACAGGGGGCGGGGTTTTTCCTCCGGGTGACCATGTGACGCAGCTGTGGTGACTCCTCCTCCTGCAGGAAGTGTTCTGTCTCTGCTCAGATCTGATCAGATTATACTTCCATGGTCTGTACAAGTCAGATTCACATCAGAAATCCACAATTTTATGCAAAACAAATCTAATAAAAAACAAGTCTATTCCAGAGAGGCGCTTCAGCAGAAGAAGATCCGAACACTGACTCTGCCGACGCTGCAGTCATTACACTTGGCTCTGCTTTGAACACGAGTTATATTTCCCCAGCAGTCTTTGCTGTTGCCACAAGTGAGTCTGATTCAACACGTGTGGTTTACAAAAACTACTGTATGACGTGCTGAATGTTGCACAACACAAAACATTACCATCATTACAGCCCTAATGAAACAAGAAACAGAGCAAATCATGGGACCTTTAAGTCCGACTGCTTTAGGAATTTAAAAAAAAAAAAAAAATTAATGATTGAATAAATGGGCGGGTTCCGACCTGGAACTGGAGTGGAGTCAGTGTACAGCAGGGGTTAAACGCCTCGTCCAAACCCCACACAACACACTTCAAACAACTCGAATTACATCACACAAAGAAAGAATGCACAACAATAACCGTGCCAAGGTTTGGTCATCATATAATACATAGGATACTTGTATATTTTCAAATTCAGTATATATTACATGACATAATGGTTCTCGTGTGAAATCACCTGCTCACCAAGTCTCCAAGAACACATTATCTACTTTATAAAATATGTATTTGTTTTCTTTCAATAAAAAAACAGAAAAAGTCCCCTTTCTATAGTGAGACTGTCACACAGCAGATACTACGAGTGCACGCCATGTTGCTGTTATTCTGTTGTTGTTTCTTTGTTTTGGCCTCAGAGGTGGTCACTTGGCCTCACATGACCTCCTCACGTGTTTAGTCACTATTTAAGGCCACCTGGTGCCTCTTTTATCTATGTTTGCCCTGAAAGAGTCGGCCCGTCCCCAGTGCCACATTAAAGGACTTTTATGCCTCC
This sequence comes from Rhinogobius similis, assembly GCA_019453435.1. Taxonomy (NCBI): domain Eukaryota; kingdom Metazoa; phylum Chordata; class Actinopteri; order Gobiiformes; family Gobiidae; genus Rhinogobius; species Rhinogobius similis. Next base: position 29,556,832 of record CM033638.1, on the reverse strand, counting down.
AGCTTGTACCTCCTGGATCCTTACAGAGCACCTGCCCCTGCACTACACGGGACCCATCCACGCACTCGCCTTGTACTTCTTTTTTTTCTTTTTCCAAGAATCCACGCCTGTGCTGTTACTGAATGTACGGGTTTGAATATGACAAGCCTCTGCAGCTGTTAAAGGCACAAATGTTCAGTACAGGTGCAGAAGGGCTCCTCAGCTGGAAGCCACTCTACAGCAATTAGAGTTCAAAGCTCCCATTCTCAAGCTGAGAAGGTACGGTACATGTATGCAGACTGTCGTGTATCTAACCCATAACGCTTTGGGCCTATTTTCCCCAAAACGCCTGATGAGCCCTAATTTAAACTCAAACTGTTTCTGAACCCTTTGGAGCACAAACTATTGGTTGATTATAAATAGGAATTAAACTCTGCACAGAGGAATATCAGATCCACCTTGATTTTCTTTGTATATGAAAGAGTAAAGCTGGTGTGTGAAGGGTCTGATTGACACTAATTTGGGCTTTTGTTGGGCTTTAACAATTCCTCTTTCAAAGCTGAAGCTAATTTAAATAAAAACAAGTTTAAGATACCTAAAGGGTTAAGGTTGGCATCCATGTAAAAGTCCCAGAATGGTTTATTTGACGTGAAATAAGAGATAAGATAAGACAGGTAATAGCTCCCTTTCACAGATGGTGAATACATTAAGAATGGACTCTTATTTTTATAATAGCACAGCTTGTTCTAAACACATCTAAAAGGTTTCTATGTTATTCCATGATATATTATTTCCTGGTATGTTTAAATGTCAAACCCATTCCATAGTGCGTGTACTGTTTGCGTCCTTAGCGTGTAATCCTTTAGAAGTGCATGAACATTTGAACCTTCTTTACACTTTGAAATGATACAATATTTATTTCCTTACAGTACGGCTGGTGCATTTGTTAATTGCAGTATCGATGACAGTGAGGCGCATCATGCAGACCTTTCCCTCCTCCCTCTACATCAGTGACCCCCACCATCACTGACCCCTGCAGCTCCCAGCGTCTTCACACTTCCTGTTTACCCCGGTTCCCGCGGCGACCTCTTCAAACATTCAGGGCTGGTGTATAATGAGACAGTCATGACCCCATTTGATCTGACACATTTTTCTCAAACTGCAATAATGTTCATACGTTTGATTCATCTGATTACTCTTGGAATACAAAATGTTTTCTTGATAAAATACTCAAAAGTCCCATTCGCACGGGGTCATTTTCCCCAAAGAGCGTCCTCCTGCTCAGCCCTCAGTTGTCATGGCAATGTGGTTGTACTTCTGGGGGTCACTGTTTTGTGTTGTTTACTTTTTAAATGTAGAGCAAGTGAGTAATTTAAGTTTGTTCATAAATCTGCATGCAAATATATTATAAAAGCAACTATTTGGGTGAAAATGAGGCCACAGCGATATTTATAGAGCTTTTTATTCTCCGCAGAGCAGGAAGTGCACTGGCCTCTGATAGTATAGTGAAAAGCACTTATAAACTCACTGCACTCCTGCAAAGAGGTTAAAATAAACCAGTTCAGTTTTTCACGTTTTTAAGACGTTTTTAAGAATATCAGGTACAGTGCCTTTAAGTTTGAAAGGTCCCATAAGAGGCAAATGGACTTCAGAAGGCAGGAGTGCTTCATGGATGTGTAGTTGTCACGGCAATGTGGTTGTACTTCTGGGGGTCACTGTTTTGCGTTGTTTACTTTTTAAATGTAGAGTAAGTGAGTAAGATTGGAGAGGGTTCTGTGGTGAATCATTAATATGAATCCACACGACTAAAAACAGTCCAAATGACAGCCTTGAGCATCACACAGGACTAGAGCGACCTGTGACCTCTGAGTTTACTGAATTACAGTGGGTAAAACTCAGGTACATTTTCACAGACATGGACCATTCGCACGGGACGAGAAACTCAGTCGATGTTTGTTATTATCGTGGGATTATAAAGTGTGACGTCCTCACTTCTGAGGACTAATCTGCTGCAGCAGTTTCACCGCTGATTTAGTTTTGTTTTTGACACTTTGCCACAGTCCGGGCTCAGTTTTGTTCAAATATATCAGCGACTCATACAAACAGGACAGAGAAGCTTTCCCTTCTTTGAGTTCTATGGGTTAAGAATAAAAAGGAAGTGGCTTGAATTGATGAGGTGAGTTTATGTTCGTTTTATCTGTGGTAACATCAATGAACTGTTCTTGACTCTTGGAACAAAGGCCTGGATAGAGAGGTGTTGTGGGCACCTTTAAGTCATGAAAAAGAAGTACTTAGGCAGACGAGAGGTCCTTAAAGGTGCATCAGGATGGAATTAGCTACTTTGTTTTTACAAGTCTTCAACATTTTTCAGAGACATCCACCACAACTCACTGTCCACTGAATGATCTTATAGGGTTTAGACATTTTAGGTTTATTTGGCAAAAACCCTATGAATTAAACAGGAAGTTCTCAGTAGTACAATCATGGCTGTATTAAATGAACTGGATAAGGTACGCCCCCTCTGTCTGTGGTCCCAGATTGATTTGTGGCCGTGCGAGGTACTGCAGCCTCTTGGAACCAGCCTTTTTCTAAGATTGCACATTATAATTGCAGACAGTACTGAATTATTATCGGTATTTAAATAAAATAGAAGGAAATGTTCTTTTCTACCGTTTCTAAAATCACCGAAATTACCGTTTTTATATGAAGTGGGGGATTGTCGTCACGTGGCGCCCTAAAGCAAAGATGGCCGCCTCCGTATCAGGAAGTAAAGCAAAGATGTCAGCCTCTGCATCAGGAAGTAAAGCAAAGATGTCAGCCTCTGCATCAGGAAGTAAAGCAAAGATGTCAGCCTCTGTATCAGGAAGTAAATACGGAAGTAAGAAACTTTTTTGGGGTCATGCACCAATGAGCTCACTCCATAGGGATAAACAGGGCGCCATTTTGGATTCATCTTCCAGGTTTTATTATAGTTCTATGAGTACAATGCACTGACATTCCATGAATTTCAGAACTATGAACGGTATTTGGGCCTGAACACAGTCAATCAGACATGTCCAAACTATGGCCCAGGGGGACATTTACCTGGCCCTCAGGCTTCCTGGTGAATTTGCCCAGATTGTCGTGAGAAGTAATTTTTGCAGCAAATTTCAAATTTCTACAGTTATAACCTCAATAACTAACATTTTTGTGCGAAACAGACCTGATGTTACGGCACTGAGACTGTATTTAGGTGTGGTGGCACTGAAAACAGCAGATGGATGCAACTTTTTAGAACCTTTCACGACTGATTTGTGTCTCTCCACCTGATCTGTGTTTCAAAATGCAGGCCTCAGAGGAAAAGGTTTGGACACCCCTGCAGTAAATGGATACCTTTGGACCATTCTGTTGGCGGCTGGGAAGAAGGCTTTTACACAAAGATGGATGACACAAACTGCACCGACAATCGAGGACTGGACCAAAATTATAACTGGTACTCAAAAAATGACAAACTGTGGACTAAATGGGACTCTTACTTTCATTTGAATGTGCTGTGATTTTATTTCTTTAGATGTTCTGTGGTACTTTTGTCTCTCTAAAAAAGAAGAAAAAAGAATAGTCAAACTTAAATTTACTTTAGGACAAATAGCCTGCATTGTTTGTTTGTTACTGGCCTTCAAACCTGCACTTGAGCATCTTTTCTTTGGCATCTCATGTTAATTAAAATTGCATTTACAAAAAACAAAATTACTTTACAATTACAACTGTGTGCCTACATTAGGTAGATTATACACAGGGAGACTATACACAGAAATGTACAGTTGGACAGACAGTAGTGCAAATGTGTCAGTGCAAATAGATATCTCTTTTATAATATTATTGTTAAAGTGACAGGTGTTATAAACAGTTGGACTCATGAACACTTTATAACACCTGCCCCTTTAACAATAATATTATAAAAGAGCTGTCTATTTGTACTGCCAAATTGCACTGCTGTCTGTCCAACTGTACATTTCTGTACATGGTCTAAGTCTATTTTATTTTATTTTATTTTACTCTTAATCTTATTCTTCTATCTTCTTAATCTCTTATATATTTTGGTAATATTTTATTCATTGTTTAATGTTCCACCTTACACCAAAGCAAGGTCCTATGTTTGTGAATTTTGATCACTGACAGTGGCAATAAACCGATTCTGATTGAACACGATTAGATGGCAGAAATGCTCAGAACGGGTCTGGCGATGATTTATGGACTCAAAAACAGCACCGAAGGTCATCACACAGAGAAAATATCACATGTAGGAAATTCAGTATGGACTGTTTTCCAACCAGGATGCAAATGCAACTCCAGGTTTGTTTTTGACGAGAGAACATTGTTAGAACAGGATTACAAGCTCAAAAATGTCAATACTGTGTAACATGTGTCCTTTAAACTGAGCACTTGGGGCAACACTGGACAGAACACACTATAAACCTGTTTTAAAAGAGTCAAACAAGTTAAATGAGCAGTTTCCAGATCAGGCCGTGGACCAGCGCTGGGCAGTATTCTTCCAGCTCACATCACAGCTGAGCTGGTTCCTCCTCCGGTGCAGATGGCTCTGTCTTTGCACATGGCAGATCACAGCCACCTGTTTAAGTGCTGCTCCGCGGACAACAGTCGTTTTTGTGTGCCGTTGGTTTGAGAACATATTAGCATACAGCATTAGCGTGTAATGCTGGGCTGCTGCAGAAGGCCGAAGGCTGTCATTGTACAACCGCTCGCACCAAGCTGTGAACAACTGCTGTAGGATTAATCACACTCATCTGAATGTACGGGCATGGAAGTGTGTGCAAACACATCATGTTTGTAAGAATTCTAATATATAGTCATGGCTGAAAGGGTTGGCACCACTGTATTTTTTCCAGAAGTAGTTTCTCCTCAAAAAGTATTGCAATTCCACATTTTTTGCTACACTCATGTTTATTTCTTTTGTGTGTATTGGAACAGTTAAAGAAGAACAGAGGAAAAAAAGCAACATAATTTCACACAAAACTCCACAAATGGGCCGGCAAAATGATTGGCACCCTTTCAAATGTGTGGATAAATAACTTTGTTTAAGCATGTGATACTAGTTTAAGCCCATCTGGGGCAGGTAACAGGTGTGGGCAATGTAAAAATCACACCTGAAGCAGATAAAAAGGTCTTCACATTGTGTGTGTGCCACACTAAGCAAGGAGAACTGAAAGAGAACTGTCTGAGCACTGGAGAACCAAAACTGTGGAAAAATATCAGCGATCTCAAGGTTACATGTCCATCTCCACCTCCAGAGATCTTGACGTTCCTTTGTCCATATTACACAACATAATCAAGAAGTTTGCAACCCATTTGATACTGTCAGTTAAACTGGAAATGCCGCCACATAATTTAACTTCAGAGAGGCGGGACAAGCGTGCGACGATCAGATGAAGAGCGGCAACGAGCAGCAGAGAGCTGTGGTGTCGGTCCAAAATGACTGTAGCTGTAAAGCCTCCTCTGGCTGTGGTTTTAACGACACGTCCTGGTCTTTTAAATCAGAGGAGAGAACAGCCCCCAACATTTTCTCTGTCGTGGATGCCATCTTTCTTGTTATTGCTTGTAATCGCGGCTCGCTTGGATGTGACGTTCTCCGGCTCGGTTGCCAATCATGCCCAAACATACTTTCTCTCAAAATTAAAAGATATTGAAAGATAGTGGGAATGGCTGCTCAGGCTAGATCATTTGTACACTGTAGTGCATAAATAATCCACAATCTCCCATAAAGTTTGATAATCGCAGCGGTTCACAAGATGAACTGAGTATGGAGGATTGTTCTAACATTTAACATTTATGTTCTGGCAGGGTTCTTGTAAAATGATTTGGAAAAAGCAGAAGGACACTGATTTGCTTAATTTGCTGATGTTTATTATGTGAAAAAGGCACTCACTACATTAAGGTGAATTCATGACATTTTTAACTCAGACTGTTAGTTTGTGTTGATGAGAACAAGTTAATGCCATTGACTTGAGACCGAGGAGTGTCCCGTACAAAAACATGCATCGACTGTGTACAAGTGCTAACGCTTTAATGCGGCTAAAGATCTACCAACTGCAAGCAGCTGCTATTAATGAGATGAAACTGTGAAGACACGATATGTAGGATTCACTGTTCAGACTCCTGAAACATGACAAACCCATCATCAGAGGCAGGTTAAATAATGAAACCTACACATTAGATATCATGTTAGATTTCATGTTCTTTTGAAACTAGATGCATCCTAAAAGCCCAGCAAACACCACAGGATTGTACACAGAACAAATATTATGCAAAATGGACTTTTTTGAGCATTTAACCATGTTTTAACAATGTTTAATAATCACAAACACACCTGGAGTTGCATTCAGCTTCATTCACACTAGCCCGATCAGTCCTAGTTTCAAAATCCTCTCTCTCCGAGCATCAAAAACACTTTCTTCAATGGGTGAATGAGTTCAATGAGAATCTTCTTTTCTGTTTTTAAGTCCTTTAATCATCGTCACACTCGCTCTGAGCATTTCTGCCTCTAAACACGATCATTACAACTGTGTGACAGCTCAGAACCGCTCGCATTACAAAGTACTGTGTATATACAAATGTGTGACATTCCCTCTGCAGCCAGTAGATGGAGCCACAGCTAAGTTAATATTGCGTGTCCCTCAACATCAGAATTTATGTTAGTACTCCATCTACTGTCAACAGAGGGAATTACCATGGGGAAATAAACAAAAGTTAGCTTGCCCTAACATGTTAAGTTGTAATGAACGGGATTTGAGGCAGAAATGCGTGAGTCTAGCAATGATTTATGGACTTTATGTTTGGAACTCTGAATTCAGAACAGTGTTTTTTGAGGCTCAGAGGTAGAGGATTTATCGGACACGTGTGAATGTAGTTAGGTATGTTTTGGATGAAAGAATAATGTTAAAAGCTCTAATTTTCATAATAGGTGTCCTGTAAATCCAAATTGAAAGAATGGACAAAAGCAAAACAGATTTTTCAACAACAACATTACAAAATTTGCTCAAGATTCAAACATTAAATAAATAAATAAATAAGTAAATAAATAAATACATACAGTTGCGTTATTGCAATAGTCATTCACTCCTTGGTCACTTTTGTAGCCATAGCTGCCCTGGGGCTGTCGAGGTTGGTGGAGTGTCTTGCCCATGGACACAATGGCAGTCAGTGCTGGTTGAAGCTGCGATCGAACGGTCAACCTTCATGTCTGAGGGGCAACGATGACCAGTGTGAGTCCGTGTTGGTTGGTTCTTGGGCATGTCATCCAAATCCTACATATTGTGTCTTTGAACTATTTTCTACAGAGTTTCAAAAGTGGTATCAAAGAGTGGTCTTAAAGTCGCACTGTGTAACTTTTCAGGTGAGCTCGCTGCCACCTTCTTGTCTCCTTGGAGATGTCAATGCTTTTAGAACTTATTTAACACATGATTGTTTATGTTTGTTAGGTTTCCCAATGAGGATTAAGATAAAGCTTGGGATAGAACACAAAAATTGAACTTCTCCTGTAGTTTAGTCACATAAATATAAGAAAAAAAAAATATTACAAGTTTTTCATCATGTCATGTTTTGATGTGGAAATAAGGCATTTTATGTGTAAAAACGTCCAAAAATACATATTTGGGACATTGAAATCTGAAAAATGGACAGAACCAGGTTTAAATTTCTTGGTTCATTTTGTACACACATTAGTTACAAAAAAAAATTACTGAGGGAAGTTTGGATATCTTATTTTGTTTTTAAGTAAATTTTAATTAAACAAATATCACCTCATTTGTGGACTTAAAATGTCAATAAATCAGTTTGACAATTAGATCCAATCCAAAAATCCAAAACGGTGCATTTTGTCATAATCTTAGATTGTACAGTTTGGTGTGGGAGCTACTTTAAAGGTCCCATAACATGCAAAATCGACTTTTCAGAGGTTTTAACCTTCCTACAGTGCTATTTGGGCCTCGTATGTTGTGCCCAAAGTGGTTTTTTGATTGATTCCCTCAGGCTTTCTCTAGAGAACTGTCTTTGACCAGTGTGAGTCCTCGGCTGAGCAGCAGACGGGGCTCATCCTACATGGATTGTGCTTCCCATGGAACTGACGCGTGTTCTACAGCCACGTTTCAAAAGTGGTATCAGAAGAAAACGGCTAATGCTAATGCTACACAGTAATTACACGATGGATACGACAGATCGAAGAGTTAGCTTGTTATTTACCAAACGGAGATAGAACTTAGGTACTGCATGATGTTTGTAAACTCCAGGTCAGATCCAGGATTAAGGACTCAAAGCTTGGGATAGAACGGATAAAAGGTTGAACTTCTCGTGTTTGTGTATCGCTGTTTACCGGAAAAAATATGCACTATCTACACACATCTAGGCTTACAAAAAAAGTTGGGCGGGGAGGCAGCTTGCTCTCTGTTCGGGGTCAGATCTCAGAGTGAGCCGTTTGCTTTTGCAAGGACCAGTAAGAAATGGGTGTTTTTTGGAAACTGTTATGTTATGGATATTGCACAACGCAAAATTTTATCAACAAAGCCCTTAGAATAGACTGTGTAGGGGAAAATAGCAGAATATGGGACCTTTAAGTGGTGATCCTTATGTCCCTACGAGAGAAAAATGCATTTTAAGAAAAAGGCCCTATGAAGTTTGTTGTTTCCACATGAAAGCTGATATGTTGAGAGAGAAAACTGACCAAAAAACAAACATTGAAAAAGTGTCTTGCCTTAAAAGTTATCAAACAGCTGTGGCCCGCTACATTTGTTCAGCACAATGTAAGATTTAAGGGATATTTTTTCAGCATTTATTCTGATTTCCAAGCTAAAGAGTGCTTATGAATAGCGACATTCTCTAAAGATGCTCTGGTGTTACACACATGGGCTCAACTGGTTGTCAGTCACATAGAATGCCCTGGTTTTTAATAGTTTGTGATGTTTGGAGGCTAATGCTGACTCGAAAATGCTTTGGGTCTAATGTGTAGAACTGCTCCAGCCATTGGAATGTAGGTGTTCTGTTCACAAACGCTGGAAGGGAATAAAAATATCAAATCCCTCATAAATCAAATAAATGCTAACATCTGGAGTCAAGCAGGTGGCAGACCCTCCGCCAGAAAGTTACACAGCGCACCATTAAACAAGAACATGCTCGACAGTCACACAATGGAAGTCTCACATTCATCAATAACAATTCAAAAAAATCAACATAGCATTATTATCATTATAACAATCTTATGGCCTAGATACAATATTTGGAAGATTCCAGCGCTTTGTCCTTTTGGATTAGTTGCCCTTGAATAGAAGTTCTGATAGCCATGCAACACGTTTCAAAGTCCAGCGTGGCATCCAGTTCCTAAGGCTATGTTTCCAGTCGTGTAGGAGTACAAGTCTTTCGGGTAAGTGCTCATATTTACTATCGATCGGAGCGAAACCCAACCTCCACGTCTCCACGCATTAGAAGTTCTCTAAAAATAGCCCGGGCACAAGGAGACGGCGCAGAGGGGATCGATGAGTCTCTCCAAGATGGATGGGCTTGCAAGGAGCGCTCCTGATAACCTATGCTAATTGGAAAAATAGCATTCAACAGTCTCAGTAACAAGACGTCCCGTGGGCGACAGGGGACGGGGGACAGGAGGACACCACTGGCACTTTTGGAGGCGGCCTGCCCACAAGCCTTCATGAGGTATTTCAGCTTAAGCCTTCCGTCGTCGGTCCTGGCTACATGGACCTGGTTATGTGGATGAACAGGTAGAATTGGTGCGTTTTCTTGTTAGTTTTTTCTTATGTTGATGAAAACGATAATGAAATCAGCCTGGAGTAAACTCTGTGTTACGTTTTTGCAGTTTTGTAATCACTAACAGATCATCTAAGAGCAGTATATCAAATACAGAATGATGGGAGAAAACTTAAAGGTGCTGCACCTGATTTTTATTCTTATGAAATGATAAACAGAACTACTGTAAAATTTGTACTATAAGCTGCTACTTTTTTCACATGATTTCAACCCTGCGGCTTATGCGGCTAATTTATGTGTTTTTACAGGAACAGCCTCTAGGGGCGCTCTAGCAGGAAGCACTAGAGTTCGATAGACCGGTGAAAGAGATGCGTGGAGGAATACGCTAGTTTGATTGTGTTTTAAACAGTTAGTTTGCGTCACGTGCACACCATCATCACCGAAAACACATGGAGAAATGTATTTGATGCAGATTTTAAGTAAAAAAAAGAATCTATGTGGAGCCAAAGAAGGAAATAGAGCTGTTGCATGTGAGCTCGTTATCAATGAATCGATGGTGAGACGTCGGACTCTGCGTGTTCCATCCTTCTGTGTAAATGTCTCATGTTAAACGGGGACACCTGCCACTTATAGATAGGTGCAGCCTGTACATGGACAAAGTTGTTTTTCTTTGTAAATATGGCTGGTGCGGCTTATACTCAGGTGCACTCAATAGTCCGAATTTGACGGTAGTTAATTTTAAACTCTTTATATCAGTCACGTGTCAGTCACTTTCCTAATGCAGTCTCAGCATTCTAAATGTTCACCGCTATGAGTTTATAAGCACTTTTCCAGAGCGTCAAAGACCGTCCTGTGTAAAGCTAACAAACATTAGCATACCACCGGCACACTTCCTGCTTCTCTTGTTGGATAAAAACGCTCTAGAAATAGATAAAGAGCAAAAGTTGTGGTCTCATTTCCACCCGAATAGATGTTTTTTATATATATTTGTACAGGACAACACAGATTTTACTTTATTTCAAGCAAAAAAAGTCGGGAATATGGACTGGTTCTGTTTTTTCCGTTTCACAATTGTAAAAATCAGGTACAGGCCCTTTAAGTCCTCCTTACAAAAAAATGTCAATTTGTTTTTCTGTTACAAATGCAAGTCACAAATTGTATTTCAGCTTCACAAAAAGTGTAATTTATGGTAAAGTATGTGATATATGTCTAGCTAAAATGAAACATTATTAGCATATAGCCAGTTAAACCTTCATGAAAATTACCATACCATTATTGTCATAATTTGCAATGAAATCCAATGTTAAATGTGTTTAACACAGCTCTGATGTCACTCACATGGGTCTGAGTGCTTTTAGTTTGACAAAACCACCTGGATTTTTCACAGTTTATGATATTCTGACGTTAATCCCAGTTTCTCCAGTGAAATCACATTATGTTCCACTTCACTGACTCCATTACGAAATGTATTTATTATTTTTAAAGGGTCTATAGTTCTCAATCGACCCTCTGCTTTGTCTGCGTCTCTTTTGATTAGTTATGTTTCTTCTGCTCTGTGATCTTATCTATAATCTGTACATTCTAAACGTTGTACATACAGCCAGGACCTCCGTTTAGTCATTTTTGGCAACACATTTCCTCCCCACTTTATGGCACGACGTCTGCATTTCCTGGAAGCATTTCAAACTCCACATTTCTTGATTCTCCTCCAATAACCTCCATCCTCTCTGTCCCCGGCCTGTGGAATCTCTCAGTCTGTCACATAATTCCTCTGCTAGTCACTGACGTGCTCTTTGGGTAAGAATTCATTCAACTTGCTTCGCTCCGTCACGTAAATGTTTGTCAGGCTCGTGTTGCCTTGTTTCCTCTCCCCCGTCTCCTTCATGGCCTCCTCGTCGTCCTCCCCCTCTCCCCCAATGGCACTAGTGTGGTTTATGCACTCGCTCGCCCGCCTCATGTTGTCCGTAATGTTCCTCCGCAGCTCCCTGTTCTTGCGTCTCCCCAGCTTACCCAACGAGCCGAATTTCAAGTTGAACAAGTTCTCCTCGGACGCAGAGGCCGCCTGCTCCGATGGCTCGGTCCCTCGGTTCTCGTAGGCGCCCTTTTGCCGGAGGTTGTTGAGCTTGACGTCGATGCTTTCCTGGGACGAGGTCTTGAAGCGGCCGGCGTCCAGGCTGGCGAACATGGCACGTTTCTCCGGCGACAGCATGTCCAGGGAGTGCGCGCGTTGCTCCAGGCCCAGCTGCCGTCGCTCCATGCTGCGGATGGTGGCGGCGCGCTGCAGTTTGTCGTGGATCTCCACACTGAGGCGCCGGCGGGTCTCGCGGAACTCGGCGCGGACGTTGGCTTTCCACTCAGCGGCGTGGGCCTTGAACTCGCCGACCTGCAACAGAGGTTTAACACTGGGTTAGATTTGAGTTGCACCTATCAGGGGCGTGGGACAGAGGGGTAAAGGGTACTCATTTTCCCGAGGCACAGAGCAGGGAAGGGCCCTCTAAATCATGTTTCTCAGTTTTTCCTACACTACACTACAATTATTTTTGATGTAATTAAATGCATAGGGCTTGAGAAAAGTCCTTGAGACTAATTGTGCATGACATCTGAGGGCCCCATCATTGTTCACATGTTCGCCAAGATGTTAACAAATAAAACTAGTGAATTTAATTTGCACTGAGTGTATTTTCTTGTCGGTTCATGCCAACATACGTCACTTATCAAGAATTAAGATAAACTGATATATGGTTTTGACGAGTGTTCACTTTTTGTACTTTACCTTTTTATAAACGCAAATGTCACAAATGTTGGCTGAAAAGTGTTGTTTTTCCCATATAAGTCTCACACAGCAGTTAGCGCAGCTATCAGAGCTTTTAACCAGCTTTTCCATGACTTTCCACAGACTTTTAACTGGCAAAGACATTCATCAAAGTCAGCACTAAAAGATCAGAGTCGCACAGAAATGTAATTAATACTTAATGCAGAAGTATTACGACACACAGGGAAAGTTCCACACACTTACAAGCCATATTTCTGTAGTTAGACGATTTCTTCAAGTCCATTATGTTTGACCTGTATGCTAATCACCAATGTTAATCGTGTAACATTTTCCACATAACTCGTTACAACAAAGCCACATTTGCGTTTTAAAATGCAGCTGTACTTTTTCACGATGTCATTTGTTGTTGTATAATTTTCAGAACCACAGCTGACAGTAAAGATCAGGGCTGTTCTGTTATTTAAGCGGATTGTGCAGATTTTCTTTGGAGTTTAAATTTGTTTCCATTAGTGACCAGAATCAAGATGGCTGCAGGTGGCGTACAGGTCCTATGTCTGGCATGAACCGATTGTAATAATACGTTTCGAGATGTTACTGAAACTGTACTGGTGGTTATTGCACAAACAAACAGTACTGTATCATAATATAAGCCGGTAGCTACACAGGATGTACATAAACTAGCAAGTTATGTATGTTATGTTAGCAAGGGTGTATACTGTAGCAAAAGTGAATGAACAAAAACAACAACAACCAAATTTGCTGGGATAAATAAATCATAAAATTATGGGGCCCACCGAGAAGATTTGTACCTCGGGCCCAGAATATCATTTTTAGGGCTTATAAAGGAGTTGTTTTTTCTGGTTCATAAAACTCATAAAAGTTGATTTTGCATGACATGTCTCCTTTGTATGCTGCATGACCTGGCCTGGCGTGAGTAAAAATCTAAAATCATGTCTGTTCTAATCATATTTGGCCTAACATTAAACAGATATCTGAATTCTGTTTATGGCTAAGATTAGCATCTGATTTAACATTGAACTGGGCTTTCAGCAGAAGCTAATTTAATGTTATAACTATGGATTTTCTGATATAATTGCAGAAACAAACAAAACAGAAAGGATGAGCCACGCAACATTTTCCGTCCATCTTACGTAATACAAGGCTGGATATGTCCATTATGTTGCAAGTCTAAAAATGTAAACGTTTACACCAGGGCTATTCAACTTTATTTTCCTGAGGGCCACATTTTTTGGAGGGCCATGGTCTCTGGGCCAAAGGTGCAAACCTCCACTTTTTTGCAGTCACACAAAATATCCAACATTAGATCTGTTTCAATAACAGTAGTTTCAATAACTACTGTTATACTGTGGGGGAAAAAATACTAAATGCTTTACCCCAAATCTCCAAAACTGCCAATCCAGAACTGAACTAGAATTAAACTAAGACAAGATTTGATAGTAGATTCCAACCGGGTCTGAGCCAGGATTAAGTCTGAATCAAACCAGGTGTACAGCAGAATTAAGGACTAAACAAAGACCAAACAAACTCTAGTACTAAGCCAGAATGAAACAAAAACAAATTTCTTTTGATATTTTGAAGATGGGTCGTGGGCTGGATCAGATTGTCTGGAGGGCCTGATTTGGCCCCCGGGCCTGAAGTTGAATAGCCTTGGTTTACACATTGTGCTTCAAAACTCGTCTGTGGTCTGTTTTGCACGTGGAGGTTACAAGCAGATTTTATTCTTTAAATGTAGGCTACACAAATAAATGTGTTGTGACTGTGTAAGATGAGAGTGGGTTTATTGATCTGGGTTCAGATTGAGCTCAGTCAAACAGTGAACTGAACTTTAGAATTAGATACAGACGGCACACAGCGTTCTCAGTTAGAGCTGAATGATTTTCTGACCAATTTATGTTTTAATAATAGGACTGTAATCAAAGTACACATTTTAAACTCGTCCAGGAGAACTGACAAAAAGACTGAAATAGATCTATGAACTGTCAAACTAATAAAATAACTACAAAGAAACACGATATTTGTTGCTGTAACATCCCTCGCCTGTAGGGGTCAGTGTCATAGAAATTGGTTTTGGTCTATTGTTAGTATTATTTTATTTTTTATCTTAGTATTATTTTACACAATTGGAAATCTCAACAGTAAATAAGTTTTACACAAACACAAAGCCGTTTTCAAGCCGACCAAAGAAACGGAAAGAAAAGTAAATGTGCTCAGGTGAATATGTTTCCATACTTTTTCAAAGGTTAGTGTGAGGTAGTCGGCTCCAGAGGGACGGAAGTGGTGGGTTAGCACTGGTTGCCATGGTAATGTATGTATGTTTTACAGTTTAAGCTTTTTCTCTCATGGCATAAGTTTGGATGAGGCTAATAGGTGGCAAATTTGGTTTTAAGGTTGCCTTCACACTTGAACAATCAGCACATCAACACTGGAACTAAACACGAAACAAAACCTGGACTTAACCACAACTAAATTAGGGCGAGAATGGGAACGAACAAAATCTAAATTAGGACTCAATCCGGTGTGTGTTATCGCTAAGAAATCCAAACCGTTTTCCTAAACCTAACCATGACTGTTTAAAGCAAAACTAAGTAACTTCAGTGACAGAGTTCCCCCTGCAGCTCACTTGTGAAAATACACTGCCAGTAAAAATATAAAAGCTATTGTATTTTTTTTACCCCTTTTTTTCTTCCTTTTTATTGAAATAAGGAAGGTCAATCACATACAAAAACCTTTCATGAATCATTGTTTCTCCGGTGAGTTGTCTTCGGGTCGGTGTCAGGGAATGTAGCAGCTGGTTTTCCGCGCAGAGACAGCAGGGGGCGACGACAGGAACTTCAAACGCCCGAAAATACCTTTACAACCACCACACGGACTTACAAAGACGTTTAATAAGGTACAAATGTTACTTAGTTCTACTTTAAACCTCATCACTTTGACCAATCACTGCAGAGCGTCCTTCCAGAGCCTACAATTTTGAACAAACCTTTTTCAAGACCAATATAGAACATCTTGGACTTAAAGCGTACCTCTCTGAGACCTACAATTTCAATACCGCTTCTCTTTTAGTTGCTGTAAAATATCCTTGCCAACTAACTGTAAACTTGACTATTTGGCATGAACACTCACTACAGAAGTGGTCACTCTCCCCAGCATGTGAGGATGAGAAGGTGTGGGCGAGTTGATGCCGGCTGACCTTTTATTTACGCCCCGTCTCATGTAATAATGTACTAACGTCGTAATGTTCACCCACCTCCTCTCTGGTCTTCTTGGACAGCACCCTGAGCCAGTCTCCGATCATACTGAGCACAGCCGCGAAGTACGCCAGCCCCACCATGATCCAGAACCACACCAGGGGCTTGTACCAGTCCCGGTACTCGATCAGCTGGTCCCCTCCTGGAAGACACAAAACCGCTCAGAAACTTTACAGACGAGACAGACATTTCTTAAAAACACTAAAAGCTTCACAAACCAAAGTGGCAAATCAGTAACGGAGCAATCGTTGCTGGACTATTGTTAGTCCCCAGAGGCTCTAAAAGCACAGTAGGAGGTCGAGCATTTAGCTACCAAGCTCCTATGTTATGGAACCAGCTCCCTGTTCATGTAAAAGAGGCCAACACAGTCTCTACATTTAAGACCAGGCTCAAAACGTTCCTCTTTGAAATAGCTTATGGTCAGGCCAGTTAGGAACAGAAATAAAAACCTACAGTTTTAGCTACGCTGCCCTTGGAGCAATTCTGCTGGGGGAAGTATGGCAGCTTGAACACTATCCTCTGGTTCTTCCTACAATATTTAATATTACTTCAACTGTAGTCTGTTCATTGCTGTTCACATGTTTCTCTTTCTCTCCACTTCCCCCGGGGAGTGGAGACTGTTTCAGGCACTGCGGCGGCTGCTCCAGTGACGACCCCCCCACCCCCATCTGTCTGGAGGATCGATCTCTACACTGGACGATCTATGCGCCACCCGTCTGGAAGAAATCCCCCAACCCTGGATTAGCCACACCTCATCTGCCTGGACGAACTCCTTCTACTTTAGATGAACTGTTCCTCATCTCCTGCTGGAGGATCTCTCTACACTGGGTGGACTGTTCCTCGTCCTCCTGGAGGAACTCTTTAAAGCCACCTCCCTCTTGAGTGGTTCTGGCTCCACAGTCCAAGTGGATGTCAGTCCTAGTTCATCTGCAGCCTGTCCGTCCGTGGGAGTAGGATCTCTCCTTCACTGTGGTTCTCCCCGAGGTTTCTACTTTTTCCCATGGGGTTTTTTGAAGTTTTTCCTCGCCGCGAAGGAGGGTCAAAGGACAGGGGCATTCTGGGACAGTTATCTGAACTGCTTTTACCTGTGGCCCATCGAGGCAACTGTTGTTGTGATTTTGGGCATTATAAAAATAAATTGATTTGATTTGATTTGATAGTTCACATGTTTTAAAGCTGAAGATGAAGATTCTTTAATGACTAACATTTCAAACTTTTGGAAAGGACAATTCTGTAGAAGTTACATCCACATAACTTAGGGTTTAGTTATCTACACTGATTGACACACTAAAATGGATAGCATTCAAATAATTTAAAAATATCGATTAAAAAAACAGCGCCAAACTAGGTCTGGGCGATATGGCAAAAAATTATTATCACGATTTTCTTGGGGCCAGACCATGAGTTCGATCTCCATTCTCTCTATTCATGTTCACTTTGTATTTTTCTATTGTCTGTAACAGAGCTGCATGATTTAGGAAAAATATGTAATTGTGATTTTTCTGACCAGTCCGATTGTGATTAGATTTGCGATTTTTGTTTTAATAATAGGATTCAGTTCAAACACAATTTTGTCACTTTTAGTTCCGTTTCTGTCGCTTTTAGTCGTGTTTGTTGTTTGCAGGCGTGTTTTTGTTGCATTTTGACGCATTTTTTGTCGCTTGTTTCAGGACATGTTTGTACAAATCAAACTACAGTGTGAGCAGTTTTTATTCAAATTAAAGCAATATATTTTGTTGTTTGTGAAACAAATTATTGCACTTCAAAATTTGTAGGCTTTGTGATTTGCTAATCGCGTCCATTAAAATTGCAATTTTGTGTCGATTTCGTTGAATTGTGCAGCTCTGGTCTTTAAGAGGTCAATTAAGTCATCTGCTCAGAGGCTTCAGAGGCTAAACAACAGGAGAAAAAGTTTGTTTCAACGGACAGATGCATTAAAGACACAAACAGTAAATCGCGATACAACGATTTCACAGAAATAGCAGATTGTCACAAGGACGAGCTCAACATTTGATTTTTATCACCACATCGCCCAGACCTACGCCAAACTCAGGAAAGGCAACACTGTGTAGGTAAAAGTTTTGGTTGCATCTTCCCACTGTGAGTAAGTCTACCAGTGACAAATAATATGCAGGATAGAAACTCTGTAATGTTATATATGGTATTGTATTGTCCAGTCCATGTTTTTTGTTTTTTACTTGTTCTTTTCCTTTTTCTAGGGTATAAACAGTTTGGACGTTCCTGTTGGAAGTCTTTCTCCTCCCTCTATAGGTCCTCCTCTGTAATGATGCTCGTATAACGCTCTATTTCTATTCTACTGAGATCAGGCCCAACAGCACTGAACAGAGACGAAGGAGCACTGGGCGGCAGGGGGCGTGGCCAGTCTGGCAGGAATGTGCGAGATGGGACGATGATTCTGAGGAAGGGGACAGATACTTACCCAAAAACATCACGGTAGAAAACGATCTACTTAAAAATGAACAAAGAAGTCATGATGAATTTCATTAATGAAATAAGATAATGGATCCAGACTTCTTTCTCTTTGTAATTTCTTGGCCCATTCATTTGTACTACAACTTATAATTTTGAAGCAACTGTACTTAAATACAGTGTTTGCCTTCATTACCCAACTCTGAAAGGTAATAATGTGTGAAATATCCAATTAAACCCATTTAGTACTGATTTGTCCAAATGTGACTGAGCCTTATTTCAAAGTTCATGGCGAAAGATTTATGTTTTGTGCGTGTCTGCCGTCAGCCTGGAGACGACTAGCAGCTCATCTAGTTTAAGAGGTGTTCAGAACTGTCTTAACTTCTCAGAGTAACTAATGTCAAAGTTGTAGGGGCCGAGTGGACGCACCTGCCACGTAGTCCCCGATGCCCACCGTGGTGAGGGTGATGACCACAAAGTAGATGGCCTCCAGCGTGCTCCAGCCCTCGATGTGCTTGAAGATGACCGCGGGGATGGTCACGAACACCAGGCAGCCGGCCAGGATGAACAGGATGGTGGCCGTGACGCGGATCTTCGTCTGGCTAAACTGACGGTGCTTTTGCTGAGCGCAGAAATAGGTCAAGTTATTGAAAGCAGCATTCTGGGTAAACAACGAGCTTATGTGTTTGATGAGTCACAGCACGATCTGATTATGGATCTGAGGGGAGAAGTTAAAGTTGTGATCCTGAAAAGCAGAGAGGTGTCTGGAATGTTCCACAGAATGGCATTAAACGTGTCTATCTTGCATTTATTCCATGGGGTTTTTATTGTTAAAACATATACAAGGATGGAACTTAGCTTTGGCTACTACCCTGCACATTTACAGGTGTATGTTTTTCTGCATCTTCTTGTTTTTAATATGCATTGTCCCTTTATTAAATAAATAAATAAATATAAACATTCATATTACCTCTGGGGCAGGGTGATATGCCTTAAATCTTTTATCATGATATAAAAATAAACGGTATAATTGACACTGTACAAAAAGCTTCTTAAATTTAAGACTTTTCGACTTCTACTCGAAAGTCATTTTCAATTGGAAGGAAGTGGGATGTGAAGCCCCGCCCTCTGGGAGGAGTTTTAACCAGAAACTAACCACTCTGTGTTTACATGTTTGTAGCCCCCACAGTCAGTGTTTAACCCTCACTTCACCCTTTTAAAAAATCACTCTCATAATCCTAGAAGCCATTTTATGTCCTCTACGTTAAGTGGCTGTAAAATCACGATACATATTTTTAACACATACTTTAAAACTCAAATTGTACTACTACTACTACTACTACTACTACTACTACTACTACTTGTCATATTTATAATACCATTTATTAAATCCAAAACATCTCAACATAGCCACTGGAAAATTACAAAAGGATTAGCCTTTTTTTATTTTTTATATAATGGTATAGTGATTTTATGGCCTTTTAAAGTAGAGGACACACAATGGCTTCTAGGATCAGCTCTAGAAGGGTATTTCCACAAAGTGAGATAGCCAAAATGAAGATCTTCAAAAATGATTACTCTGAGGAAAGTTTGAGAAACATTCGTCTGAAACAGAAGAAATGGCATAACACTGAAATGCAAAGGACACAAAACGGCTCCGGGGTGAACTGAGGGTTAAGTCGCTCTGGGTCTTAATGGTCTGCCTCCCCTCGCAGCTGAGAGGAAAGTATTCCAGATTTCACATCATGACCCAGCCCGGTTCACCACAGCACAGATCTGACGTGTAACTTGGCCTGGTGGTCAGACATGTTTAGTGGCATTCTGTGGATCCTTCAACGCAATGACAGAACATTTCCATGGAGACGGGCTGCTCCAAAAGAAAAGTTACATAGTGCATCTTTGAAATTTAGTTCAAATAAACCAATCACAGCGTGTATTTTTTCTGCGTATTTTAGAATCATAAAATTATCGTTATTGTTGTTTGATTTTTAAGAGTTTGTCAGTATTAACCGTCCAGTACCATTGCCTTTTAACCCATCTCTTTCTTTCACTTCTCCATTCAGTTTTAGCTACATCTCTTCCTAACCCATCTCCACCGCAGCAGCAGAACTCCCAGCCTCCTCAGCCTCACCCTCTCACCCCTCTACCACACTCTGCACCTACAGGACACGCACCTTGAAAATCTTCTCCACTCTGAGGATGCTCTTGACGAAGATGGTGCCCAGCTGGTCCCCGATGCCGGCCAGCAGGCAGCCGAACAGGGGGATCCCGAAGATGGCGTACAGGATGCAGAAGATCTTCCCTCCCTCTGTGCTGGGGGCGATGTTTCCGAAACCTGTCAGCGCATCGCACACAAACAAACCCACACGTTAGCAGAGGTGCGCAAAAGGCAAAATGTGTGGAAGGGGGGCGGCAGGTAGTCGTTTGTAGTAATGTATTCCTCAGTTTCCAAGCTTCTTAGTGATTCAGAGAGCTTATAACTGCATTCGAAGGCCAGAAGCATGCTAACAGCGCACTTCCTGGTTCTCAGATGATGAAACGTCCCTTTTTCCAGTTCGGCCGAGACCCCGGTTAGCTTACCTGTCTCTAAACTTAAGGCCTACGTGACAGGTTTAAGAACACATTTGATTAAAAAGTAGTGAAGATGATATTTAAGATTTTACTAAACCCTTTGCTTGTTTGTCTCCAGTTTTTGTAATGTTTATAATTGTACTTCCTGGTTGGACATGGGCAGCAAATATGACATAAGTAGAGGTCATTCCACAGCTGTTTTTTTATTAAACAAGGGCCAAAATCCATTTAAATTACACAATAGTAATGATTTGACAAATAATAATACCCAAATAACTTGTTGAATGGCCGTTAAAACATTGTGTGTAAATTGTACCTGTGATTTCATTGGTACGTCGCCTATTGATGACGTCACAATCATTTTAAATGTTTAAACGGCCATTCACGTCTAAATCCAGTCCAAATTTAGATCTGGTTTAGACCTGGTTTAGATCTGGTTTTAGATCTGTTTTAGGCCTAGTTTGGTCCTGGTTTAGCCCTGGTTAACACCTGGTTTAGCCCTTGTTTAGTCCTGGGTTAGACCCAGTTTAGTCCTGATTTAGTCCTGGTTTAGCCCTTGTTTAGTCCTGGTTAAGACCTGGTTTAGACCCGGTTTAATCCTGGTTTAATTCTGGTTTAGACATGGTTTATTCTTGGTTTAGTCATGGTTTAGTCCTGGTTTAGTTCTGGTGTAGACCTGGTTTAAACTGGAATCCACACAATCGCAACATAGAGTTCATGTCTCCGAGTCCTGTACTGATGGAATAAACTTCTCCTGTGTTACAGCTCCAGCCTCCTGCCATTTCTTTTAACTCTCAGTTTAAGTGTAGATACAGGTAGACAGAACTGTTAAAAATATAATCATGAAGTTACTCATAATGTTAGTCATAATGTGAATCAGCACCGGCAGAATACACAGAAGTCAGACAGTTTGTCCTATACACACATACATTTGTCCTATACATTGCACAGAGTTATATTAGATTTAAGACTATTTTTGTAAGTTATTTATCTTGATCTTAGTTCTTGTTCTTCTTGTCTTTTACTTTGCATTGGAACACTAAAAAGCTGGCCTTATCCGAGTAAACACAGTCATTACCAGCTTCCATGTACGCATTTTAGCTTGACATTCACACAAATCCTCCCCGATGGCTTCAAAGTGTCACAGGCGCTCATTACCAACACTCTATAATTACTTTCTTATGCAATGAAGTCCATCAAACCAGGCTTACGTAACAAACAGCGCCCCGTGTGGCAGAGGCTGGAGGCGAATCGGGTTCCTGGGAGGCAGTAATTAGAGCGCCTTTAGAGAAAATGACATTAATTATAGCCCGGCACTGACGACCATGCGGCTCCACACCACAGGGGGAGGTGTGTGCTGTTAAGAGTGTTTTGTAACGGCTTTGTTTACGTCCATGTCTTTCAGGAAGAGAACTGAGTAAGCAGTAAGGACGTGACCAGTCGATATGTGGGCGGAGGAGAGATGTATTAAGTATTGGGTTCAAAAGGGGCATTGGAAGACTGGTTTACTTTTAGAGCTGTTTTATATTATGTTGCCTGAGTTTTGTTTCCATTTCGGTTGATTTCCTCACAGCTTTTTCAGTTGAAAACTTTTATAAAAACAAACAATTAAGCTGAATTAAGATGAATTTGAAGTTCCTGGTCCCTTACTAACTCCAAATAGACCCTTTAAAATGTGACATCATCAAAATTCTGGAATGGAGGCAATATGAAGTTGACTGTAGATTTTTCAGTGACATTAGATCTAAATTCTACTGGTTTTAAGGGCAACACAAAAAGCAACACATTTGAATTTTCAGGGTAGAAAGGTCAGTTAGTTTGCTTTTCTATGACAAAAAGTAGACAAAGTAAAATTTTCTAGCCTGAAAATTGTACTTTAGCCTCAAAAAAATCGAATTTATGTTACAGTTTGTATGTATCTCTAGATAAAATTAAAAAGGATTCTGGGCTCAACATTTCTGTGAGTATTTTTCCAGTAAAACCCATTTATCTGGATTGTTCCTTTATCCAAAATGCAATGAGTTTTTGATAATTTCCTAAAACATAATGTAAAATACAATAATAATGTGTTGTGCAGCAGCTCTGATGTCACTCTGTGTCTGAGGCTTTTACTTTCCAAAATCATCTACATTTTTCATATTTTGTGATATTCTGAGGTTAAATCCCAGTTTCTCAGTGAAATCACATTATGTTCCACTTCACTTTTACCTCCATTCTGAATTTAGAATTTTTTTGTTTACATTTCATAATCCCAGACTCTTTAACAAACTCTAGTGCCTCATTCACAGTGCGGCTCATAGATTCAGCTCACTACTGTCTCCTGGCTGCAGGTCACTCTGGCATCTCAAAAGGATGATTAAACTGATAAATAGATTTCTGATTTGTGTTTCTGGCCTAATGCTGCGTTTAAGTAGACCTCAGGAACGCGGATTAACCAAATGCTGAAGTCAGAACTGTTCACTTCAGCTCTAAAAGTCGGAACAATTGCTATCAGTGTGGACACGAAAGAGGGCATTCGCGATAGCAATACTTGAGGACTATGATTACTATTACAGTTTAAAATAATAATAATTGTATATCATTGACAATAGGGCTGTGTACCTACATTTTTTTAGTCAACTAATTATCTTATTTAGATTTAGGATTTTTATGGCAAAGATGTAAAGTGAGTTTGCTGAACATTTTGGAGCCCAACATGTAAATACACAGTTTCCTCGTACTTATCTGTAAAAGTTGTTGTTTTTGCTCTTTGGTCTTTTAAATGCAGTTTGGGTCAGATACATGGAAATACTTCATGGTTTTGATATATTTTTGGCTCGTCCCCTTTTAGCCGACTAATCGGTTGATAGGGCGGGTCTTTAGTCGACCAAGAATATCTCTAGTCGACTACAGCCTTAAAGGTCCCATATTCTGCTATTTTGCCCTTTACACAGTCTATTCTAAGGGCTTTGTTGATACATTTTTGCGTTGTGTAATATCCATAACATAACAGTTTCCAAAAAACACCCATTTCTTGGACTGGCCCCCCTCCTTGCAAAAGCAAACGGCTCACTCTGAGATCTGCCCCCCCCGAACAGAGAGCAGGCTGCCTCCCCGCCCAACTCGCGCGCCCCCCTCCCAACTTCGTGCGAAGCCTAGAGCGGAGATGGTGCATGCGCCCGTGTGCTCCGGTAAACAGCGATACACAAACACTGAATAAACCTTTTATCCTCCTGACAGTGCGTCGTGCTGAGTCCTACGTCCTGGATCTGACCTGGAGTTTGACGTGCTCCAGGGCCTCGACGACGGACGTTGCCGTTTGGTAAATAACAAGCTAACTCTTCTATCTGTCGTATCCATCGTGTAATTACTGTGTAGCATTAGCATTAGCTGTTTTTATTCTGCGGCTGCGCGCTTCCTGGAGGCGTGGCTTAAACACCGCGTCATCCTTGTGAAGCGCGTCATCCTGGTGAGGAGCCCCCGTCTGCTGCTCAGCCGAGGGGGACGGAAAAGACAGTTCTCTAGTGAAAACATGCGGGAATCAATCAAAAAAACACTTTGGGCACAACATACGAGGCCCAAATAGCACTGTAGGAAGGTTAAAACCTCTGAAAAGTCGATTTTGCATGTTATGGGACCTTTAATTGACAAAACGTCTGCCTCCCTCCATCATGTTTTGCTGCAAATAATGTCAACAGTCGATCTTGGGCAACCCAGTCCTTCCCGTGTTCCCGAGTTTATTTCCCGAGTTCACAGGAAGCGCTTGTGTGTTTGACGCTCGGAGGGGGAGGATTTTCTAATAAACATTCCTCTAAACAGCGTGAATGCAACTGAATGCTACTTCAGGTGTGTTTTTGATGGAAGAACACTGTTAGGGTTAAAAGCTCATTGTAGCACAATATGTGTCCTTTAAAACCGCCTTAAATTCTCAAATGAGTGACGTCTAAAATCTAAAAAAACATCATGGAGTGTTTTTGACAGTCGGAGCGGAGAGGATTTTCTGACCAGCATTCCACAAACTTGCGTGATTGCAGCTAAATGCAATTCCAGGTTGGAACATGGTAAAAAGCTGAAAAAAAAAAAAGTCAAAATAGCAGAGCATGTGTCCTTTAAAGTAAAATATTTGTCTTGTCTATGTTTACTTAAGATCTGTGACATAGATTGGTTTGATGCTTTTTTTATTGTATGCATTGTTAACGATAAGTGTGTGTGTAAAATGATCATTCTGGAGAAACTGTGGACTTTCAAATGTACAGAGAGTTTGTTCTCTAAGTTGGACTTGTTACATAAAGCTGTTACTCATCACTGACAGTCTCTTCTGAACATGTCTCTCTGTACAGACTGTCAGGAGGAGCGGGACAGAGTAAGAAAGCACATGCTCACATCATACACAGATTCAGTTTTATGTTTTCATGTTTTCGGAAGCACGAGGTAGCTACACGTGGGAGATTAATTCAATGGATAAAACTGCAATTGTTTTGAAGGCATATGCAGAATGTTACATCAGACACTTCTGTGCAACTTGAACCTCACCCACATTACATTTTAGCACATTCTGAGGGATTGATATAATATTGTCTAAATACTGTCAGAAAGATTATTAATAAAGATTCAAAATCATCCGACCCTGTTTGTGTTTTGTTTTTGTTTTTTTACATTATTCAACTATGTAGGAGTCAGTATTTTACCTGGCCTCTTGCAACCTCTTGAGTCAATCATTCCTAGCAGAAAAAGTATTGAAATAATACATTTATACAGTTCATTAATATAAAGGTATATTATTGAATTTGTATTTTCTATTTATTCATGTTCATACCATGCAGTGCTATACAGTATCACATGTGTATACTAGTTGCTTGTAATATAGAGGTGGAAAATGCATCGACAAGTACGCACCTCACCACAGCCTGAGTCAGCATTTGAGATCGTTAATAATGTCAGAATCCATTCCCTTCACCATAGTAGGTGCTTCTCCTGACAGTGCAGCACTTAACACGACTTCTGAGTGGTGTAAGTGTGAAACTTGCCCTCTGCGGTAGAAAGTAATTATCACACTTTGTCATAAAGTGTGTGATCATCACCTATAGTTGTGATGACTGTTCCAGCGAAGAAGAAGCCCCCGTCCAGGTCCCAGTAGCTGGAGAAGCGTGAGGCGTTCCCCAGAGGACTCACCCCGGCGTTCATGGCATCGATGGCGTGCTGTGGATGGAGAGAGAGTAAGGCTTAGTCCAAACCAAGCTGTCAAGTTATATTTTAAAAGAATTGCATGTATCCTGTGGTCTTACTTTTCTAAAAACCCCAGAGGGTCCGTTTGAAGTACTTTAAAAATTTCAAAAAAAAACTTTTTTCACTGTGTTTAGATCAATGCCATCATTCCCACAAAAGTGTGCTTTCATCACCCTTGGGACACTCACGTCTCTCCATTAAACGTTCATAAATCCCACACAGATTAACTTTTTTGTACTTTCGAAACTCAGATCTCATCATCTTCATCTAATTCTACACCACTCATAAGCTATGACATTTCCAAATTAAAAGTGAAGTTGAAAACATGAGCTAAATTTATTATAGCAATATATGTCAATAATTTATGATTAAAAGGTGCATCACTGTGGGAGAGGTTTATGCACAATATTTCCACTGACTTCCATTATAAAAGGATATTATGGCTAGAACAAAAATGGTTTGGTTTTGTTGGTCTGAAGGTAAAGACTGTGTGTGAGTCCAACACAGACACTGTCACCCTGTGACTGCCCCCTGTGGCCCCTACGACTGCCCCCTGTGGCACCTGTGACTGCCCCCTGTGGCCCCTACGACTGCCCCCTGTGGCCCCTACGACTGCCCCCTGTGGCCCCTACGACTGCCCCCTGTGGCACCTGCGACTGCCCCCTGTGGCACCTGTGACTGCCCCCTGTGGCACCTGTGACTGCCCCCTGTGGCACCTGTGACTGCCCCCTGTGGCCCCTACGACTGCCCCCTGTGGCACCTGCGACTGCCCCCTGTGGCCCCTACGACTGCCCCCTGTGGCCCCTACGACTGCCCCCTGTGGCCCCTACGACTGCCTCCTGTGGCCCCTACGACTGCCTCCTGTGGCCCCTACGACTGCCCCCTGTGGCCCCTACGACTGCCCCCTGTGGCCCCTACGACTGCCCCCTGTGGCCCCTACGACTGCCTCCTGTGGCCCCTGCGACTGCCCCCTGTGGCACCTGTGACTGCCCCCTGTGGCACCTGCGACTGCCCCCTGTGGCCCCTACGACTGCCCCCTGTGGCCCCTACGACTGCCTCCTGTGGCCCCTACGACTGCCCCCTGTGGCACCTGTGACTGCCCCCTGTGGCCCCTACGACTGCCACCTGTGGCACCTGCGACTGCCCCCTGTGGCCCCTACGACTGCCCCCTGTGGCCCCTACGACTGCCTCCTGTGGCACCTGCGACTGCCTCCTGTGGCCCCTGCGACTGCCTCCTGTGGCCCCTGCGACTGCCTCCTGTGGCCCCTAAGACTGCCCCCTGTGGCACCTGTGACTGCCCCTGTGGCACCTGCAGCTGCCTCCTGTGGCCCCTATGACTGCCTCCTGTGGCCCCTAAGACTGCCCCCTGTGGCACCTGCGACTGCCCCCTGTGGCCCCTACGACTGCCCCCTGTGGCACCTGTGACTGCCCCCTGTGGCCCCTACGACTGCCCCCTGTGGCACCTGCGACTGCCCCCTGTGGCCCCTAAGACTGCCTCCTGTGGCCCCTAAGACTGCCCCCTGTGGCCCCTAAGACTGCCCCCTGTGGCCCCTAAGACTGCCCCCTGTGGCACCTGCGACTGCGTCCTGTGGCACCTGCAACTGCCTCCTGTGGCCCCTAAGACTGCCCCCTGTGGCACCTGTGACTGCCCCTGTGGCACCTGCAGCTGCCTCCTGTGGCCCCTATGACTGCCTCCTGTGGCCCCTGCGACTGCCTCCTGTGGCCCCTAAGACTGCCTCCTGTGGCCCCTGCGACTGCCTCCTGTGGCCCCTAAGACTGCATCCTGTGGCCCATGCGACTGCCTCCTGTGGCCCCTTAGACTGCCCCCTGTGGCCCCTAAGACTGCCCCCCTGTGGCACCTGTGTCTGCCCCCTGTGGCACCTGAGACTGCCCCCTGTGGCCCCTAAGACTGCCCCCTGTGGCACCTGTGACTGCCCCCTGTGGCACCTGTGTCTGCCCCCTGTGGCACCATCGACTGCCCCCTGTGGCACCTGTGACTGCCCCCCGTGGCACCTGTGACTGCCCCCTGTGGCCCCTAAGACTGCCCCCCTGTGGCACCTGTGACTGCCCCCCGTGGCACCTGCAGCTGCCTCCTGTGGCCCCTACGACTGCCCCCTGTGGCACCTGTGACTGCCCCCTGTGGCACGTAAGAGTGCCCCCTTGACTGCCCCCTGTGGCCCCTGTGACTGCCCCCCTCACCAAACAGATTGAAAACAGGATGGCACAGTTGCCTGTGACATATTCTTAAATTGCTCAGTTACAGTTGCATACATTCTTGTAAAATGAACGTAAAACCATTTCATCCAGTGCCCTGCAGCGTTTCTCCTTTTTAACCCTTTGAAGAGGAATCCTTGGCAGCCCGTCTGGTGGCCCTCTCTTATGTAACCAGGGTGAGGTAACGGACGAGTGGATCAATACAAGTGTCAGACAGAGGAATGAGACGGACAGACAGGAGAGAGGGGCATGCTGGGAGATGTACTGATAAGATCCAGATAAGATTCAGACGGGTGCGATTACACCTTGGTAACAGCAGGAGGACAGGAGAGGTCAGGAGAAATACACTACTCCACCGGGGGATTGTGCAGAGAACACCCGCATTATCTGACACGGACAAGGAGCACGGGAGCGGGAGCAGTCGAAGTTTGTAAGAAGAGGTCAAAATAACAAGGAAAACACTCTCAGCTTCTTTACTTAAAGCTGGGGTAGATAGAATAGAACTTTATTACCTGATATTCAAATCAAAAGAAGGAAGTTAGTATTTAAATCTATCTAACTGCTTCCAGAAACCTTTCGACACAGTTCGTTTTCATAGACTCTTTCAAGAAAAGCAGAATGTTCAAAATTGGAGAATGGAGGCAAAACAAACTGACATCAGATCCAAATGCTAAATAAAAAATAAGCACAAATTTCAAATGTCCAGCTTAGAATGTCGATTTGTTGGCTTTTCTAATAAAAACCACTGAAAAAATATGTACTTGAGTGTCACAAAAAGAGTATACGATATATCTGGAGATAAAATGAAAAACCATTGTGTGCTCAACATTTCCTTTGCATGTTTAGACAGAAGAAATGCTCAGAATGAGTCTGTGATGATTTAAGGACATAAAACAGCACAAGATTCTCAGATCAATGAAGCGTATGATCTGAAAAAGCATTCACGATTGAGGGAGTTCAGCAACAAGAGGATTTTCTAACTCGCACTCCTCAAAACGACGTTAATGCAGCTGAATGCAACTCCAGGTATCAACAAATCTGTGCATTATGTTCAAATCTTGTTGAGTCCAGATTGTACAGTTTGGTGTGGGATCTACTTTAAGGCTGATCTTTATGTCTCGAGGGAGAAAAATGCATTTTAAGAAAACGGCCTTTGAAGTTACAATGTCCCAGAGAAATCTATGGATGAAGTGGATTAAGTGAAGAAATAAAACATCTTTAGGAGCAGACTGAATACGTTTGTTGTGAACAAGCCAAGACATGAAAGCCGATATGATGAGAGAGCAAACGGACAAAAAAAAAAATGAAATTGAAAAATGATTTTGTCTTTAGTGTCTCATCTTAAAGGACCTCTGATACTGTATCACTCACATGCCTCTGAGTGCTTTTACTTTGACAAAACCACTAGGATGCTTTGTGATAATCTAAGGTTAATCCCAGTTTCTCCAGTGAATTTTATTTTTTTTTGGACAGCAAGGGACGTTGGGGTGGACGGCCAAAGCTTCTTATGTGTTTTAGAGCAGTGTTTCCCAACCAGGGGTATGGGAAAGGGGTATGTGAGCAATTACCAGGAGGTACTTGGAATGGTTTAAAGTTTTAAATTAAGAGAAATTGTACATGTATCTGAATAAAAAGTGTAATTAGTTGTACATTTTGAATCTTTTTGGAGTATCTTGAACCATAAATATAATAAAAACAAATAATATAGTAGTAATAATTGACTATATTCGACAAGTAAACCCAATTATTTGCCTGAAACTCAAGTTAAGGGGTACTTAACTGAGTGTGAGCCAAAGCTTGTGAGGGTACTCAAGACAAATAAGGTTGGGGACCACTGTTTTAGAGTCTAAGACCATTACCATTATCAAAATACCACAACAATTATTTCAATAATCTACTTGTCACAGTCGTTCCAATGCAGCCGTAATTACAAGCAAGTCAACAACATCTCCATGGAGACAGGAAGGTGGCACACTTCCCACCACAAAAGTAACATCATACACCAAGAATATTTCCTTAGACACTAGACTTTGCATTCAGATTTCACAATGTGTCATGCTTATAATTGTGATATTCTGTCATATTCCAAAAGACTACAACGTGTCACTTTATGTCATGAGCATGAGCGGCCATTTGGAGCCGTATCTATAATGCACGCAGAACATTAAAAATGAAGACGTGTCAACATATGGGTGTGTGATCAGCAATAATTCATGAGAAAGGCCCTCAGTCATTTTTACATGAGTAGAAGAAGTATGAATGGAGAGAACAGAGTCATCGTAAATCATCTTAATGTCGTTTCTTTCTCTTTTTCTGCCTCTTGTGCTCGACTCATCATCATAAAAGAGCTCACGTTCTACATTTAAAGCCTCATTATTCCCCGCTGCGTCTCATGTCGCGCTCCATTATCCTCCGCTCTGATACAAACTTCATTTTCTGTGTGCGTCTGATGACTGAAACTGAAACTCCACTCTAAACCTGAGCTGTTTTACATTTGATTGCACATAACACGCATGAACTGCTGTTGTGTCCATGGGCACGACACTTCACCCAAATAACAAACTTCCAATCTGCTCCTAAAGATGTTTTATTACTCCATTGAAAAAAAGCGTTTTTCTCCCACAGAGACATAAAGATCCGCCTTAAAGTAGCTCCCACACCTATCTTTACAATATGGGACTCAACAAGATTCTGATGGAACGTGCAGAAGGATTTGATTCTAAACCGGATTTATTAAAGTTTTAGGCCAATTTTTTGTCAGATCTAGACCAAAATCCTCTCATTTAAACATTTTTTGTTCCGTCAAATTTTCAGATTCAAATGTCCCAAATATGTGAAATTTTTGTCATTTTCACACGTAAATGCCTTTACATGATGAAAAACACTGTAATACTTTTTTTTCCCCTTACATTTATGTGAGTAAACTACAGGAGAAGTTTACAATTGATCTTTAAATTCAAGATTTTTTCCTACTTTAAAGGACACATTCTGCTACAGTCACTTTTTTGAGCTTCAAACCATGTTCTAACAATGTTCTGTCATCAAAAACATACCTGGAGTTGCTTTTAACTACATTCACGATGCAGAATGCTCATTAAAAAATCCTTCACCCTCCGTCCAAACATTTCCTGCTGTACTTCCCTTGTTCTGGGATGTGTTTTCAGACTTCATACGTCACTTATCTGAGAATCTTCTGCTGTCTTAAGTCCTTAAATCATTGCTAAACTCGTTCTGAGCATTTCTGCCTCGACACGATAAATGCTCCTGCTAACCCACATCATAGCGTCTGTTCAACACTAACTTCACTAGATTGTATAAGCGCTAAGACGCCATCTGCTGGCTGGATGCACTCAGTAAGTCATTTGGCTGATAAATCCTGTCAATCAATAATAAACTTTTTTTTGTTTCAAAACATGAGATGGCAAATTTAAGGCACTCAAGAGCATGTTTAAAGGCTAACAGCAATAGGAAAAATGCAGAATATTTTTCCTTGAAGTCAGTTTTTTGTCTTTTTCTACTCTCTGCTGCATATAGGAGTCACTGGCTCCATCCTTGGCCGATCAGAAATATTTTTTACAGCCAACAAACACTTCCTGGTCGTCTGATTGACGCAAATTTGTCCCGCCCCCCGGAGTCATATTATGTGGTAGCATAATGGCAGAATTGAATGGATTAGAATGGAGGCAAGTGTGTTACAGATTAGGATGGTTAAAAGCTCAGCAAAGTTGATTTAGCCATTTTTTTACTTTAATTGTTCCAAAAAGCACTGCAAATTCTATGTATTGTTTGATTTTTTTTGTCTTGTCTTTCCTGCCTTTTGTCTCTTGATTGTCTTGTATATATTGCCCTTTTTGTGCATTTATCTTAAATGCCTTTAACCCTTTTGTTTTGCCTGCTTTGTCTGCTCCGAGTGTGCATGTTGTGATGACTATCCGTATCCCTGTCTTACCACAAATGTGCAATCCTTGAAAACCACAAATAAAAACAGTTATATAAAAAGATAAATATGAGTTTTTTAAAAATCCTGGTTCTTTTTTATTGTCACACGGCGCAGCTCAAACCTCCTCTTGCTCTCACATCTTCTCTGCTGACACAGACTTTCTCCAAATCTTGTCTCATCACATCAGAGCAGCTTCAGAACAGCTCCTCCTGAACGTGCGTCTGTCTCTGCCTTATCAATAATGCACCAGCTGCTCCTGCGACACCCACATCTGAGAGAGACCGAGCCCCACTCAGGAGCCCCGCTCAGGAGCCCCACTCAGGAGCCCCGCTCAGGTGCACATCTCCACAGCTCACGTGCGCCGCAGCAGGAGCACAACATGCAAGTCCATACGGCAAGGCTCCACTTTGGGGGGAATTAAAACTTGAATGAAGTAAATATCAGCAAATGTGCGCAGTTAGCATGTTAGTTGTTGTTGCCATGGCGGTAAAACTCTTCTCCGGCTTCTGAAAGAGTGTGTGAAAAGCACTTCTGAACTCACTGCGGTGAATATGCAGGATGCTGAGAATGCATTAGGAAAGTGAGCGATGCATGTGACTGATGTAAAGAGTTTAAAGGTCCCATATTGTGCTCTTTTCCCCTTTACACAGTCTATTCTAAGGGCTTTGTTGATACATTTTTACGTTGTGCAATATCCATAACATAACAGTTTCCAAAAAACACCCATTTCTTGGACTGGCCCCCCTCCTTGCAAAAGCAAACGGCTCACTCTGAGATCTGACCCCCCCGAACAGAGAGCAGCCTGCCTCCCCCGCCCAACCCGCGCGCCTCCCCCGCCCAACCCGAGCGCCTCCCCCTCCCAACCCGTGCCGAAGCCTAGAGCGCAGATAGTGCGCATGCGCCGTGTGCTCCGGTAAACAGCGATACACAAACACTGAATAAACATTTTCTCGTCCTGACGGTGCGTCGATGCTGAGTCCTACGTCCTGGATCTGACCTGGAGTTTGGCGTGCTCCAGGGCCTCAACGGCCAGACGTTGCCGTTTGGTAAATAACAAGCTAACTCTTCTATCTCTCGTATCCATCGTGTAATTACTGTGTAGCATTAGCATTAGCTGTTTTTATTCTTGCGGCTGCGCGCTTCCGGGCGTGGCTTGGCGCGCGTCATCCTGGGAAGCGCATATCATCTTAGCTGAGGAGCCCCGTCTGCCTGCTCAGCCGAGGGGACGGAAAAGACAGTTCTCTAGTGAAAGCATGAGGGAATCAATCAAAAAACCACTTTGGGCACAACATACGAGGCCCAAATAGCACTGTAGAAAGGTTAAAACCTCTGAAAAGTCGATTTTGCATGTTATGGGACCTTTAAAATGTGTCAGTTTAAGAAAAATCAGGTACGCCACCTTTAATTACAAGATTGTGAAGTAAAGCATGTGGATTGTATGAAATAATAACATGTGGAAAAACGTAGACATGTTCAAAGAGAAAAAAAAAGAGTTGCAATGTTATACTGGAAGAAAAAAAAAGTCAGTCATCAAAGACATTTCGACTTCCATCGTAATGTCATTTGCAATCTGAAGGAGTTAGTCTGAAAAACTTCATACTACTCAGAGCTGACTAAGCTCTGAGTTTCTTGTGAAACTAACCTGCCTTTGTTTATGTGTTTAACTTGTTTTGGGATATTCAATCCAACTGTGAGCTGTCCTCCTTCAACACTGTAAGTCTATTCTCAAAATGTTCTAATTATGACTACGTTTGATGGGTTAGTGCCCGTGGCAATTATTTATTGTAGTTTTACATTTGTGACGTTGCAGTTTGTGAAAAAAATGTGAAAAATTAAAGTAAAAAATTACAGGAAGTAGTGCTGAGTTCTAAAATGAAATCCGTCTGTGATGTCATCAAAAAGCGACATGCAATTGTAAATACAGAAACAAATTATAGAGAAATGACACAGTTTTTGACATTTTAAAATTTAAACATCACTCAACAAAATAAAGGTGTTATCAGATATTATTATTTGTCAAATCATAACCATGTGTAATTTATGTGGATTTTGGCCCTTGTTTACTGTCTGGTTGCTAGGTAACAGTTGTGGAATTACCTCTAACTATGTCGTATTTGTTGTCCATGACCAACCAGGAAGTAACATTATAAACATTACAAACACTGTCAAACTGGGGACAAACAGGCAAAATGTTTAGTCAAATCTTAAATATAATACAGTAAATTTTAGTGAACTGTGTCGTCTAACCTGTCATAGACTTTAAGCACCTTACGACCTCTCCCTGGAGAAATGGGGAGAGGTTAAAACTCTTCCTTGAGGGCAGGGTTGATTCAGCTCAGAACAGTAAAACGTTCTTTAAATCGAAAATGCCTTTTGGATGGCAGTCAAAACATCTTGATTTTAAAAACACTGTCCGGATGACCATTTTTGTCTATCGTAGACCTCACCCGTACAAGTTAAGGATCACGCCGAGCTGTGTGTTACGTTTAAAGTGAGTAGTTTTATCCTGAGCCTCGTCTTCTCCGTCCGACCCTTGTATGCACCGCCTGAGTCACGTGCACTTCTCCACACCCGCACGTGCAGCCCTGATTACAGTAAAACGTTCTCCACAGATTTTAGCGCACTCAGCTCTGTGTGTGTGGAATACCCAAGCAGCAATGAAGCCCCTCTAACCTAATTCTGGAGTCAAGGGGAGGCTAAAAATAGCAGTGCAGTGTTTCTGAATATTTGATGTGTTGGAGCTATTTTTGGCATCGTGTTGGAGCTCAGAAATGGGAAAGTTAGCTGGAGGCAGTTTGGAGCAGAAAGGAGGTTGGAGGGTCTCCCATGAGCTATGAGGGCAAAATGAGATGCTCTGGTCCAAACAAACCCCGGATCATTTCATATCATTTGAACACTGGCAATCGAATATCAGTCTGTCTACCATCTGCTTGTGTCCAGGGAAATACTATTCCTTTACTCGGAATGCTCCATGGTATGGCATTAAATGGATCTATCTGGTTATGGAAGGTTGCTCTTGTGGCTAATTGACGCACAATGTGGCAGTTGGTCTGTTTATTTTTTACAATGGCTAGCTCAGTACTTCCTGTCTAATTCACTTCTATGGGGTTTTGGTCCAGTCAGTCTAAAATGTCATCATCATCATCATAATCTTTTAGGGATTTATTCAGAAGATGGGACAGAAGACTGTTGGATTTTGTTAATCAAGTTTTTGTGGGAGAAGATCTTCCAAACACTTGGCTGGGCTCATCTCATCCTCAACAGAAACAGTGGAGTTAAGAGTGAGGCTTAGAAGAGAGCTCTGTTGTGTCTCTAGAGTTCCCCTGCTCCCCCTGGAGGCTGGCTGTGATGCTGCAGGACACATCAACTTCTGTCCTGTGCAGATGATGTTCTACTGTTTCTGACCAAACAGCCCGCATATGGTTCCTTTAAACTGGGTGTAGCGCCCTCAGTGTGGACCAGTGTAGGAGAGGCACTAACATCTACCAGATCGGTAAGAGGAGAGGATGGGTTGGAGATGATTAAGGTGAATGAACAGGTGATTTATTACTTCACCACCAGGAAAGATGTACAAAATAGTAGAAAATAAAAGTACAATAACCCCAAAATAGAATAGGGCTTCCCCCAAAAATATGATTAGAGTTCAGTTTGCTCGTGTAGAGTTCTTTAGTTGAAACTGTTGACTGCCCGGGTGGTGTATGTGTTTGTGTCTTATCTGGATCCGATTAGAATAGAGTTCCGTGTAGGATTTCCTGCCGAGGACGCTTCAGGCTCACCACACCGTACAACACCGCTCGCCGTCACCGCGGGCTGAGCTCACCATCAACATTCAGATCACTATGAAACCAATCTACACAAAAGGTGCAGAAGTAAATATTCTGTTCCAATTCTTATCATAATGAGAGCTCACTGAATATATATTTTCTCAATATATGAATTTACTATCCAAATGTTAATGACACTGGATCGAAATAAATGAATAGGTTTTGAATAGCTTAATCAGCTTACAAAAGTATGATGAATTACCATGTTTTTAGCAATAACACATAAGAAGTCATCAAAACAGTAATGAAATACCCTTTTTAACAAATAAAATACAATGGATAACATTAAATTATCAAAATGAATTATTTATCATCAATGTTTTAACCTTGTAGACAATGAAATTAGTTTTTAACAATATGTACATAGTATTTATGATTTTACAACTATTACAACCAAAACAATCTGTGAATGGCTTTTAAATGTATTTTAAGCATGAAATGGCAATATCTCTACCAAAGAAATATTTTGTAGTGCAGAAAGCTCATGCGTTCTCAAAAGTAGCTCCAGGGCTAATTTAGGCATTAACCGCATTAGCATAGCAGCTAGCACTAGCATTAGCGCGTTACATTTTCTAGTAATGAAATACAACATGTACCAAAGCAAGTAAAACATTGACCGCAATCGTGTAACCCCCAATTGTTTTTAAAGAATGATAACTGACATTGTTTTGTGTCATTTCATACTCATACTCAGGATTAGCTCCAGCTAACAAAAGGCTAACAGTGAATATATTTGACACTCACCAGGATTTCCACAAGTATTTCCCAACAAGCTGTCTCTTCTGTGACTCACAGCTGTTTATCAGGGTATACAGCCTGTTTACAACAATAAATGAGTACCATAAACCAGAATATTTGATGTTCTTTGACGATTTTCCTACTTACTCGCTCTGCTCAGTATCACCAGGAGGAGCGTGCTTGAAATGACAGCGACCACATGGCAAGGCTCAACTTTGTCAAAGCTCAACAGCACACTCTACAGGCTGCTGTTATAGTACATCCACAGGCTCAGTAGCCCAGCGTCTCATATAGGTTACATAGGGGTTCTCAAACCTTTTGGGGCCAGAGACTATATGAACGTGTCATATTCATGTAATGATCAATCCAAAAGATGACCTCCAACCACAGCTTTAATCTGTGTATGCTCACTATTAGCCTCCCACATCCAACAGGCGCCACACACAGATTTCCTGAAGTGAGACTGCAGAAAATGTGTCAGAACATGTGCACATTTAATACTCATCTGTATATTATTCAAAACAAACTGTATTTGACATTGTCTAATGTGTGTTTGTTATAAGGAACCCAGAAGCAACAGATCACTTTTTGGAGGTCCCAGGCAGCTTTTGACATGATTTTATAAAAATCCCACATCTAAAGGCTTCAGTCACAAAATATGGCTGTTCTATGTTCTATGTTACATTTTTACTAATTCTTCAGGCCATTTAAACAATTTCACCTTTTTTTTTTTCCAGGAGCAACTGCAATGGAGAGAAAAATAGAGGTCAGCGGCTCTTCCACAACCGTAACATTAAGTTTTCAATATCACTGAAAAAATCTGGCTCCGCAAAGAAAAGAACAATGTCTGGATCCAAGCCAAAATCCAAGAACAAACGGATCACAGAGTATACGATTGTGGACGAAGAAGAAACGAGGAAGGCAGAGGTGCAGTTTTGTTTTTTTTAAATAAATATACAGTATATTTTGTTTTTCAGCATATTTTTGTTATTTCTATATGTTGATTTTTCTTCAGTTTGTTGAAGGTAAGTTAGTTTAAGTTATATTCTCAGTCAAATATGTTCATTCAAGCGATGTGTTCAATCAAGTTATTGTTTTCGCTTTTGAAAATGTTATTTATAAGTAGTTCTATTAATATATATTTTGGTATATTACCCTGTGTCATTTTGGCTGAGTTTATTATAATGTTGTTATATTCTTTCTATTGTGGGACTGTTCACCCAGTTGAGTCTGCACTTCCGGCTCTTACAGATCACCAGCCAAAGACAGAGGAGCTGTCCGGTGCTGAAAAGTTGGAACACAATGCTACCAGATGCTATGTGTGTGTGTGTGTGTGTGTGTGTGTGTGTGTGTGTGTGTGTGTGTGCGTGCGTGCGTGTGTGTGTATATATATAGCATCTGGTTGATGTTGATGCTGTACAATATAGATATTTTTCTATGAAACCTGCTTCATCACCACTCGAAGTCGTTTCATGATTTCATGAAATTCACTTTCATCTCGTCACTGTAAACCGACTGCAGACTGGACTGACAATAATAGACATTAGAAAAATGGGGGGGAGTTACATTTAGACACAAATTGAAAATGGAAGAATTTGACAAACTTTGGACTAGATCTAGATGGGACATTTTTGTCATTGTGTGCCCTCGCTTTTCCGTATATCTTTTATCGACCTTTTGTGTTTGTTTGCTTTCTGTGTCATGCTGTGAGTCCTGTGCTGTTTTTATTCTGTTCATACAAGCTATTTGAAAAACGTATGTCTTTTACTAATAACTAAATCAGATTTGAATCTATTAAATCCCTGCAGCTTTTCCCATTAGAACACAGCGCCATTGCTCGTTATTTGTGCTAATGTTTTCCTGATGCCACGCTCGCTCTCCTCTCTGCAGGTCCTCGTGTGGATGTTTACCCTCTCTCTCGGGGAGTCTTCCTCCGCAGCAGGCTCCACAGCAGGGGCCCGGACGCTCTCCTTCACCCCGGCCGCCCCCTCTCGTCTCCTGGGTGCAGCTGTGCCTGTGCTCCCCTCCGCAGATCCATCCGTTTAACAGTGACACCTTGAAGCGTCACCACCGACCTATACTGAACTTTTAAAAGTACTATTTCAGCAGATAGTGAGATGACGGTGTGCCAAAGCAAACTTTTGGAGAAGGATGGAATACTGTATGGAATTTTATTTCATTTAGCCATCTTTTGTTTTAAAGCTACTTGATTTCAAAATGTCTTGGTCCCCAGACTTAGACAGACTTTAGACTGATTCTGTTAAAGGTAGAATGTGTCTTCATGCTTAGGTCCTGCTACAAGCAACTAGGGCTGCAACAAATGAATCGATTAGTTGCAACTAATCAATGATAGAAAAGGCTGCCAACTAATTAAATAATCGAATAATCATTAACTGGTCGATACACAGACTCCAAAACATAATATGTGATGAAAGAAAGTTTTATTACAGGAATTACACAAAAAACACAGGAAACATGTCAACTGTGTGTTTGTGATTAAAATCATTGTCCATCTGTAAATATTTTCCACCAGGATGTCGTCAAACGCCTTCACTTCAGCTTTGTCTCGGGGTCTTTCGCGTCCTAAACAACTAATCAATTAATCGAAGGAATAATTTCAAGACTAAGCGATTACGAAAATAATTGTTAGTTGCAGTCCTACAAGCAACTGATGTTAACCAAACATGAGAAATTTTTTCTTGTAAAATCTCAATTGTACATGAATTATACTTTTTACTCATAAGGCCGATGTCAGCAATTCACAAAAAGACGTTTAGCAGTTCCGAGTTTGCGGCGCAGTGAGACGTGGCTAAAGCTAGAGATAACGAGACTCAGAATTACATCAATCCATCCACAAGGGCAACATTTTGTCACAGACATGCAGTCGACCAGTGGAGCAATAGTAAATACAGCGCTTTTCCACCTTCAAGCCACTCACAGCACTTTGAATCAAGGAGCCACTCACACATTCACTCACATTCACACACCAGTGCATGCAGACACTGGGGGCGAGGCAGGT
The DNA here is from genome assembly GCA_019453435.1 of Rhinogobius similis. NCBI lineage: Eukaryota > Metazoa > Chordata > Actinopteri > Gobiiformes > Gobiidae > Rhinogobius > Rhinogobius similis. The sequence continues at coordinate 29,517,123 of CM033638.1, read as the reverse complement.
TAAGAGTCTTACCCAAGAACACAACGGCTATATTCAGTGAGCTGGAATCACACCGCCAACCTGTGGGCCGGTGGATCTGTAATGGAAAAAGTTTTGTAGGAAAGTGTCTTTGGTGTCTAGCATTAACAACGGACCACTTGTTTCAGAGTTTGAGACTGGAGAACATCCTGCTCTGGGGCTGCAGTGTCAGAGGTGACCCCTGGTGCCTTCGTTGTCCCTGTTCTCTTCTAGGCCACTTAACAAACTCCTCATTTGGTCTCTTCACTCAGGAGACACCACTTGTATTCTAATTTCATTTCCTGTGCCCCTGTAGTTAACCACTCTGAGGTGTCAGTCTGTGTTATAATGTATTTCCTTCCCTCCTGTGAATCATCTGATTACCTGGTTTTTATTGACCATCGGCCCACAGTCAATCTATAAAATGCTGATGTTCTGACCGTGATGGAGCGTCGACCAGGGACAGACGGCCTTCACTGGGTACAAGTGAATAAACGCTTATTGATCCAGGCTCACTCTCTTTGTATTTTTATGGTTTAACTTGTTTTAAAATCCACAACAGAATTTTTCCACAACAGATCTGACCATTCAACCAAAGAGCAGAAGCTTTTTATGTCGAGAGCAGGATTCGAACCACCGACCTTCGGATCAAAAGACAACCAATCTGGGAGAAGAAAATAGAAGTTCTCAAAAAAAACTTGATGCATTATGCTCTGGAAATATCATATTTTGGTTCTCGATGCAGGTGCCGTGCGTCGAAAAACAGGAAACAGCTGATGCTAACGTGTACTAGCTTTGTTTTGCTAAGGGCTCAACATATAAGTTAGTATCTGTGGAAATAGAACAGTTTATCCCAAGATCAAGTCAGTGTTTGGTGAGAAATTTTTCTTTTCTGTTTCAATCTGCTTTTTGTGTCTTGTTTTGTCCTGAGTCTGAGTCCTCTCTCGTCCAATCCTCCCACTCAAAAGTGTAACAATCAATCAATCAAATAACTTTATTTGTCCCCGAGGGGCAATTGCCGGCAAGAGGCGGCACCACACTCTGAATATCTTAAACTCTTAAATAAACCGGTACAGTTCACTTAAGACTGTCCAGGTCTGCTCCAAAGTAAGCTTCTCTGTCAAAGGGTCCGCCTGCTTGTCACCTCGTCTCCATAAAGACGAGCATGTTACAGGTCAGATCTGTGTAGAGGCAGCAGTAAGAAAGCATGTTTTTTAAATAAAAACACACTGAACAAGCAAGATTAATCTTTTATCATCTCCTCCACCGCAGCAGCACAACCATCCCTCTCCTCAGCCTCTCCATCATAGTAATCCCGACAACACAAACACACGTTATCCTGACTCTGTGTGGAGCACTTGAAAGCAGCATCAGTAACCCAACGCAGTGAGATCCATAATTAAAGCTCAGTTAGACGCCTGGAGGCTCACTTTCAGACTAGTGTCTCTTATGGTGCTTTCACACATGAGCAACACGACAAGGCAAGTGTTATGTTACCCCAAAGGCTGGGGTCTGGCTGTGTATGAAGCAGTCTGCGCCGTGAAGAAAACTAGGGCACTTCTGCAGAGTCATCAAACACCAGGGAAGACTTCAAGAAACACACCCCTCCGATCACGACTGCTCGGGCTAAACCTGTGAGTTTGTTTCCATGGATTTGAACTGGATCAAGAGCTCCCCTTTAATGCTTACTTATATTATTGGGTTCAAAAAGCTTGGTTTACATCAGTGGTTCTCAACATGGGGGTCAGGACCCACATGGGGGTCAGGCAAAATGATTTCTGAAGGTCCCCAGATGATAAAGTGAAAAATTGAAAATTGATAGAATAGTTTTAAACAAATTCAAATTCAGTGGTAAATGATCATGAATCGACCAAAGTAACTTTTCCAGATCTAAATTCTCAAAATAAAATCAAACATTAGACAAGATCAGGATGTGTATTATATCGTAAAGTTCTTGGCAATACCTAAAGAGACTTTACATGAATTAATTATTTATTTGGGCCAATGTGTAACGTTTAAAATGAAGCTGAGGTCAGAATTCTATGGTAGAAACACTGCATGTTTTTGTCATCTGCGGCGAAAGCTTTCTGATCGTGTGAAGAATCCTGAGTCGTGGCTCGTAGATCTGAGAGTGAGACGAGGACAAAGACTAAACTTAGAACTGTCAAAAGACACGCAGCGACTGATATCAAACCTGTTTGATATTTTGGATTCTTGGTGGTGTGAACCTTCAGACTGTGTGACTGTGGTTTGTCTTAACTTTATTTAAAATGCAAACGAAATCATGCAGTGGACAGCCGGCTTAACTGCTGACTGCAGATTTGTTTACCTGGTTTATGGTTTGTATATCCTTAATTAGAGGGCCTATTCACATGGAAAAAAAAAGAAGGGCACTAAGTCCACCGTCTTCTCTGACAGCACAAATAAACAAAAGTGAAATCATCTTTTCAGAAGAGCTTCCCAAAGAGATGACATTATTCAACTCCAAAGACTTGATTGTACTCAGTTGAAAGGAATGTAGACAAAAAGACTTTGTGGAGCCAATCACAAACTAAAAATGATAAGATTCAACATTTGAGGATTTTTATTGGATATTTCTTACAAAAGCAGTAAATCTCCCACAGAGTTCCAAAGGCCACACCTGCTTCAATTACTTTCACCAACCCACAATGCCACAGGTCACTTTACATTGGTGGCTTTGCAGCTAAAGTACATTTTTTACAATATATATTTTATATAGTTAGGTGTGTTAGGGTTAGCTTTACTTTAGGTTTAATTTGGTTTAATAGGTAGTGAATGCATTGAAACACTTAAGGTGAAAATATATCAATTGTAAACTTCACATAAATGTAAGAAAAAAATGTATTACAAGTTTTTCATCATGTCATGTTTTCATATAGAAATAAGGCATTTTATGTGTAAAACGGCAAAAAACATATTTGTCACATTTAAATCTGAAAAATGGACAGAACCAGGTTTAAATTTCTTGGTTCATTTTGTTGTTACATTAGTTATAAAAAATAAAAAAAATTATAGAGGAGATTTTGGATTTCTTATTTAGTTTTTGAGTAAAATAGATAGGACTGAAAATTTTCCAAAAATTCAAATTTCCTCTCATTTTTTGGCCTTAAAAAATCCTTCAGTACGTTTCGTCCAAATCTTGTTGAGTCCAGATTGTACAGTTTGGTGTGGGATCTACTTTAAGGCTGATCTTTATGTCTCTGTGGAAGAAAAATGCATTTTAAGAAAATGACCATTGAAATTACAATGTCCCAGAGAAATCTATGGATGAAGTGGATTCAATGAAGTAATAAAACATCTTCAGGAGCAGATTGGACAAGTGTGTTGTTTCCACATGAAATCCCATATATTGAATTACCACAAAATGAGTTTTTCCTGTAGTGTCTCGTCTTGACGCTATCAGATGCTAATCCTCTGCGTTTTGAAAGTTTCCATTCACCAAACTGTTTTTTTCATCGTTCAAGTGGCACAAACCCCCCCATGACAAGTTACACTGTGCATCTTCGTGCTCCCGCTGCAGCCCTGCCTGTTCGCCCCGTGTGTTTGAACGTACTGAGTCCAACCACAGTAACTCATCAATAAATGAGGCGTGAGCGGTGTCCGTGACAGCCCAGTTGGAGCGCGGGCCGGAGCCTCATCTGTCAGGCCGTGGACACTCGCCCCGGAGCTGCTGCAGGAGACGGAGACGCTCCACACCCACGTTCACACTTTGGGCAGAGCAGGCTGGATAAAGGCCCCCCAGCTCCATAAACAAGGGCCCACGCGCTGTCACTGTGTCCCCCTCACGCTCGCACAGAGGGGCCGGCTGAGTCACAGCTATCCTCGTACACCTCGCTGTCGGAGGAAAGTGGGCTAAAAGGCAAGCGCTATTGTGAGGAGGATGCTCTTTCAGTAAAAAAAATGACAAAATAAGGGTTTCGGAGTGATGACAAAATTGCAATCAGTCATTAAAAGCAAAAAAATCATTGCTTATATATTGAATTAGGGCTGGACGATATGGCAAAAGATTATTATCACGATTTTCTTGGGGTCAGATCATGATTTCCATTTTATCACGATTCTTGTAAAAAAATACTGCATCTAATTGTGATTTTTCTGATCAGTTTTATGTTTTCTAATAATTGGATTCTGTTCAAATTCACATTTTAAACACAATTTTGTCGCGTTTTTGTCACGTTAAGTTGTGTTTACCATATTTAAATGCGTTTGTGTCTGGTTTTTGTCGCTTTTAATCACGTTTTGTTGCATTGTGTGGCGTTTGTTGTTTGTAGGCGTGTTTTTGTCACTTTTGAACGCATTTTTATCGCTTCTGGTGTCGCTTTTATTGCTTGTTTCAGAACATTGAGATTGAGATTGAGAGATCCTTTAATTGTCCCACAATGGGGAAATTCCAGAAGAAGCAGCCGTTTCCAGCGCTAACAAAACTCTCAGAAAAAGAAAAACAAGAACAGTATAGCAAGCAAACATTAATACACAGTATACAACAGATATTGTGAATACGGTACACGTGGTCACGTGATGGAATTTTTTCAGTGGATAAAGGACAGGGTCACAAACAAGAAGATAGAGGGAAGAGCATGTTGCGGTGTGTGCAAATGTTATCTCATGCATGTTGTTTGTGGAAGTCAACTTTTGTGATTTGCTAATTGAATCCATCAAAATTGCGTTTTTGTGTGGATTTGGTTTAATCGTGCAGCTCTGGCCTTTTAAGAGGTAAATAAAGTCATCTGCTCAGAGGCTTCAGAGGCTAAACATCAGGAGAAAAAGTGTGTTTGAACAGACAGCTGCATTAAAGACACAAACAGTCAATCACGATACAACGATTTCACAGAAACAGGGACGAGCTGATTCGATTTTTATCACCGTATTGCAGAGTTTTTTTGTCCGATTGCAGAGGCGATCGGACCAAAAAATAATAACTGTATTTTTCCTTATATTGATTAGACGTCATTTTCAATTTTATTTTGACTTAAAAACAAATACAAATTCATTCCATCAGTTTCCTGAACATGAAAAGTACAGATTTTAATCAAAACAATTGTAAAATGACTTCGGCATGCTTTTACTGACGTCACCTCTGCATCAAAAAGACTCTGGAGCCAAAGCTGAATCCTATGAACGTAGTACAGTTCTTATCCATGGGTTTCAGAATGATGAGAAATTAGGACCGATGCCACATCAATTAACGATTTAATACAAAATGTTGAGTTCTTTGAAACGGGGGAAAGTCCTCCGAATGTTGCATAAAACAGGAGCTGAACCCATGCCTGCAGTGTCTCGCCTTAAATTATGAAAATATGGCCTCTAGCATGACTGACTCAAATCCAAAGTGGGCCATGACACCAGCCTTTCGAATGTGGCAGTTTTTTCGTTTGTTTTTTAGGTACGTTGGTTCTCATTTTTATCCGGTTCTCTATCAAACCCACACAGTCTCCAAATAGAACGACATAAAATCAGCATAAGTCAACCCCACCTGCCTCAGCCGCCCTCGTCATTCGGAGAGCGCTTGAGTACAAAGCCCTCATCAGCGGTGCGGCCCTGTCAGTGTGGCCCCGCTCCGGCCTCCCTGCAGGGGCCCGGCAGGTGTGACTCAGACCCACGGCATTGACAAAGTGACAATAGCGGCGCCGCGGAGGGAGTTTGAGCGAGGAGCCGTGATTGTGCCCGGAAACGCTTCATGAGCCGGACTGACGCCGCCATCACGGATCAGGAGGACGACAGCAGACGTCCACCGCACGTCAGCTTTGATGAGCGAGTGAGAAAGAGAGCGCTGTGGTGGTAGAACTGGGCTGTTCAGCTTTAGTTTACAGAGGGACAGATTTTTCAGATGGTTTTGTCCCTGGAGCCAGAAACGTGTCCAAAGCTTTTGAAATATGAAAAACGTGTGAAAGACTTTTACAACATCTGCAGGACTGAACCAGGACTGAACCAGCCAGGACTGTACAAGGAATAAACCAGGTCTAAACCGGGAGTAAACCGGGAGTAAAGCAGGTCTAAAGCAGGACTAAACCAGGACTAAACCAGGACTAAACCAGGACTAACCGATAAACTGATTATTATAGTACCCACAATTTAGTTGCCTCGTAAATCCAACTTGTCTCCAGCCGAGCGCACAAACACATTTTCCAATTTTCTCTCCAGTTTTATCGTCTTCCATTGACCTTCTCCGGCCCATAACCCCTGCTATAACTCCCATGGACTGCGAGGGGTGCTCTTATATCCAGAGGCTTGTGAAGTAAAATGCTTGGTGAAAATAATAAACTGTGCTTCAGTTCAGTGCTCCCAAGGCCAGTGCGGAGGCAGCGACTGTTCATCTGGAGGACGTGTTATAGTAAGAGGGCTAAAAATAGCCTCTTAAGTGTGTGAGGTTAGACTGTTTGAATACTACACTTTGTGAAAGGCTGCGGCATAAAAAGTAGCCAGGAGGAGTTTCTGTTTTTAACGTGTGTGGGCGGCTCTACTCTCTGCTGATACACTCCAGGTCTGAGAGATAAATGTAGAGCACGAGCAGAGGAGGCAAAGCCTCAGGGAAACTCAGACTATAGCTACTATATTTTGCTGTAATATTGTGTAATACAGCTTATGAATTATTTTATTTGCAAACCTTTTATTATACAGAGCAACTGCTCTATTATCTAATCAACATGTAAATCAATTATAATTAAACATGTACAATGTGACTTTTCTGTGTGTGTCCTTTTTAATTATGAGCGTTTTTTTATTAAGTGTGTTTGAAAATCCACAAACAATTCAATAATAATAATAAAGCATTAAAATGTTAGTTAATGTGGCAGTGGATGTCTACAAAAAAACAAAAAAACAAACCAAAGGCAGGACAGTAGACTAGATTCCTGCTCCAGAGGGAAGCTGATGAAGTTGTGTAAAGCACAGAGGCTCAGTCCATCATGAGGCGACTCCTCAAACCCAGACACTGCACAGGACACACTCTGGGCCTGAGGCGCACACAGCACACACGTCTGGACCACTGGCCCCTCCCACCACCGCTCACACACCACATTCATACTTGGCTGTGTGGGTGAAGTGTCTTGCCTAAGGACACACTGACAGTTTGCTCTGGTGTTCCATCAGTCTCACCTCTCCACAGATCTGACCTGTAACTTAGTCTGGTGGTGGCACCTGCTTGTTTCCATGGTGATAGAGGAAAATACCAAGCAAAGTCTCCATGGAGACAAGCAGGTGGCGGACCAGGAAATGCACTGTAAAGTACTCGTACTCAGTAAGATTGAAAACACTTGTTTGTGCTCGCGGCTGGGATTTAACAGAGCCTGGTGCAAACACAGGACTGTCACTCCTGACTGCAGCATATGCTGTTCTCACACCTGAGACTGAACATTCAGTGTGACACATGAGTCTGAGTCAGGCTCTGCACAGCACCAGGGAACACGGGTGTGGTGAGGGGGAAAGAACTCATACTTTTATATCAGCCAAGTGGCCTTTTATGAAAAAAGTTGATTATTCTGTAGAGAAAGTTTGGACCAAATATATTTTATTAGTAATGTTTTTAAAAAGTGCCTTTGCTCCCAGTTTTCAGGAAAAAAGAGTGCACTTGTTGTCCTGCAATTAATTGTACTTTCGATTACAACTTTTTTGTAATAGAAAAAAAATGAAATTACGATTATATATACGAATAATTGACCTAATACTGTACGTTAATATTTGTTATGGTGACAGGCCTATTTACATAAAGAAAAAGACTCAAAAAGCGGTTTCAAAAGCCCTGTCTCGTACACACATGAACAGCTGATACAAGCCGGGGTCCGACCTCCTCCAGACCAGGACCACCAGCCAGACCTGACCCCCCTCTCGCCGCACACATCACTGTTACACAACACCAGAAGCACATGTCAAGTGTCATCTGTGGTCCATCATCTTCCCCATCGCCAGACTGTCCCTGAAGGCATCGTCGAGCTTTTCTGACATTAACAGATAAACCACCGCCTCACAGTAAGAACGTGTGCGTTTCAAGGTCATCTTCGACAATAAATACAACGATAACTGAAGAAAAGCAAGATGTATCTACGTTTAATGCCATATTGTAAAACATTCCTAGTTTCCGACTTAATTTATTTAGTTTGAAAGGTTGGATTGTTGGAATTGTTGCATTGCATTTCTGATTTCTGTTTCTGTTTCAGTATAGTTTTAATACTCCGATATGTCCATAAAGTGAGAGTTGTTATATTCTTAAAGTCTATTTGACAAGTTAGACAACATATTTCACTATATTTTTTGCTTATTTGTCCCCAGATGTTTATAATGTTACTTCCTGGTTGAACATGAGCACAAATATGACATAGTTAGAGGTAATTCCGCAACTGTTACCTAGCAACCAGACGGTAAACAAGGGCCAAAACCCATTCAAATTGCACAATAGTTCTGATTTGACAATAAATAATACCTGATAACACCTTTATTTTGTTGAATGATGGTTTAAACTGTCAGAAAAAAGTACGTCGCTTTTTCATGACGTTTTAGAACTCGGCACACTCACACTTCCTGTGATTTTACACTTTTATTTTTCAAAATTTCTTCACAAACTACAACTTCACAAATGTAAAACTATATTAAATATTTACCACAGGTGCCCTCCCATCACACTAAGTCACAATTAGAAAAACACGAGAATCTGTCATGGACTTTTAACTTGAAACAAGCTACAAATCTATTCAGAACTGCTAAAAACACAATGGAGAGATTCATAATTCAAGCCATTTGAGCTCATGTGGATATTATATTTTACAGTGTTATCCATATAAAAATCTTTACGGTGGTAATGGACCTGAGGAAAAAATAACTTGCGTTGAATGAAATAGTAGAATAGTGGTTTGTGTGTAAATTTAGCAGCCAAAAACAAACAGCGTGTAAGAGGACGCCACTGTCACACTAGACTCCAACATTCTACAAAGTCATATCTGTTCAAGGTTTAACTGAAAAAATGTTCACAATCATAACTTAAAGCTGCACTATGTAACTTTCCCGGTGCGGATGTTATTGCTTTGCCTCGGTTTGACGTTTATCTCCACGGAGACAAGTAGGTAACAGCACCAGGCCAAGTTACGGAACAGATCTGTGGAGAGGAGACAACGCTCACGGTGACAAAGCATGTTTTTATAGTGTGTAGCAGGGCTGGGTGATACGGTAATAAATATCGAATGTTGAGCTCATGTCTGTGTTTATCTGCAAACACACTTTTTCTCCTGATGTTTAGCCTCTGAAGCCTCTGAGCAGATGACTTTATTTACATCTTAAAGGCCAGGGCTGCACGATTAACGTAAATCGACATGAAATCTCAATTTTAATGGATTCAATTAGCAAATCACAAAAGCTGACTTCTTCCACAAACAACAAAATGTCTTGCTTTGATTTGAATAAAAACACTATAGTTTAGTTTTGTACAAACATGTTCTGAAACAAGTGATAAAAGCGTGGACAAAAGCGATAAACATGCCCTCAAAAGTGACAAAAACGCACCAACAAACAACGAACACTACGTAATGCACAAAAAAAGTGACAAAAACACGACTGGAAGTGACAAAGACACGTTTAAATATGACAAACACAACCAAATGTGACAAAAACGTGACAAAATTGTGTTTAAAATGTGAATTTGAACGGAATCCAATATTAAAACATACGTCGCAAATCTAATCACAATCGCACTGATCAGAAAAATAACAATTACATATTTGTTCTAAATCGTGAAGCTCTATTAAAGGTAATAGAGAAACAAAGTGAACACTGAAATCATGATCTGAGCCCAAGAAATTTATGATAATCATTTTTTGCCATGTTGCCCAGCCCTAGTGTGTAACAATAAAACGAATAACGTAAGGCGGGACAGGACTTTCTTCCCTGGGGCGGCCCAAGGGTGGCACCAGGGTTGATCAAGTTTTTAGGTGATTTTTTTTTTTTTAATCAACACATACATTTACTATTTTAGTGAATAAATCTTTTCAATATGTATATTTACTACTTTTGTTTAAATGTGGTGCAGTATAATAAGTCATATTATTGCCACACTTCCCACGTATCGGCACTTCTGGTTTGGCGGGAGCTCGGTTCACACAAATGGCAAATAAGGGAAAATTCTCGACGCTTAAACATTATATTTATAAAAGTAGATAAAATATGTACGAGCAACAACAAGTCGATTTCCTGGGGCCTGAAAGCAGCTAGTCCGTGTATTTACTGCTGAGCTCGTCTGCCCTGTGTAAACTATTCACTCATTTTCTCCCACTTGTTCCCGTCAGGGGTCGTGGGTGACTGGAGCCTATCCCAGTGACTTTGGGCCTTAGGCGGGGTACACCCTGGACAGTGGCCAACTCGTCGCAGCTGACACAGAGACAGAGACAAGGACAGACAACCATTCACTCTCACATTCATTCACTACGGACAATTTAGCGTTGCCAATTTACCTCCACGTGCATGTGTTTGGACGGTGGGAGGAAGCCGGAGAACCCGGAAAGAACCCATGCAGACTCCACCCAGAGAGATCGTGTGATGTTGGTCTGGTCCAGGAATCGAACACACAATCTCCTTATTGGGGCAGCCGCTCTAACCGCTCCTGCCACTGTGCACCCCCAACTAATGTAAACTAAAAGAACGGAAAACTTCAGGCAACTTCAGGAATAAGGAGAATACCACCTTGGCCCCTCTGAGTGCAAAAACACCATTACAGTGATCCCTCGTTTATCGTGGGAGTTGCGTTCCAAAAATAACACGCGAAAAGTGAAATCCGTGAAGTAGTCACAGCTTTTATTATTTTACAATGCAATACTGAACTATGGAATGAAACCAAAAATCAAAACCTGTTTTAAAGCCCAAAATTTGTTTAAAACAATAATTTTAATATAGTAATACCAGGTTGGAAACATTGTCACTCGCATATTTCTCAGTCTGTGCCTCTTGGTCCTGACTCCGCTCCGCTGTAGCGTCTGTTTCTACTGAAGGCGCAGGAGAAGAACATTGTTATGGGGAGTTGTTGGCGCTCTTTCTTTTTCTGAGCAAGAAGATTTTTATAAACGGATATGCCACCTTCGATTATATTTGAGAACTGCAATGAACGACTCATCAAAGGGTCCCGTTCTTGTGCGTGCGCTGAAGCTCAGTGGATGCACTGTAAAAATATCCGCACTGTAAAAAAAATCCGTGAAGCAGCGAAGCTGTGAAAGATGAAACGCGATATAGCGAGGGATCACTGTAATGCAATAAGGAACATTTGCTTGTACAGCAATACAAGAATAATGAATCAAATAATCCATCTGTAGAAATCTACTTATGTGATTCAGTACTTTTCTGTTTAATGCAGTTCTATACCCGCCCACTTTGGTCAGACTGCATCATGCAATGAGTGAGTGACAGGTGGATTTAACCAATCACAGTGAGGCGTGAACTCTCAGAAGAAACAAACAGCTTCTGTCACCACTGTTAGGCAATATGAAGATAATAAGGGCCAGACAGGTGCCAAACTGAAAGGGAACTGTGCTTTTTGTGTTGGAAAATGTGTGTAATATGATGTAAATGACAGTACAGAGCGGGCACAAACCTGAAACACAGACCCACTCTTAACCGTACAATCTTAACTATCCTCCCTGTGTCCGGCCAAAGCACATACCTTGATGAGCGCGTCCAGCTCCTCTCTGCTCACGCACTCGTGCCTCTCCAGGAAGGCCGTCTTCTGCTGCACGATGAAGGCCTTCTGCTGGCTCTCGGACGGCTCCTCCAGGATGCTGAAGGTCAGGCCGCCGCACACCAGGTAGACCAGCACCACCACGAACACGGCCAGCACGGTCTTCCACTTCATGACGGAGTGCAGGGCCGAGGCGGGGTCCTGAGAGGCGTCCAGGCTGGCCACCACGGAGGCTGAGCGCGACGAGATGGAGAGGCGCGGCAGGGGGCAGTGGCCGCTGGACTTGGGGTCACAGCCCATGGGGTTCTGCATGGTCTGGACGCTGGCCTGGACCAGACTGGACTTGACCGCGCCGGGCTGGGCCTTCTTCTTGGGAGGCGCCAGGTTGGTCTGGACCGCCACTGGAGGAGAGGGACATGGGTGGATTAGGTGGGTGTGGGAATGATCGTTATTATTCAAGTCACAGTATAATCGTAACAACATTTTTAAAAAAAGATAAGTCATTTCAATTTTCATTTCAATTGATGACAGAACAATGCTTCTTGTAAAGCACTGGCCAAAGTCCAAGGCACACTGACTAATCAGTCTCATTTGGATTCAAGTCAAGTCAGCCTAAAGTGCTCCTCCAGCTAGTGCCTTCGTTGTGTTTGTACAAATGTTGTACACTTGACTGTGTGTTTTTATCATGATGTGCATGTGGAGCACTTTGGGCAGCTGGTGCTGTTGTAAATATGCTATAGAAATAAATAAAGTTCACAATTTATTTGGCTGATTTTGATTTACCATAACTTTTTAATTCAGAAAGTTTGATGCGACAATATGATTAAAAATGAATTGAGAATCTCTGCTGTGTTTTCTTGGTGGTGATATAACTCACTTACTGTAATAATGCAATAACTCACTTAACTTACTGCAATAATTATACCTCTAAAATGTAATATAGTGACATAGCAATAGATTAAATAAAGATATTATAGAAATAGTCATTTATGCAAACATAACAACATAATAAAATAATACAAAAACACTATGCCCTCAAGTGACTAAATAGTTCACTATTTTAGCCAACAAATGCATTGCAGCTTTAATAAATCATTTATATACAGCAAGCCCTGTTAGATGTAGAATATTGTGTTTTGAATACCAGCATTTATTGGGATCAAATGGCCAGCTGAAGATGTAAATTCCTAGCCAAAGGGATTGGCAAAGTATTCACAAAGCCTTTATTTTACACATTTTTATCACATTTGATGTGGTCACATGACAGCGCAGTCGCTCACTCCTGCAGGGGGAGGAGCTGACTCTGGAGGAGAGCTGAAAGGGCTCTTTGGATGAAGGATGCTGGGGATTGTCTACATCATAACCTACATCATACAGCATGCTCTGCTAAAACACCACACTCAGTTGGTCTTATGATAAGGACAACTGGCCGGAAACCCCTAAATGTAGTCAAGTTTAGCCAGTGTGTGAGTGGGATGAACTGACAAATGAGCAGGTGACGTCAGCTGTGGAAGTCGAGCAGCAGCTTTTGACCCGGGTTCACGACTTCTGCATTTTTCAGACACATTTTAAAGATGAATAGGTTGAAAAGTGCCGTCTCTGCCACTGCTCTGTCCAACTGTGTCTGCTCTGACTAAGCATCTACAATCTGCAGTCGCTAATGTGAGTCATGAAATACAGCACCAACGAACATCCTCACAGAACATTTATGGACTGGTAAAGAGGAAAAGTTCTGCTGAAGAACTTTGACACTTCGCTCACAGTAATTAGACATGAAAAGAATCAAACACAGAATGTCAGTCCAATGAAGTCAAATAAAAAGACTTTTTCAAGGAATCATTCCATTTTTGAATCATGAATGGCAACAACCTTGAGTACGTTTATGGTACAGAAAAACAAAGGAAGGTTTGTAAAGGTTGATTTTGCATTTTTGCCTTTAATCTCCCATTATTCGATTTCTTTTTGCGCTCCATGTTGAGAGCCAGTAGAAGACACACTAACCCATATTGGAGTGGTGTTTATTGGATTATCTTTGGTGCGAGCGAGAGTTAAATTCAATCTTGCTCTCTCCAGATGAATGCGTCTGTGGGTCTCGGGCACGTGCTGTAAGTAGATATTATTTTCTTTAATAAAAGTGTGCGTTTGGCCCGGAGCACGTGCACTCTGCTAAAAATAGAGCCTTTAATGTATACGAGTCCTGTGTGAAGCTATTCAGAGGAATAAGATAAGATAAGATAAGATAAGAGATCCTTTATTTGTCCCACAATGGGGAAATTCCACTGTTGCAACACACAGTTTAGGACAGGAATGAAAGAAATAGGTGCATGCAATAAAAACAGGATAAATAAACATGGTCATAAAAAAATACAATATAAAGTATAAAGTGCACACTCTTATTTACAGTAAAAATGGTGACTAAAGTGGCTTAAGTGTATGTTATATACAGTAGGTGGATATGGTGAGGTAAGAGTCTATTAATAGTATGTTAAATTGTATTGCACATGATTATAACAGGTGAATGACACATGTTACAGTATTGCACGATTATAGCGGGTGACTGACACATGTTCAGGGCTAACAGTGTTCATTGTAAAGTCTGACAGCAGCAGGAAGGAAAGACCTGCGAAACCTCTCCTTCACACAGCGAGGGTGAATCAGTCTTTCACTGAAGCTGCTCTCCAGGGCAGACAGAGCGTCCTGCAGGGGGTGGGACTCATGGTCCAGCATAGACGTGAGTTTAGCCAGGACCCTTCTGTCCCCCACCTCGCGCACTGAGTCCAGAGCACAGCCCAGGACGGAGCTGGACTTCTTGATGACCTTGTCCAGCTTCTTCCTCTCCCTCTCTGTGATGCTGCTGCTCCAGCAGACCACACCGTACAGGACAGCTGATGCCACCACAGAGTCGTAGAAGGTCCTCAGGAGAGGCCCTGACACTCCAAAAGACCTGAGTCTCCTCAGGAGGTAGAGCCGACTCTGACTCTTCCTGTACAGTGCGTCTGTGTTATGAGTCCAGTCCAGTTTGTGGTTCAGATGAACACCCAGGTACTTGTATGAGTCCACTCTCTCAATGTCCCTTCCCTGATGTTCACTGGTGAGGGGGGCAGTGGAGTGGCGTCTGCGGAAGTCCACCAGCATCTCCTTGGTCTTTCCCGCGTTGATGAAGAGGTGGTTCTGCTGACACCAGTCCACAAAGTCCTGCGTTAGTCCTCTGTACTCTGCATCATCGTCGTCCGTGATGAGTCCGATGATGGCAGAGTCGTCAGAGAACTTCTGCAGAACACAGCTGTCTGTGTTGTGTCTGAAGTCCGAGGTGTAGAGGGTGAAGAGGAAGGGCGCGAGGACAGTGCCCTGCGGCGCCCCCACACTGCAGGTCAGAGTGTCAGACACACAATCCCGGGCTCTCACAAACTGGGGTCGGTTCGTGAGGTAGTCCAGGATCCACTCTGCCAGGCCACAGTCCACACCAGCTTGTTCCTCAGCAGCAGCGGCTGGATGGTGTTGAAGGCGCTGGAGAAATCAAAGAACAGAATTCTCACAGCGCTGCCAGGGTTCTCGAGGTGAGAGAGAGAGCGGTGCAGCAGGAAGGTGACGGCATCCTCCACTCCAATGCCAGGCCGGTACGCAAACTGCAGCGGATCCATGGCTGAGCTCCGTGAATCCTTCACCCTCTGACCTCTGAGTGTTTGTGTTTGTGCTCCACTGTTTATGTGAAAGAAAACATGGAGGACGACAGGAAGAAAGAGTAAGTAAAGTGATTATTCTGGGGAAAAGCGTGAATATTGTCTGCAAATTTGTGTAATCCTCCCGCTATCTTCAGGTCCATTTGACCCCATCTAGATTTTTTTGTTTTATTTTTTATTTCATCGCTATGAATCTGTCATGGGTGGTTCAAAACATCACCTAACATACAATTTGTGCATTTAAAAAAAAATAATACAAGTGTTTTATTCCTGATATGAAAACGCATACTGCACTTTGATCAAATGTGCAGCTCAAACGAAGAGAGCACGAGGGATAAAATAACTGTAAATGTATGAGATGAACATTTGTGATGTTTTCTAACACTGTCCTGGTTTAGTCCTGGTTTAGATCTGGTTTAGTCCTTGTTTAGCTCTGGTTTAGTCCTTGTTTAGCTCTGGTTTAGTCCTGGTTTAAATCTGGTTTAGTCCTTGTTTAGATCTGGTTTAGTCCTTGTTTAGCTCTGGTTTAGTCCTTGTTTAGCTCTGGTTTAGTCCTGGTTTAAATCTGGTTTAGTCCTTGTTTAGATCTGGTTTAGTCCTTGTTTAGCTCTGGTTTAGTCCTGGTTTAAATCTGGTTTAGTCCTTGTTTAGATCTGGTTTAGCCCTGGTTTAGTCCTGGTTTAAATCTGGTTTAGTCTTGGTTTAAATCTGCTTTAGTACTGGTTTAGACATGGTTTAGGTCTAGTTTAGTCCTGCACCGGTCTTGGTGCAAACCTGGTTTACTCCTGGTTTAAATCTGGTTTAGTCCTGGTTTAGATCTGGTTTAGTCCTTGTTTTGCTCTGGTTTAGTCCTGGTTTAAATCTGGTTTAGTCCTTGTTTAGATCTGGTTTAGTCCTTGTTTAGCTCTGGTTTAGTCCTGGTTTAAATCTGGTTTAGTCCTTGTTTAGCTCTGGTTTAGACCTGGTTTAAATCTGGATTAGTCTTGGTTTAAATCTGTTTTAGTCCTGGTTTAGTCTTGGTTTAAATCTGGTTTAGTCCTGGTTTAGACCTGGTTTAGGTCTAGTTTAGTCCCTCACTGGTCTTGGTGCAGACCTGGTTTAGTCCCGCACTGGTCTTGGTTTCTTTTCCCCAAATAGATTTTCTGAATGAAGCTGTGGATGTTCCCACAGCTGACCAGACAATGACCTGTCAATCATAATCATTAACTATAGGGATTAGATAATGAAACAGAACAGGAGTCAGCATGGCAGTCACACACTTTAGACCGCTGAGAAAGTACATTTGAATATGTTTGACAAATAGGACGTGAAAGTGCTTAAGTCATGAACGACATGATACAGCTCCATGGACTTATGTCTGAGCCAAGTGTAACGTGTTGCACTTGACCGTGGGAGTGGACAAAGTGGATGGCACTGTGCGCTTCAGCGACCACTGCTCCTGACAGGTCGCCCCAACGGCATTGAAGGATGGGTCAAATACAGAGGACAAATTTCCCTACGGGGACAATAAAGGCTAATCTCAAATCTACAGAGACACCATACTGTTCGAGCCAGTGAAGCCACTTGTGACCAGCAGTTTTAGCGGCTAATGTGGAGCCGAATTTCATATTTGGAAATCCATAGAAACCACTGAGCCAATCTGGCACGGGGTTGTAGAAAGTACACACCACTTAGCAACAGGCCGTGCTAACTGTCAAGCAAACCTGTTGCTATTGTGAGCTGGAGCGGACCTCGGGGAAAGAAGGCCAGTTAGTATTGTTCATATCTTGATTTACAAAGATTAACAGCTAAATGAAAATTAACATTTTAAGTCCAAATTGACGAGTCTGACAGCAGCAGTTATGAAGAAATGGGCACCAGTGCTTCAATAGAAAGTGAATGGGAGCCAGACCTGAAGGAGCCAGTTTGCCTCAGTTCCTGTTTAGCAATGCCATCTAGAAATAATTTGTATCAGGGAAATGTGGTTTAATGTGATTCTCTCTCCTCAGCTGGATTCTTGTCTGATTAATCAAAGAATCGTGTCTTGTCGTGCTGTGGAACTTCACCTGGTCCGGAGCAGGTTCTGAGTTCCAGCTCCAGGCCTCTGGTTTAGTCCTGGTTGCGTACTATCCGTCCCCACATTCTGAACATAACCTTACTGACATCCATCATGTCCCTGGCACATTAGTCATAAGCTTCCTGCACAAATAGAATTACCGCCTCCTCAGGCTCACGTCAATAAACAGGAGTCTGCTTTTAGCTCGCTCCATCTCGCTCACAACTCCATAAACATACTGTACTTGAGCATCAGATGGTCGCGTCAGGCCCTGGTTTTGTTCATCAAAAGTCTGCCCCACATCTTAATCTTCCTTTGGACAGGTATCAGAACATGACTTGACCTGTAGGTCTGTGATACAGTATTGTACCACACAGACACAAAACTGCATCGCTTGCAGTGGATTTTGGTTAATTAATACAATTTCAACAATAGAATTTTTCGAAATTTGTGTAAAATATTGTTCTAAATGCTAATAAAATGGTGTTATTTAGTAACTAGTACTCTGAGTAGATCTGGGTAAATTATCCTCATGAGGAAATTGGTTTGGGGAGTAAAATACATTTAACAAGACGACAGGACTTTCCACATCAAGTGGATGAAACATAATATGAATGACATCCAACGTTCAATATGTAAAACCATGAAGAGAAAAAGAGAGAGGAAACAGGCTCGACCAGAGAGCTCCGATAATATTAATGCACTGGATTTATCAAGTGCTTTTTTGGACACTCAAAGACACTTCACACTGCACTATCCATTCCTCTAAACTCAGTGATGATAGATTACTAATGTAGATTCATACTAGACCAAGAGTGAAATGAAGTTTCAGAACACAACAACAGTTGGCTCTAGAGTCTCAGATGCTCCACTGTGGCCCCTGGTGTTCAGAGGTGTCCTGTCCGAGTACTAACCAGGCCCAGGTTTGGTTGGAAATGAAAGAAAAAAATTCAACATTTTTCATATTGTTATTAGCCTTTAAACATGCTCTTGAGTGCCTTAAATTTGACATCTCATGTTTTGAAACAAAAAGAAAGTTTCTTATTCTTTAAATGTGAGTGCATCCATCCAGCAGATGGCGACAGAGCTATATACAATCTAGTGAAGTTAGTGCTGAAAAGACGTTCTGATGCGGATTTGCTGCAGCAGTTATCGTGTTTAGAGGCAGAAATGCTCAGAACAAGTTGAGCGATGATTTAAGGACTAAAAACAGAGGAATATTCTCAGATAAGTGACATAGATGATCCGAAAATACATCCCAGAACATGGAAGTTCAGCAGGAAGTGACGGTTGGAGGGGGGAGGAATTTCTAATAAACATTCCTCAAAACAGCGTGAATGCAACTGAACGCTACCTCAGGTGTGTTTTTGATGATTCATGTTCATTTATCTGAAATAAATGTTTGTTAGTAATAATTTGTATCACGTGATAAAAGGTATGGGGCAATGTTTAGACAAGAGGGGCCCCGCAAGTCTCTGCTTCACGCAACGAGGACTTCATTTAAAAAAGGCGGGCCATAGCCTGTTGGTGCTTTAGTGCCCAAAAAGCCAGAAGAATCAATAGGCTGTAGGAATTTATAGGCTTCTAAAATAACAGGCCCATGCCCTTTACGGCACATTTAGCATCTTCGGCTTTAAGTGAATTGGTGTTGCAGGTTGTGACCTCACTCTGCTGTTATTGATGGAGTCGGACACATGAATAAGCTAACAGGATTCTGCCCAGTTCTTCCTGGACGTCCTTGAGTCATCTGAATGCAGACGAGCTGCTCATCTTCACAAATGTGATGCAAACCACGGCAAAGACTTGAACCGTCAAACACACACGTGCACAATGTCATGCTACGCTAGCCGAGCACGGATCAGGCAGGTCAAAGACAATAGGTCAACAAACAGAACGCACATAGAATACAGAGTTAGTAGTAGTTGTTGTTTTTTTGTTTCAGTTTACTCTCTCAACATAATGACTTTCAATTGGAAACATCAACATTGTCCAATCTGCTCCTAAAGACGTTTTGTTGTTTCATCAAATCCACTTCATCCATATATTTCTTTGGGGCATTGTACCTCAAATGCTAACTCCAAAAACTGATAATAAGATTTGCCAGTTTTCTGTCAGATCTAGTTTACGCAAACACTCAATAAGAAATCCAAAATCCCTTCTGGATAGTGTCCTGGGGAAGTGAAACTGCAGATGGCGCTGTTTCTCATTGATGGAGGTAGAGGAATGCTGCAGAAGAAGTCATCCGAAACATGCCACGGTCTGAGAAAATAGTGCACTGCTCGGTTTAAAAGAATATACATCTGATAAATAACTCGGAAGACCAAAATGAACCTTTGTGAAGGTACAAAAGTAATCTTGTGCAAATTATTGCATGCCTTTTTATATATTTATATATTTTTATATTTTATCCTTTGCTTTATGTTGCACCTACGCCGAAGCAAGTTCCTACGTTTGTGAATTTCACTGACAATGGCAATAAACAATTTCTGATTCTGATTCTGATTCTGATTCTGATTAGGTTTTAGATGAAAAAAAAAAAAAAACATTGTCAAAAGTAGAGATGGGACGATAACTGGCAGTAAGGTTTTTCTTGGTGTTAAAATGGGTTAAAATTTATGCTATCAAACGATTAAAAATCTGATTAATCATAATTTGGAACTGTGATTAATCAAATTAATTAAGTGTCATCATTAATATTTATCTATTTCGAAATTAAAGGAAAAATATTTAGCATTTTTGATATTGTTATTAGCCTTTAAACATGCTCATGAGTGCCTTAAATTTTCCATCTCATGTTTAAAAAAAAAAGAAAGAAGTTTCTTATTCATTCTATGACCTGTTATCAGTCACTTTGACACTTACTGAGTGCATCCAGCCAGCAGATGGCGCCAGTATACAATCTAGTTAACTTCTTTTCAGAGCAAACTTACGATGTGGGTTAGCAGTAGCAGTTATTGTGTTTAGCGATGATTTAAGGACTTAAAACAGTGGAATACTCTCTGGTAAGTGACATAGATGATCCGAAAATACATCCCGGACAGAAGGAGTTTGCAGAAAGTGTGCTTGACGATCGGAGGGGAAGGATTTTCAGTCCGACGCCTCTGCACATTATACATTTTGCAACTCTGCAGCATTCCGTCATGGTCAAACCCATCCTACTGTGGACAGTGCATACCGTCCCATAAAAGTCACTTAAATCAAAGTAACTTCAGCGACAGAGCCACAAAAAGAAATACAATCACTAATGTCGCCAAATATAAAAAAAGACTTTCTCAGGAGAGTTGTCTTTGGGTCGGCGTTAGGAAAGTTGCTGCTGGTTTTCCGCTCAGAGACAGCAGGGGGCGACGGTGGGGGCTTCAAACGCCCCCAAAATACATTTACAACCACCACACGGACTTACAAATACGTTTAACAAAGTCAAAATGTTACTTAGTTTTACCCTAAAGGAAAATCAAGTAACGTTCCTACTTTACTGAACGTCTTATAAGTCTGTGTGGTGTGTATTTCTGGGGCGCTCCCTGTTGTCGCCCCCTGTTGTATCGGAGTGGAAAACCAGCCTATCAACAATTTTCAATCCAAAGACAACTCTCCTGAGAAACCGTGGCTCTTTAAATGTTTTTGTCTGTGATTATACTATCTTATTTCAATAAAAAGAGGAAAAGAAAGAAGGAAAAATAGCTTTGGGTCTGTTGTCTGATGGTGTATTTTCACAAGGGAGCTGCAGGGGGAGCTCTACATTCTGCTTTAGGCAAATCTAAACTTTATTTTTGATTCTTTAAATGGATGTGTACACTTTGCTTCAGGATATAAAAAACTCAAATGACACTGCAGCTTTGGGCCTATTTATTCTTGAGTTCAGGTTTGTGCATCATGTTCGCTGGGGCATGTTTTTTTTTTTTTATATTCCACATTTGGAATTGGACGACAGAACCCTGGGCTAAAACGTGAGCGTGAGGTTGAGTCAGGTCTGGTCCCTGTGGCGGTGAACAGGTCTGAGGTGGAGCTGCAGCTGAGCCTCTTCAGTCAACACTGTCACTCCTGCTGCTCTTTCACCATAACATCCTCATCATTTTCAGATCATTATTGCAATTCCAATTAACGCTATTTGCCATTAGATCTTATACCACAGTTAAGACAGCAAAACTGTAATAGACACTTCAAACAGCAGTCAAAACTCAAGAACGGAGGCAAAACATCATCATGTGATTTCACTCCAAACTGGGGTTAACTTCAGAATATCACAAAATATGACATCAGAGCTGCTTTAAACACATTTAACACTGGATTTTACAGCATTTGGAGATGAAATAGGAGATTATGACACAAATTTATCATTTCTGATGAACGTAAAATCTAGAATTTAAGTTTTTTTCTGCAAAAATACTCACAGAAATGTTGAGCTCACAATAGTTTTTCATTTTATCTACAGCTATACTAAATACGTTACCATAACTTATACTTTTTGTGATGCTCAAATACAATTTTAAGGCTAGAAAATTGTATATGCTTCATCCTTTGTGATAGAAAAGCAAAGTAAGTGACATTTCTACCCTGGAAATTCAAAATTGATGTCATAAAGAGTTAAAATAATTTGCATTTAGATTTAGATAGTCAGTTAATCATTGAAAATGTGTTGTGGGCGACTTCATTTTGCCTCCAATATGAATATTTCTGATGACATAACATTTTAAAGAGTTTAAACGAGCTAAAATACATTCATTGATCTTACAATACTGATAGTTGTTTTCTTTTCACTCCTACTGGACAAGCTTTACATGAGGGCAGTGGAATACGCAAAATGTCTATATCTCCATTTCAAAAAATTGTCAAAAAGTATATTTCTTTCTCTTACCATCTTCGAAAGATATTTGCAATGAAAATAATGTTGAGAGGCAATTAACAAGGACGAACCGGATCATATTTTTAAATCTTTTTTGTGTGAAATGTATTGAATTTTGAAAACACTGAGCAAACTAACAAGCCTTCGATTACTTTTTTTTAATTGTCACTTTGTTTTTGCAAATTAACTCTAATCACTATTTAGATTACGTGGTTTCTAATCGTCAAAGATCAGTTTGGATGTTTTGAATGATGTCCACGGTCAATCCTCTGTCGGTAAAAGCATGTGACTGGAGCAGAGCGAGACTTTAGATCCTGATTTTTCCTTTGTTTTAAATAGAAGTTATGTCTGAAACAATCTCTATCTTATTTATGTTCAGGAAACACATAATAAAACCCTTTTTCGTTTGTTTTAAAGACTTATTAACAACCATTTAATGACTTTTTTTGTGGTATTATCTGAACGTATAAAGGAAACACTTTATAAACCTTTGTATTATCAATGTTTTAATGATATTAATGTCCAAAATGAGGCAATGTAGAACTATGTTGTGATAAATCGGTCAGAAGCATCACGTTATTAAATTTAATTATTCTTGCCAGTGAAATGATCGTGTTATTTTGTTATAGTATAAGGTTAAAACATGATATTTGCACAAAAACATAAAAACTGAAATAGGGAAATGAGTCGATTTTACTTAAACAACATTGACATTTCTATCCTTCCGTACAAAGATTTGTTATAAACTGTTATTTAAACGTTTAGAACAAAGATTTTTTTTTATTCCAAATGCCAATACTATTCAATTTCACCTTCTTTTAAATTTGCCAACCATTCCACGTCCGCACCTCCTGTAAGCGTGAGTAAGTGGGGTCCCCTGCACCCCTGGTTGGGAAACACTGGATTTAATGTGATCGCAGCCCAGAGTCAAAAGTATCTCACAAATGCTTTCCAGCTTCGAGCATGAAAGAACGTTTACTGCCATTCACCAGAAATAAAACGTGCATCATCACCAACCTTGTTCCGGATCCCAGTTCACTTGTTTCCTGGGGTTTTCGATTGGGAATTTCATTGTCAGTGCCGTCCCTGGACTCTTCCTCAATAATCGTCAGGGAAAAAATGCTCAAAAACAACCAAACCTGAACTAAACTCTCTCCTTACATCTCCAACAAAACCAGTCCTCTCGTCTCAATCCCCTTCACCACAAAACAAACAGTAAATACAGAGAAATCGCCGGTTTGTCTGCCTCCCGTTTTACTCCTCCTCCTCCTCCTCTTCCTCCCGTAGACGCGCGTCTGACTGATAAAAAAAACACTCCGAGACCCTTTGGGCACGCTTTCACAGCCCACTCGCATCCAAATTACGCACGCACGCCAGACACGTCAAGGGTTCGGTCCGGAAAAGCAGCTGGAGTGCGCGTAAAACCAAGCGCTTTTACGCACCAGCCACAATAAAGCAGGACAGAACAACGGGGATGGATTCTGCGCGCTCCTCCCTTTCGTCCACTACTTGCCTGCGCGTAAAAGTGCACCAAACACAGTAGTAAATGAGCACAAGCACGCGTTCGGTTTCGGTACTTACTGTTTGCGCGTGTTTTTCTCGTGCGTAAAATGAACAAAGGGTTATCTTGGCATTCTCACGCTGGAGCCGGCGACGGAGCACATGGCGGTGCGGGATGCGGTGGGATGATGGAGAGGTGAGGCGTGTGCAGCGGCCAGTCAGCGGCTCCGTGCGCTGATGACATCATGCGAGTGCTGTACGGGAAACGCGCGGAGGACGAGTGGAAAGTCTGTGGATGTGGAGCCGAGTCCACGGCCGTTAAGGTTTGTGGTGGTTGTGAAACGTCATGGACAAAACAATGGGAAATCGGAAAATCAATGAATTGTGTTTGACAATGACAGGGATTGTATAAGAAGTACTTAAAGGAAAAATATTCTGATTTTTTCATATTGCTGTTAGCCTTTAAACATGCTCTTGAGTGCCTTGAATTTGCCATCTCATGGGAAAAAAAAAGTTTCTTATTCAGGTAGCCAGTATGATATTACACTTACTGAGTGCATCCTGCCAGCAGATGGCGCCATCACTATATAAAATCTAGTGAAGTTAGCGCTGAAAAGACGTTGTTGTGTGGATTTGCTGCAGCAGTTATCGTGTTTAGAGGCAGAAATGATCAGAACGAGTTTAGCGATGATTTAAGGACTAAAAACAGTAGAAGATTCCCTGATAAATGACGTAGACGATCAGAAAATACAGCTGAAAATCCAAGAAATTCAGCAGGATGTGTGTTTGATGCTCGGAGGATTTTCTAATAAACATTCCTCAAAACAGCGTGAATGTAACTGAAGACCGGTAGTGGAGTGGTGTAAGCATCAGCACATATGCAGGGCCCTGTGCGGCCTCAGTGTTGTCCCAACTCCGGCAATTTGCTGAAGTCGGTGTAATTCCTCATTTGTCCAGAAGTGACCCATGTTAGAAAAAGTTTGAAAGCTAGTCATCTGGACAGTGTTTTAAGTCTTGAATATTTTTGTAAACATTCAGCATTTTAAACTTTTTCTATGAATAAAAAATCAAGGAAAATCCATGCTTGCGACGGTAAAATTCTACTATGAAGAAGTTTCTCTTCTTCCCACCAGATCATTTCTTTTGCTGTTTTGTTTTTTTTGGGGGGGGGTCTAAAGACAGAGGATGCTCACGGACATGGACAGGCTCTGCAGACAGGTGGCGCTCTGGGACACTTATATAATTAAACTGAAATAAAATTGAATTGAAGACCAATTCAATTCCACAGTTTTGAACAGGACGTCAATGGACCTGTTTCTAAGCTGTTTTAGATCAAACATTGTGGTTCATTTGAACAAAATGTAAAAGAATGATCTCTGTTCTATGATGTTATAGTTTACCTTTAAATATCTGGATATATTGGTATAACAAATATATGTGTTTGAAGACAATTCAAAAGATTTCATATTTTGTTTTGAATTGGTAATTGCTATGAAAACTGTGTTTGTTTATATTATATGGAATATGCCTTGAAGACTAAAGCCATGTGGTCGTTCCTCTGGGCAGAGAAGGCTGTGTTTGATTCTCTGGTCATTGAATGTCTGTGGAAATGGGCCATGTCAGCATCAATAACAATACTAACAACAATTATCTCTGCAGTAAGTGTCTTTATCTTTCATTTTGCACGTTATCATTTGATCTGGATGTTACCAAAGTGGCACTTAAAGTGATTGAAACACTGAAGAAACATGTGAAATGTGAGAAAAGGCAGCCTTGGAATGAGGCTACAGTGGAAAAGCATGTTTGGGCCAGTAACCCCGGGGCTATCTGCTTTCTGGGTTTCCTTCTGTGTCTGAAACATGAACCGCTACAGTGACCACAGCCCCACCGACGTATGGCCCAAGGGCACGTTGCAGCTCAATACACAACAAGAGGATGTATGGATAGACTGTTAATCTAATACAAACTCAATGCACCTGATGAAGTTAAGTTTCTGACTGAACCACGAGGAGGTATTGGCATTATATGAGGTCAAAGGTTAGAGTCGTAAAGGCCTAGGACTGAGGTGCAAGAGGCTGTGTTCATGTTAAATGAATGATCGTAGAAAATGTTTCAAAGGTAGTCATCTGGACAATGTTTTAAAAATCAAGCTATTTCGACTTCCATCTGAAAGTAATTTCAATGTGAGGAGCTGGTCTGAGGAATCCTTTATCTCATCCTACTGTGATCTGTAAAGGCCCAAAACCTGTTCCTCCCAGACGGAGGGGCTTAGTCAGCTCAGAGGAGTATAAAGTCCAGTTTCTCAGGCCAGCTCCTTAGATTGAAAATGACTTTCAGATGGAAGGTGATTTCCATAACAGTGTCCAGATGACTTCCTTTGAAGATTTTTTCTACAATGGATCACTCCTGGTCAAACGAGGGATTACACAGACTTAAATGAATGATGTCATGATTTCAGATGGAGGGCAGGGCCAGTGGGATTAAGTGTGACATCATCACAGCTGAGTTCTATAGTCACAACCAGAAGGGACTGAAACACATTAACATTAAACCAGAAAACACTTATTGGTTTTGTAATAGAATTCCACTGGAGCTGGAAGAAGCTAAACATTCCCACATACTTTATGGGAAATGAACCTTCTCAATATTTGTTGGGGATTGGATCAACACATTTGCCATATTAATCATAAAGTCCTTTTAACTGTCAACAATCTCATAACTAGAGTTAATTTTTCCACTTTCAGTGGTGCCATTAATTTTTAAATTAATTGCCAAAATTGAGTAATAGTTAAGAGAGTTTTGTTTAGTTTAATTATAAAATGAGACAGGGACAGCTCACAGTATATGCTACATTAACCTTAACAGGAGGCTGTAGGACAAATGCTTCTTTCCACCTGGGTAGGCAGATGATTAATAAACAATTCAAACAATCACAGTGTTCTGTTTGTTTTTCCTTCACATAATCTCATGTTGTCCTTAGAATGTGACAAGATGATGAAAACATCTCATGTACAGTCAACAGTAGGCATAGTGAGCATTTTACTTTACTATTTTAGAAATGTCTACATCAAACAGAATCAGGGAAGGCTTTTGCTCTCATATAGATAATATAGACCTAAAGGTTAAATGCAGTGGGTTGGGTTGTTTGCATAATGTCTAACCACAAAATCTCAATACTCAACACAGAACTGGAGACTTTTACCATTAAAAAAATATATATATATATATATATATATATATATATATGTTTCAAACAATCACTGTTTCATCACTTTGAAACACATGCATCTTCTGTGAAATAAATTAGTAAATATATTAATTATTATCAATTATTATTATTATTATTATTATTATTATTATTATTATTATTATTATTATTATTATTATTATTATTATTATTATTATTATTATTATTATTATTATTATTATTATTATTATTATCGTCATCATCATACTAATAATAATACTTATAATAATGATAATCCACGTATAAATGGCAAGTATTTGAAAACGAATAGCTTTTGAACAAGGTTTCTACATTGTCTTTTCTTTCTTTATCGCTCACTGGTCTCGGGCGTGGCACGTGCGTATGGGCGGGACCGTAGTAAGGACGCACAGGGGGGAGGCAGCCACGTTACGTAATGACGCAGCGCACATAGCAACCAGCATGGCGACGGAGAAGCTTTGGCTCTGTATCTGCTTATGTTATGAGCTAGCTTAGCCGAGTATTTAAGTTAGCTTTAGCGTTTTAGCGCCTGAAAGCCATGACCGAGTGCGACTGAACTGCGACACAAACCGTCACCTCAATGTGTGCTCAACATATCCTGCACCTGCGCCTACGAAAGACGAGGATTTATGGAGAAAATGGGACGTTATGAAGACGACATGGATTCAAGAATGCCATCTGGTGTGTTAGCTTCACAAACTACAAGCTTAGGCTAGCTCGATTGCTATTTACATGCCGTACAACGCTTATTTAACATTAAACCAAATGTGTAACGTTGCATTGTAGGTTCAGTGTGTTAGCAGTCGTTTTATCAGTTGGGTTTCAAATGACACTATAGCCAGCCCCACCAATTATTTTACTCCCTACCTTTTTTATTGTTATTTTTAAATGGTGTAAAAGTATTGATTGACTCGACCTGTATAAAAAGTATAAATAGTTGGAATAAATATCATAAAAGTCTGTGGCTAAAGGAACTAGGTCATTTTTGGCTAGATCTAATTTTGACCAGGCCCCATTTAATCCTCTCAGACAAATCAATTTAATACTGAGTATGTCAACGTCAGCTGAGCCAACTATGGAGCAAAAGTTGAACTATTTTCCTGAAATCTGCAACTTTTCCATGGAATGTTCCCATAGGCTTTCTATGGACAAACGAAGGAGAATTCTAAGTTTGGGACATGGAATATTAATTCTGCTACAGCAGGTGAACTGTTTGAGATACAGAACTCATCTTGAGCTTGATTTCAAACTAGTAGTGGTTGGAAAAATATCTGTGAAAAGTAAAAAAGAATACTGAGAAAACCCAATCATTAGATATGATTTTTAGTGCGTGTTTACAGCCCAAGAGAAATATGATAAGCAAAAACACCTGGTGACACGTAGCAGTGAATCATATTTTTAGAGTAACTGTTGTATTTGGAAGACGAAGAACAGTGAATTTTCTTTCTCATTTTCTCATATTTGTGGCAAAAGTATCAATAACGGAATAATGTCTGACACTATTAATATTGCAGTTTACTAAATATATCATGATAACGCCAAGGTCCTCCATCTGACAAAAATGCTCTGTTTTAAAAATGAAAGTGTTGAGAATATTGAGGATTTCCCTTATTCAGTCTAAATTAGCCTTGATTTAGTCTTGTTTTTACTCTATGTTTGACAGAGTTTGACGAATACATGTAATCTTTGTGTCAAAAACTATATTCAGATATCACAATAATCTCAATATTGCAGAACACAACACAAAATCACTAATCACAACAATTTCCTTTACTGTGCAGCCATAGTACCTTGTAATTGTTTTACAGTTTTCCTTTTCTAAACCTGTCCAGAAAGAAATCAGATTACTCACATCAGATGGAACTGTTTTCAATAATCTGAGAACTCCAAAAATCAAATTTAAATCTCTGGAAGTAAAGAAATCTAATCACTAATGTAAGAGATGAGTCAAAGTTGTGTTTTCTCTTCCACATTCAGGCAGTGCGTCATCTGTCTCTGGGTACAGTCTCCGTTCAAGGGGATCCAGTGCAAAGATAAGCCGTAAGTATTTAAGAATGGAGTCATTATATATAGGCAGTGTCTATAGAACCATCCGATGGCTACTAACTCTCTTTGCTGTATTGCCCTCCCTGCTGGTTGTCATGTCGTTGTCGTAATGTGTAGAAAAACGTGCAATGTCGAAGGGTTCTGAACATGTCTCACCATATGCGTTCTTTTTATTCTTGTAAGCTTGCTATTAGCACTGTAGTCAACTAAAGAAATCCTTGGTCGACTAAAGACAATAGGGTCTATAAATATATCAGTCGATAAAGTGTGGCAAAAGTACATCTCCATGTATCAAACGAAAACTGCACTCAAAAGACCACAACTGCACAAAGCTTTATGCAAAAACAACTATTTATACACAAAAGTACTAGTTTCTATATTAAACTAATCTAAATTGAATAATTAGTCGACTAACAAAAATGTTGGTCAACTAAGATGCCATCGACTCATTAAGACTACAGCCCTACTTGCTGTACTTTTCTTGTGTGACTTTACGGCCATCACAACAACAAACTAAACTAAACTAGCATGTTCTTAATTCTAACCCGAATCCTGAACTTAACCTGTTTCCTAACCTTAACCATTACCGTAACCCTGCTGCCAACTATAACCGTAAAAGTTCATTATAGGTTCCTAAAACCTTATGTTTTTTCCTGTTGCACAGTTAATGTATCTAAACAAACTCACAATTTATAATCTTTCGTAACATTTCATCCATGTCCTACACACATGACGGCTGAATAACAGTGAGAGTTGAGAAGTGTCATTTGTTTATTATGCTTTTTAATATCTAAATGTTTTGTGTAATAATTATAATATAATATTTTCACTTCCACTGTATATCAGTTGTTCATGTTATGTTCTTTCTCTCCTTGTCAGCTTTCTGTCCTCGCTCCTCCAGCAAACTAACCCAGTCCATCATCAAGGATCACATGATTTCTCATTACAAGAAGGTTTACTCAGCCAAAGGTAAACTTATACAGATACTGCGCATTCGAGACGAGCGTTTTAAGCTGTCTATCGAGTAATTGATAAATATTTAACTGTATTCTCCTTCATCACAGCTGCCATCGACACCTCAGTGCCCAAAAGTCTGCTCTACAGTGTAAAGTGTAAGTTCATGTAAAATACAGCTCTCTGGCTCTCTATTCAGCTCCTCTTTAGAAATGTTTTTTTTTTCTTTCCAGACAATGACCAGCTGAAACGAGGAGGGACAAAGAACAGCGTGAGACCACAGTCGGCTCATTCACTCTCACAGCGCAGCAGAGCGTCCTTTTCACCAGCACAGGTAGCAAACACGACAAAAAACACCTCTGCATTTCATCTACAAATGGGCTTCAAAAGGACACGTGTAGCCAACTCAAGAATCCTGCTTGGCATTTCCAGATGGTGCTAACGTCATAAATGGACCATAAACAAACAAAAGGACCATTTGACGTCTCTCTGTTGTTTTTTTGCGACCGCCGGTTCCCTGCTCCTGTTGTAATGAACATCCGCAATAGTTAGAGTGTAAAGATGTCTGATTATAGCAAAGATGCTCATGTCCATCTGTTGTCCGTCGGCAGCATGGATGTATTAAATGAACTGGATAAGGTACGCCCCCTCTGTCTGTGGTCGCAGATTGATTAGTGGTCGTGCGAGGTACTTCAGCCTCTTGGGCCCAGTTCACGTCATAATTGCAGACAGTACTTAATTATTATCGGTATTTAAATAAAATAGAAGGAAATGTTCTTTTCTACCGTTTCTAAAATCGTGAACGAGCGTCGGACGATACAAACAGAAGCTCGTGGAAAAGGCTCGACTAGCAATACCTGTAAGTTGTATTTTAATTAATTTCAGACGCTTTCACGTTTGATCTAACATGAAGAATACGATTACAATCACACAAGCTAACGTTAGCACAAAAACTTGCAGCTGCGTGGTCGCTCACGTCGCTCAAAGCATCATGGGGGATTGTCGTAAAGCAAAGATGGCAGCCTCCGTATCAGGAAGTAAATGCGGAAGTAAGAAACTCCATAGGGATAAACAGGGCGCCATTTTGGATTCATCTTCCAGGTTTAATTATAGTTCTATGGTCGGCAGGAAACACAGAAGACAAATACAGAACGTTACAAAAAGACAACAGAACAGTAAAAGGCAGAGTTAAAAGTGCTCACTGACTTGGTTTTCCTTCATCCACAGTTTAAGGTGTGTTCAAAGTGGACAGTGTTGGACATTCTTTTATTGTCAGAGGAAGATGATTCCAGTATGTTTGTCTGGCCAACTAAGACCAAACTTTTGACACTACAATAGTTTCATCCCTTTCATATACATAGTATTCTCCATCTCTGCCTGTTGCTTAAAGTGCGTATGACAGGTTTTTAGGATTTTCGAATTTTGACTTTATTCAGTGTATTAATACCTCTTGTGAATATAAATTGTAGTTTTACACCAATCAGGTCACTATTTGTGGAGAAAAGTTGAAAAATCTGTTGAAAATTACAGGAAGTAAACACACTGATGACATCACACTGGGGAGACAAAGGTTGTGCATAATTTACACAAAATAAACTACTTTTTTGACCCTTTAAACATTGATTCAACAAAATAAAGGTTCACATGTATTTCTCTTTGCCAAATTAACAAAATCTGTGACATTAGATGAGTTTCGGCCCACTGTACAGCGTGGTTGCTATGGTAATTCCCTAGTGTGATGTCATACTTTACAACCAGGAAGTACGATTAAAAACCTAAAAGAATAGTTAAACTGGGGTAAAATGTGTAAAGAGTTTAGTAGAAATTGAAATATATTTATCTTAACTGCATTTTAGTTAAAGTGCGTATGACGGGTTTTTATCATTTTCTAATTTTGACTTTATTCAGTGTATTAATACTTTGTGTAAATACAAATTGTAGTTTTACACCTATCAAGTCGTTATTTGTGGAGATAAGTTGAAAAATCTGTTGACAATTACAGGAAGTAAACACACTGATGACATCACACTGGGGAGACAAAGGTTATGCATAATTTACACAAAATGAACTACTTTTTTGACCCTTTAAACACTGATTCAACAAAATAAAGGTGTTCACATGTATTTCTCTTTGTCAAATTAACAAAATCTGTGACATTAGATGAGTTTCGGCCCACTGTACAGCGTGGTTGCTATGGTAATTCCCTAGTGTGATGTCATACTTTACAACCAGGAAGTACAATTAAAAACCTAAAAGAATAGTTAAACTGGGGTAAAATGTGTAAAGAGTTTAGTAGAAATTGAAATATATTTATCTTAACTGCATTTTAGTTAAATGAGTAGTTCAACCTGTCATGGGCACTTTAAACTTCATCATTTGGTTAGCTGATGTCAAATTGAACGTTCCATCACATACAAATGAATTATGAATCCCCATATTAAAGTAAATAAAAGCTTTATTTCATAATATTTATCTTATCTGCTCACCAGTAACAGTAAGAGTGGATGTTTAGTGTCACTAGATTCTTACAGAAGCAAACATTTGTGAGCCAAGGCTAATGCCAAGATGTTCAAAGACACAGAGGACTGGCTCCGGAGTCCTTCAAATCTTACTGGACCTGTCTATGCCCATGCCACTCACAGTCTCCAGTTTTATGAATTCCTAAAAGGGAGGGGAGGAAAATGTGTGCAAAACCTGAATTTAACATTTTAAATCAACAAAATGAACATTATAATTGTCTAAAACAGTTCAATGGTAAAACTGAAGATTCAGTTTGCCAGCAGAAAGAGTAGTTATACAGTTTGCTATTTTTATGAAATGTTTTTTCTTCTCTTCTGGTAATTAAAATTTGTTGCAAGTAATAGTATATTTATTATCTTGGATTTTGTCAGGAGTGCTGGCAGAGTACCATACCATACCATACCATACCATACCATACCAACTTTATTTATAAGGCACTTTTTTTAAAAAACTTTTTACAGTCAGCCAAAGTGCCGTACACAAAACAAACAAAATCACATAGTATTAAAAGCTGGGAAAAAAGTGCGTTTTTAGAAGTGATTTAAAAACAGACAGAGATTGAGCCCAATCTCTAAAGGCAGCTGATTCCACAGTCGCGGAGCAGCAACTGAAAAAGCACGGTCCCCACGAAGCTTGCGTTTTGTTATTGGGACAACAAGCTGCAGCTGATCTGCTGACCTGAGGGCTCGAGAGGGCGAGGCATCAGGTGGATCAGATCAGAGAGGTACGAGGGGGCAAGGCCATTCAAACATTTATAAGTAAACAAAAGAATCTTAAAATCTACTCTAAAATGCACTGGGAGCCAATGAAGTGAGGATAAAACAGGTGAAATATGATCATATTTCATAGAGTAGCAGTAGATGAACGGTGATGCACACAGATACTAATCCTTAGCTCATTGTTACCCCTTCTTTTTATTGTTTAAATATTGTGCAAAATAAAACAAACAAGACTCAGAGAGCAACATGACTAAAACAAAAAGAGTAGTCTAGAAAGTCAGTCTGTGATATGTCCCTGCCATGTCCCATTTGTTCTAATGTCCAGAAAACGTATCCATTTTCAAATTCACTGCGAAAGTTACTCTTTCCCTTTATAAATGTTTGATGTTATTTCAGTCCAGTCCTTGACAGTTGGCTCTGTCCCTGTCATCCATTTTCTTTTTATTACCTTTTTTGCTGCAGCCAAAAGTACATTCCACAAGTATTCATCTATTGTTTCCTTTGTTGGAGTTTTACATCTGAGGGACATTGTTTTAATGTCAAACGGAATGTCAGTGTTGAAAACTGATCTCAGTCAAGTATTTATGAACAATAGGAAAGTCCCAAAACAACCGCAGTTTCTCTACGAACAGCACCCTGTGAATAATGTGAACTGTGACATGGTGTTAAAAATGCATCTATATCATTTCAATACATTTGTCTAATCCTTACTTCTTGCCCCACAGAGCAGGCTGTCTCTCCAGTCCGACCACAGCCCTTACCTCTGCTCCAGGGTCTCCACCACCTCCTCCACGCCCAGGCCCAGCACCTCCTTCCACCCAAGAAGCATCGTGTACCCGTCCTACAGAGGAGACCACCCCCGGCCCTCCTCTGAAAGCAGACAGCGCAGCCTGCAGACCTCGCTCACGTCAGCCTTCTCTCCACGAGCCGGCGTAGACCAACAGTTCTGCTACAAAACCTTCCAGGACCCCATGCAGAAGACCTACAGCGGGGACCTACTGGAAAAACATGCACAACGTTTCACCGAAGACAAGCCCTTCACCCCCAAGACCCTCAAATCAGACAAGAGCTCGTACCTGTCCAAGTGCAGGTACTACAGGGCGCCTCAGAGGACTGCTCAGGATGCTCACACATCAGGCCTTAAGGGGAAGTTACACAGAAGGTAAAGTCTGCTCAGGATGCTCACACCTCAGGCCTTAAGGGGAAGTTACACAGAAGGTAAAGTCTGCTCAGGATGCTCATACCTCAGGCCTTAAGTGGAAGTTACACAGAAGGTAAAGTCTGCTCAGGATGGTCACACCTCAGGCCTTAAGGGGAAGTTACACAGAAGGTAAAGTCTGCTCAGGATGCTCACACCTCAGGCCTTAAGTGGAAGTTACACAGAAGGTAAAGTCTGCTCAGGATGCTCACACATCAGGCCTTAAGGGGAAGTTACACAGAAGGTAAAGTCTGCTCAGGATGCTCACACCTCAGGCCTTAAGGGGAAGTTACACAGAAGGTAAAGTCTGCTCAGGATGCTCACACCTCAGGCCTTAAGTGGAAGTTACACAGAAGGTAAAGTCTGCTCAGGATGCTCACACCTCAGGCCTTAAGGGGAAGTTACACAGAAGGTAAAGTCTGCTCAGGATGCTCACACCTCAGGTCTTAAGGGGAAGTTACACAGAAGGTAAAGTCTGCTCAGGATGGTCACAACTCAGGCCTTAAGGGGAAGTTACACAGAAGGTGAAGTCTGCTCAGGATGCTCACACCTCAGGCCTTAAGGTGAAGTTATAAAAACAGAAAAGAATCCTTTCCCACCACTGACTTGATCTTGCTTCTTCTTATATGTTGAGCCCTCATGCTTAGCAAAACAAAGCTAGCACGTTAGCAACAGCTGTTTCCTGTTTTTCAACACAGAGCACTTGCATCAAGTCCCAAAATATTGTATTTCCATTACACAATGCACCTTTAACATTATGTCAATGTTAAACCCAAAGCATTACATAAAGAGAGGTTAAAACCTGGCATAGAAGCTATATAGAGAAGGGAAATATATGTAGAAAAACCTGAGGAGAAACTGGAAATAGTCTCTAGCTTTAGCCACGTCTCACAGCCACAAACTTTGAATTACTAAATGTCTTTTTTGTGAATCGCTGACATTGGCCTCATGATGAAAAAGTATAACCTCGGTTGTGTTTAGCGTTGATTTCTTAGGAAAACAGTAGTAGTTACTGTATGATTGGATGACCTCAGTTGGTCACGTAGCAGACCTCTGTACACCAGGACCTGAGCACGGAGACACACTGCCATTCTCTGTGTCAAAGCTCCTGAGCACACTGGTCTGGAGGACCAGCGCCAGTCGAAATGTGGCGCGTGACTGTGTCCCTACATTAGCATATCGGGGAATGTTACTTTATTTATTACCCCTCATTCTTTCTCACGTGCAGTTAAATAAGAAGCTACATGTTATATGTAGATTTACTAATGTGCTCTTTTCCACGAACAGCACAAGTAACAGAAAAAGCACACAGGAAATTGAGGAACAATCTCAGGTATGTTTATTTTTTTATTTAAAATATATCAATTTCTTAAATGTGTATTTGAAGTATTATGTATAAGCATATGAAGTATTATGTAATAATGTGTACATATTGCTCATTGAATTCTCTGTAAGTCAAAGTCAAATTACCTCAAAGTGTGTCCTTACTCTTTCTATCCTATTGAAGTTAGTTGTAACCTACAAAACCTTACTCCACCACATGCACTTCTGTAATATATTGGCTATTTCTGACTTTGTTTTATTTAATAAATGTGTACATATTTTATTCAATATTTGCCCTTGTGCAATAGAGTTGGTCCAAGTCTAAAAACACTCTCTAACTTGGTTTTCTGCCTTCATTGTTCCAGGGATTGAGCCCAGAGCATGGGCTGTCTGAGGACGACTTGAGCCACTCGTATGTGTCTGTCACTAGAGAACGGCGTCTGAGACACAAAAGCAGAGGGCAGCATGTGTCGCACTCCTTTCACAGGTAGTCCTTTCACTCGCTCCTTTCAACAGTCGAACAAGTACCTGCTCAAGGTTGTTACTTAAGTGAAAGCACAGATACTGGATCAAAAAGAGACACAAGTCAAAATCAAGGTATCATAAAAAAAAAAAAGAAAATTGAATTACTGGAATTACCTGATACCTAAAAATTGTACTTTTAAATGTGAAAAGGAAATGTTTCAAACATACTGACCCAAGACCATACCTGCTCTAAATGTAGTGAGTGCACACACATAACACTGCCTGTCTTTTGCTATAATGCTTTGTCGTTTTAAGTTTTTTTGTATGTATAGTAAGTATGACTCCCTTGAAAAAGCAGTTTTTAATTTCAACATGACTCTCCTGGTTAAATAAAGGTAAAATTAAAAGTAAAATGGATCCACTTTCAAATGTACTCAAGTAAAGTACAAAAAACAGGACATTTCGGAGCACTGCAGCCTCGATGACAGGACAATACAGGATTAACTCAAACATGCAGGAATCAATCAAAATACAACTCTGAGTAAACTACAGTAATGATGAGGAAACCCTGTTGTGATGAGGTTAGTTCAGCTACTTTTCTAAAACTGTTGTTGTCTCCTAGAGTTTATTATGAAAGCACAAAGTGTCCCGTCTCCCAGAGTGTGGCTGCAGAGTAAGTTCCTTTGGTAGGTTTTGTATTGTAGAGCTGCTGACAGCTCTGCATTCACGCTGTGTCCCTTTGTCTGCGACAGAGAGGAGGAGCTCAAGTACTTGGAGTTTATCACTGCAGTGACTGACGACATCTTGTCCAGAGGCTTCATCTCAGACAGGTCGGTCATGCTTTTCATCAACACACTAAGTTTTATTGGAAAGAAGGGCGTGTGAAGAAATTTAAAGCAACAGTAACTGGAAGTGTAGTTTCTATGTTCTTACTTTAAGTGCATATGACTACACAGCGAAGTCTATACGACAGGTCCTCATGATATTCTAATTCTATTTTTTTCTGAGTTGCAGTTTGTGAAGAAATATTGAAAATGAAAATTTTAAAACACTCAGTGATTTCATCAATAGGCGATGTACCATTGAAAACACAGGGGCAATTTACAGCAAATGACACATATTTCTAACAGTTTAAACGATCATTCAACAAAATAGGTGTTATTAGAGATGATCAATAAATAAATATATATAAACTATGGTCTAATTTATATGTTGTTCACAGTATGGTTGCCAGGTAACAGTCAGGTCCATAAATATTGGGATATAATACAAATCTACTCTTTTTGGCTCCATAAACCACCACAATAGATTTGAAATGAAATAAAAGATGTGCTATAACTGTAGACTGCCAGCTTTAATTTGAGGGTATTTACATCAAAATGTATGTGTTATTCCCTCAGTATCCCATTTACAAGGAGCAGATAAGAGTTCATTTCAAGTGTGCTGAAATCCAGAGAGCTGTCACTATCAGTGAAGCAATCATCATTAAAAAAAATCTAAACAAACCCATCAGAAAGACAGTAAAAATATCAGGTGTGGACAAGGCTCAGCAACACCAAAGGATGCAGAAGACCACGGAAAACAACTGTGGTGCAAGACCGAAGAATCATTCCCTGGTTAAGAAATGATTTGACAAATAATAATACCTGATAACAACTTAATTTTGTTGAATGAAAGCTTGAATTGTCCGAAAAATGGTGTCAGTTGTCTGTAAATGGTCTCTTTATTTTCAGTGGTAAATCGCTTTTTGATGACATCACAGAGGGATTCCGTTTT
Organism: Rhinogobius similis; assembly: GCA_019453435.1. Taxonomy (NCBI): domain Eukaryota; kingdom Metazoa; phylum Chordata; class Actinopteri; order Gobiiformes; family Gobiidae; genus Rhinogobius; species Rhinogobius similis. The sequence goes on along the minus strand of CM033638.1, from coordinate 29,479,176 downwards.
AGAACTCGGGACTGCTTTAAAGTTAATATAGCTATTGCACAATATTCTGCTAAACTCTGCTGTTATCTATTTTCTAATCCTAACATAAAGTTTTCTTATCCTTAAAGTGTTGTTGAACGAGTCATAAACCGCCACGTTGACATGAATCGATATCATCTTAATGAGGTGAGTCATTTTTTGGGATAGGTCTTTTGTGTCTCATTGTCCTTTTATTAAAATGCCTCAATTTGATTTCAGAGTAAAATGCGCCATCTTCTGGAGTTGCTGCGTAAGGATTTAAAGCAACCGTGCGATTCTCCCATCAACACTTTGAATTTTGATGTACAGGAGGATCATTTACCCAGCAGTTTCTTGCAAAATGTTGATTATAAAAAAGACGCCAAAGAAGCCACGGAACAATTACATTACATATCAACTATTAAATCATCAAATTCTGTAGATTACACCAGTCCTGAATGCGCTTCAACTCTTATTTCTGAATGTGAAAAGACGTTTGTTCTAGACCAAGTTGAACTGAATGAAGAAAGAGGGTCTATATCACCACATATGAGTAAGTACAGTAGTTTTAGCGAAGAGGATGTGCTTGGGAATCAGTCAGACGATAAAAACAAAGGTAATACGAGCCAATCAGAAGGCAGCGTCACACCGGTGGAAGAGCGCCACGATGTGGGGGAGTTGGGGTCTGCACTGGAGTCTTTGAACGTATCAGACCATTCACACTGTGAGCCCGAGGAGCCAGCAAATGCTTCTGTTAGCGACGATGAGTTTTAGAGATTTTAATATAACTGTGACAGAGTTTTGTTTTAACTATTTTAGGCAGTTTGCTTTATTTTTTATTACCAAGATGGTGTTTATTATGTATTGAGTTTTGTTAAACATAAATACACTAAAATTAAGTAAATAAATTTTTTTTCTTTTTCGTTTTTTGTATCAAATCATGCATATTTCTGAAAGATTAAAATTGTGATTCACACACAAACTAAAGTATATCCCTTATGCGAACAACAGTGATATTTTATTATTGCTACAATCATTTTCATTTGGTATTTAAGTTCAGAGGACTTTTATTTGTTCCACAACGGGGAAATTCCACTGTTGCAAAGTGAAGTGCAAGAACAGTAGAAGAATAAAAACATTTGCAATCAAAATAAAGATAAATACCTTCCAATCCAATCATTTAACTAGAATATTAGAATATACTTTGAGTTATCACACAAAAAAGTATAAAATAATCACACTGATAACAAATTTGCACATCAATGCCAATAAATATGCCAAATATTTTTATTCCTGTGAGAAATATATTGTATATAAGAAAGTGGGAAATTCTATTACATTATTATATCCAATCAATATTTATTTATGACTTCTAACATAAAAATTAGAGCTGTCACTAACTATTATTATGTTAAGTCGACTAATAAATTATTATTTCAGTTACAAATTTTTAGATACATTATCAGCCAAATAAAGGTTGAAATATGGGACTGAAGACTTCTAGAGAGATAATAATTATGAACAATGTACTATTGATGAAAATCAGCAATAATCTTTTTTTAACATTTTGATTTAATAATGTCACTATCTTTGTAATAAAAGGTGTTTTGGCATGTGTTTTAGATTCTGTATAGTCTAATTAACGATTACTATTACTAGTCAGTTGATTAAATGTTGCAGCCCTAATAAATAAAAAAATATTTTTGAGGAATATTCCTGTTAACAGACTAATACTAATAAGTTTTGCCTATATAGTCAATAAACAAGCTGAACATAATATTGATCAAACTATTTTAGTAGTATTCTCGTAAATACAGGCTATAATTTAGACTGTTATCAGTAAGTTTTGATCATTAGAGGCAATAAGTGACTCAAATATGGGTCGTTTGTGGCTCTGTATAAAACTGATTCGATTCTGCACTATTTTGCAAACATCCATGAAAAGGGGAACGCTCCACCTCGCGTTGCCCAACAAAGTGGTCGATGCCGCGGGTAAACAGTCAGGTCAGCGGCCGCAGCACTTCCAGCACATTCACCACCACCCTGTTCCAGCCGCAGCACACCCGGAATTCCAGCTGTCTGTCTGATGTCATGACCCGAGAATGTACCCTTCCGCCGTGGACGCACTACTTCACATTCCAGAGGTTCGTTTAACTCGCAAAACGATACATACATATTCCACAAACATAAATTAGCAGACTTAACAATACAACGTAAAAGTGAAACGTGTTTATTGAGCCGTATTGGTTTAGTTTTAGGTCGCGCATGTAGACGGAAAACACTTGTTGCGCTCCAAGCTAGGAAGCTCGCGCGAGTCACGCTGGAACTATCGGGAAGCTAACATGGAACTGTCTACTACAAGAGTCGGGAACCAAAGTAGCGACATTTAACAGTGTTTTCTACCTCCATACTGCGCTCTGAAACCGGTCAGATGGAGCTCAAATACGAGTCGGGAATAAAGAACGGACGTGTGTGAAGAAGTTTGCAGCTTACGGTAATATATTGTAACATTTTGTAATAAGAATGTAACCTGTGACGGCTGTTGTGGTCCCCAGGGCGCCGTGTATTTGCTGGAGGTTAAATTAGCTTACATCTGTTGCATGTTGTTGTGAGAAGTTGTCGGTTACGTTTTTGTGAGTTATTACTGTGGAGTTTTAGGTCAGTAGGGTAATGTCACGTTTTATAGACTGCTGCGAGGAATGTGGAATGTGGAAAATGCTTAGTAAAGTTTGTTAAATGAATGGAAAAGTTCTAAATAGCAAAAGTTGAGGTTAAAGTTTTTTTTTTTCTTCATCTGTGTCTTAAATTAAATGGGAGGAGATTTTGCTGGACTAAAATAAAAAAAAAAATCCATCAGTGTATAAACATGACTTTATTGTACACTCCTAACTGTACTTCTGCATTGATTTGTAAACTAATCTGCTTTAATTTCATTGACTCACTTGCTATAGTCACAACTAGCCTTTTTCTGTTCAGAGTTTGTTTTTAACCATCATTTTATTTTTATTTGTTTTTTTGTAATATAGAAAACTTACAAAAATATCATTTAGGGGTAACTAATACTGACTAAGATGATTTTCTCATCAATATTCCAGTGATATTTACACAATACATCAGGAATGTGCGGAATTGTGCCTGTAAATATATTGTCTTGGCTGAGGTTCAAGTATCACACAAAACCTAACAGGACCATAAAATGAACCACAAAACATCAGAAATATCCTTTATACTCTTGTTTGTGATATTACATTAGATGGACGTCTATGTCTTTTTGAGATCTTTTTTTTTCTTCAGTATTTTTGCAAATAAACAAATCGAAAATACACTTCGTATTCTAATTTTGCAATTTTCCAAAACAACAATTGCAATATTATCAATTTTTCAGTATAACTCCCACCTCTTCTACCTTCATTTCAGTATTTTCATTCATTCAAATATTTAAACAGAATAAATGTATATATTGCAATGTATATGTTGCAAAAAGGATATATATATATATATATATATATATATATATATATATATATATATTATTGGTTGGAAAGTATAACACCATTTCTTTCTTTTATGCATGTGATTTGCCTAATAAATATTTGCAGTCTGGTGTCAGGAATAACAATAACACAAGTTATTTTTTGTTGTGTTTTGCCAATTCCTAGTTAAAAGGTAAAAGAGAGATCTCTTCCTTGATCAGGTTATGGGAATGTTGTTTTTTTTCTGACTGCAACATTTCTGAACTGAGCGTAACTGTTTCTCGTTGATGATGTCGCTGCGATTTACTGGGTATTTTGATAATGATAGGAGGAATGATGAAAGCTTGGGACAGGCATAAAATAAACAATATTATAAAAATATTTGTTTATGACGGAAACATTATAAAGCAATAATATTAATTGCTTAAATATTATTGAAATTGGTGTGAAAATGTTTGAATGTAACAAAGAATAGTCAAAATAATTTTAATTACATTAAAACATTTGTTGTTGTTATCACTATTAATGCCTCTGGGACACAAAGGGCACAGATTTCTTGGAATTACAAAGTTGAAAAACCTGCTTGCTACTGTGAGCGGGGTCACCCCACAGATCTGACCTGTAAATTGTCCTGGTGGTGTCATCTGCTTATCTCCATTGAGGAGCAAAAGCAATAACATCTCTGGGGACTAGTGCTGGGTGCCCTCTATCAAAAAAAGTTACATTTTGCCTAGCTTAGTTTAAAGTTACATTGTGTAATTCTACTGGACAGGCCCGCATCAGTCGGTGGTCGTGTGGCTGGAGTTAACTTACAATGTAAAGCACTGATCGATTTTTCAAGCCCAAAGTAAGCACTTAGTTCTCATTGAACAGTAATAAATAAACCATGGATAAGGGACCTCAAAACTCCTGCCATGGACACAATAAATGGATACATTTGGAACATACTTCTGGCAGCAGGGAAGAAGACCATTACAAATTTCACCAACAATCAATCAATGGACTGAATTTTTAAATGATATTCCTAAAATGTAACAAATAACCTTTGGTCTTCATTTGAAAATAAACACACTTGACAATACAAAATTATGCCGGACTAGAGCTGTAGGATGTATAACAATCAAATCAGAATGACAATTTCAACAGTCGGAATTGACTGCAAAAGACTCCAGTTGTTTCGCTAACATTGTTTCCTTTGCAAACAACAAATTGTCCTCTTCTATGCAAAACATACCTGCTAACCTAGAGTACTACAGCATGTTCAGAAATGCATGATATTCTTGGATTACTTTGAACAGTATCAAAACCTAAAACCTGAATGGGATTGTAATCACAGTACTGGTAAGAAAAGTCGCTCATCGTTCAGCCCTAGTGTAGATGTTTAGATGTGCTCACTCTGTGTCTTCTTTCTGTTTTGTGCTGTATTATTATAAAAACCGGGGCCAAAAAGAACAGTAACAAGCACTGGATGTTGTGCTTTGTTTTGATAGTGGCCTGATTGTTGGGAGGTGCCTGTGCTGTGTGTAAATGCTGATGTGGTAAGTAGCTGTGATTCATCTGTCATCTATGTCTGTTTCAGGTCTGAAGATGAACCTTAAAGAGGGTCACGTTTTTGTTTTGGAGGGAGACAGCTCTAAAATCTCCTAAGCCTATGTGTCCCGTTTGAAGAGGTGCAGTCCAAACATGCCCCTGCCGTTTGGCCTGAAACTCAAAAGGACTCGAAGGTACACGGTTTCAAGCAAGAGCTGCCTGGTGACTCGCATCCAGCTGCTGAATGGAGACTTTGTGGAGTTCACCCTGTCTGTGGAGAGCACGGGGCAGGAGTGTCTGGAGGCTGTGGCGCAGAGGCTGGAGCTCCGAGAGGTATGGAAGGCTTTTCAGATCAGATACACACTGTGGCTAATAAAGCAATTTAAATTTTGATTATTGTATCATATACATGCTTTTGTACGTTTACTTTGGCATCTCATGTTTTAGAGCTTAAGTTCTTTTTGTGGACGTTTTTTTTTCTGTCAGTCAGGCGTTTCTCACATCATGAATTGAGTTGGAGCTGTATTAGATGTAATTGTATAGGGCAGATAAACAAACCTAGCCTGCTTTCAACATGCTAATGCAGGCTCGCAGTTGTAATGAATGTGATTTGAGGCAGAAATGCACAGAGAAGGAGAGGACTTACTAAACAGGATTAATGACATAAATGTGAATGAAGCTAAATACATCTCCAGGTATGTTTTTGATAAAGGAACAATGTTATAACGCAGTTATAAAGTCTGAATAAAATGCAATTTAAATACTGTTGATTTCAAATGGGAAATTGATTGCTTTAACAATATTATAACAAATAGGGCGATCAAGAGCTTAATAGTCAGACTCTACAGCAAAGGAAAATTGTATTCTGTCGTCTGTATGACGAGTTCTGATGAATTTATTAATTAAACTTACCTGTGCTAAATATTTATCATAGTTTTACATCAGTGAAATGAAAATTTCAATGAAGTGAAAAAAATATTACAGGAAATGCAGGCGCAGGTGCTAAATTCTAAAACGGAATCCCTCTGTGATGTCATCAAAAAGCCGACATGCCATTGAAAATACAGAGACAATTAACACACAACTGATACTTTTTTTTTTGGATAGTTTAAATGGTCATTTAACAAAATAAGGGTGTTATCAGGTATTATTATTTGTCAGATCATAACTATTGTATAATTGATATGGATTTTGACCCTTGTTTTCAAAATGGTTGCTAAGTAACAGGGGACAAATGTCTAGTTTTAGTTTATCTTAAATATAATCATGTTCACTACATTTTAGTGAAATGTGTCATCTAACCTGTCATATAGACTTTAAAGAGATATGTTTATTATTTATTGACCTATATTTAGTTGCGATCATTATTGCATCAGTCAATACTGTGACACCATTTGTCAGCGTAACAATAATTCTGATGTCATTATTCACCTTATTCCGGAAGTTGCCGTACGCACCGCCATCTTTTTCTGTTGTAGTTTACACAGGGCAAACAACCTCAACAGAAAATAAGTTCTACATGGACTAAAAAGCTGTTCTCAGGCCGGCCAGGAAATCGGTGCATTGCTGACTTGTTTTTGCACGTGGTCATTAGACATTTGAGACAAATAAATCTACTTTATATAATGTTTTAGCGAGAGACTTTCACTCGTTCGCCATTTGCGCGAACAGCGTTAGCATCAAACCAGAAGTCCCTTTACTACAAGAGTGTGGATCATAGACATTAAAAGAGGCAATAGTGAGCGAGGCGGAATAAGTTGAGTAATATGGATGTGCTTTCTTTGTCAGATAACATACTTCAGTCTGTGGTACTACAATAAGCAAAACCAGCAGAGATGGATGGATCTGGAGAAGCCTCTGAAGAAGCAGCTGGACAAGTACGGCCTGGAGCCCACAGTTTACTTTGGGGTGGTCTTCTACGTGCCCAGTGTGTCGCAGCTGCAGCAGGAGATCACCAGGTACAACATGCGTTCATTTTACACTGTCGGCACAAGAATATGTTATGTGCTTGTATCAAATCCACTTTTATTGGCTTTTAACCAGGTTATAACAGCATTCTCTTATCATTAACTCACTCAGGTGTATTGTGATTTATTCACTCATGGTTACACGAGTACTCCTGTACTTTTGAAGCTTGAGTGCTTGTAAATTCAGTTTACACCTTTGAAGAAACTCAGACTTCAGGTCGTACATGATGAGTTCATAAATGTCATAGCCATTTTTCAACAATAAAAACATGTGAATTAAATCCGCTCCTTGCCACAGTGAATTTGACTGTTTAATTGTCAGCCATTGAAGCAACTGCTGCTGTGATTTTGCGCACTACAAAGATGAATTGAATTGAAATACAAACAAAGAGGGCGCCTGTCTTTTATTAAAGGGGACATATTATGCAAAGCTTTTAACATCAGCATAAGTGTTTGCTCATCATTAGTTTAATTAAAGCTGTATTTTGATTAATTCCTGCATGTTTGCGTTAATCCTGTATTGTCCTGCAACAGAGGCTCCTGTGCTCAGAAAAGTCCTGTTTTCTCCTACCCCCTATCCTCGCCCACATCCTGTACTTAAAATCACACTGAGTGACGCATGTAGAGTTCTAAAATGTCACATAACTTTTCAAAAATAAAGAAAAATTGAATGACAGTCTGCTCAAAGTATAATCTTTTTATGGTGTAGTTCCAGTAGTGGTCTATAATGAAAAAAAATCAAATTCAAATAATGATTTACACATGCTTGTTTAAGAAGCATAAGCGTATGATATATCTTTAATCCATTTCCCCGCAGGTATCAGTATTACCTGCAGCTGAAGAAGGATGTTCTGGATGGCAAGATCTCGTGCTCTTTGGAGCAGGCCGTCCATTTAGCAAGTTTAGCAGTGCAGGGTAAGGTTTGTCCAGTTTTCTTTGTGATGCTAACTTGTTGTGCTTAGTGTGCATGAACGTCAGATATGTAGCTACTCTGTCATCAGGTATTTTAGAGGTGAATGCAGATATGCAGGGGTTTGTGGTCAGCGGAATATTGAGCCCATTCACAATAAGCCTAGGTCCAGGGGAACAGTTTCAAAGCTCAGACATCACAAACGTTGCTAATATAGAGTTATGAGCATTCAAAACTCTTAATCCTATTTAGATGTTTAATATTAGATGTCAGCGTGATGATAAAGTAAAATCAGCAGCTGCCGTCTTGTGGCTGTGGCCTTAGCTTGACGAGCTGCTTGATCACTTACTGTCCAATAATTTGCCATCATGCAACTTGTTCCATGGAGACAGCAGAGGCAAAGCCGCTGTAGTGACTTAGCATTTCTTAAGTTTTCCCAGTGTTTTGCTCAAAATAAAGCTGTGTAACTTGGTCTGGGCCTTCCCGAGCAGGGAGTGTGGCGTGAGGGCCAATTGTAGCTTTTATGCCCTGCCAATGCCAGGAATAGCTGCTGCCAGAAGACCGCTCTCTATTACAACCAGGCCTCGCTTTGCTCCTCTAAACTTAGCCAAAGTAATGTTGCATATCTAACATTCTTCACACCATCTGGAACGCATGTACTCCCAGGTACTTTATGATGTTCCTCTGTCCTCACAGCTGCTCTGGGAGACTTCAATCGTTACGATTCACAGGAGTTCCTTCAGAAGTTTGACCTGTTCCCAGAAGTAAGCTTCACCACTGTACATTTGGATTTAATGATTTATTGACGTAAACCGAATACTGCGTTTCAAACTTGTATCTTTCAAACATTTAACAAAAGAAAGAGGCTTAATTAATAACATGTATGACTGTATGGTAACCGCTTGGGCTGAACCAGTGGTGGAACAAGTTCTCAACAATAAAAGTACTGGCACAGGAGCAAAAAATACTGAAGTAAATGTAGCACATAATAATCTACTTACGTAAAGTTTTTGACGTAGTGGTTTACACTAAAGTATTTTCCACAGATTTTTATATTTTATCCATCTTATAACACTGTTCCCTCATCAGAAGCATACCTGTTGTTCTATTTGGCTTCATTCACACTTTTTAACTGTTTAAAGAATCCTGTTTAGTAAGTCTATGTCCCTTTAAGCCTCAAAAACACTATTATAAATTTTCCTCTGTCACATCAAAGGTCGATCTCCGAGATCTTCAATGCTGTTTTTAAGTCCGTAAATCATCATCAGACTTGTTCTGGGCATTTCTGCTTCAAATCATGATCATTACAACTGCATGCTGCATTAGCATGTCAAGGGCAAGCTTGGTTTGTTTATCTTCCCTCGTGTAAATCCCTCTGTTTTAAAACATGAGATGAGTAAAGGTACCCAAGAGCATGCTTGAAGGACAATAACAATACAAACAATGCACATTTGTCCTTTAAAGTGAAATGTAGTGATGTTGAAAGAGTTGTGCTGATCTTTGGTCAACAAAGGCCAATTCGAACCAATTTCCAAATTTTATTTATTTATTTTTGTGAATTTTAAGTATATAGTTTAGTTTGCTCAAATGTACCTGCTCTTACATGTAGTGAAGTAAAAGATAAAATATCAGCTATAGTACATATAGCTTTTACTTCAGTTCAGTACTTTTATTTTTGTACTTCATTCATTCAGACCACTGGTCTGAACAAATAACTAATGCAAGAGCAACTAGTGAGTCAAATATCTGTTTGTGATTCAGGACTGGATTCAGGATGAGCGTGTGCTGGAGGAGGCCACGCAAAAAGTGGCTCTACTTTATCAGAGATTACGGTAATCCAAACCTGGGCCATATGTGATCCCTTTGGTTCCTTTGTCTGTTCTTACCTTACTTTGCCTGTTGTGCTTTCAGAGGACTGTCCGCCCCGGAAGCCGAGATGTTGTACATGCAGGAAGTAGAAAAGACGGAGGGCTATGGACAAGAAGGCTTTCAAGCTAAAGTATAATCACAGTCTAACCTCAACCATTCAAATATGAATGTAAAAAAATAGTAAGACAATGTTGAAACCCAAACAGGACAGCACCGGTGCAGACGTGACCCTAGGATCCTGTCTCGATGGCATCTTTGTCAAACACAAAAATGGAAGGCCTCTGCTTCTTTTCAGGTTTGTATGTTTTGTTTTGTTTTGTTTTGTTTTGGTGTGAGTTGGCACGCTCCTTCCTCATCTCTTGAGGGTTACCCCTCAAAAAGAATCCTCAACGGTTTAATCTTTCAGTTAGATATACCTGAGAAGGTTTTCTTATAGATCAGACAGACAAAAAAGTAAACCTTTCCGCAAACTTTAAACCCTAAATAGAGTTGTAATTCTACTTTTATTTATACAGTCATTGAATCTCAAAGGAGCTACGGTATGTGTAGTTTGAATGCAAAATTCCATAAATATTGAGGTTAGTCATATCATTCTGAATTTTATCAATGAGTGGCAAAAACACAGTCTATGGTCAGTAATGCCATTTTCTCGTGTAAGAGCTCGAAACACAATTGGAATGTTAAAGAGCTGCTACAGTTTGATAACAAACATAACGTCTACAACTGATAAATATTTAGTTTGTACCTGTGCCGTTGTAGAAAATGAGATAAACAAAAGGAACACTGCAGGTATGCTCATTTTTCACTGATACAGACTTTGGGATCACCCCCAGTTGAACTAATTACCTTTATCTCCTTAAATAACATAATTTTGAGTCCATTAGTTGAGGAAAGTATTTAATGCATGGCAGTTGAAGTTGTCCTTTATCTCCCTTTGTCATTAACAAACTACTTTCATTTTGCTGTATAAAATGAATTTGAGCAAAGCAACAGCTCCATGGGCCAAAAAGCATAGGAACACATTTAATCAGTTGTGCTGCCCATAATTCTGCCACTCAGTTGGAATGTTGAGGAGCACAGTATATAATGTATTGCTACAAAAAAAAAAAGATGCGGTAAACTTTCAAATAAGGTTAAATATCTGCCATTTTGTGGTTATTTTTACTCACATTTCACATTTGTCTCATAATTAATCCTTAGTACATTTAAAGACAAGTTTGAACAAATTTCTGTCGGATTGACATTATATTACTACAGGATACTCAAAAGATTTCAATATTGCCCACTTCTAGTAGAAATGTTTTTTTTTTGTGTGTGTGTAAAAAGTACACACACAGACCCTTTTTAAAATTACAGCACAAAAGTACAAAATTCCTAGTTTATTGAAGGCAGTGATTTCTAGGTTTATGTGCCAGTAATTGTTTAGTGTGTGAACATTCCTGCCTGAGGTTGAGCTGTAGGTTATCTACATACCAGTGCATTTGCAAGAAACCTGCTGATGCGTGGCCTATTGTCTGCATGAGGCATTGTTGGAATATTTAGTGTCTTGAATAATGCCCAGTTTGTCTGTGACTACTATTACATCACCTGTTTTTCTCTTGTCCCTCCCTCTTCGTCTGTGGCACTTTAATTGTGCATGTAGGTGGAGCGACATTAACAACATGACTCACAACAGGTCCTTCTTTGCGCTGGAGCTGTCCAACAGAGAGGAGAGTGTTCAGTTCCAAACCGTAAGTTCCCCCTCCTGACACACCAGCACGTCCTCACAATGCACGTGTGTGTTTGGGCAGGTATTTATCACATTGTGTATACTTGCGCTATTCATGGGGACCTGCCTTCCTTATGGTGGGGTGGTATGTGCCGCTCTCATGCCATCAGCTCCAATTGGTGTACAAGTATTCAAGACAAACCAGATACAAATTACAGCTTTATTACATTTTAGCAGAACAGAAAATGTCTTGAAACTTGATAATATTGACTTCAAGGACACATATTAGTAAAATTTTACTTTTTGAGTTTTATTTAGATTCATTCACACTTGTTTGATGAATACTGTTTAGTGAGTCATCTCACTTTCCCAAATTTCCCAGTTTTCTCATTATCATACAACTGCGTGCTTACATTTGTTTAAATTCTATTTGTAATTCCCTCTGCTGCCAGTAGATGAAGCTCTAAATCCATTCCTAGATTCCTGAATACCCAACTAAAGTTGTGCGCAAGTTCAGTTGATTTATCTTTTCTTTTTTTTTTGTTCTAAAACATGAGATTCCAAATCAAAGGTACTAGCACATATTTAAAGGACAATAACAATACATTCAATTCAATTTATTTTTGTAGTGCCCAAAATCACAACAACAGTTTCCTTGATGGGCCACAGGTAGAAAGCAGTTCAATTAAACAATGTTCAATAGAATTTTGCAGTGGATAAAAGTCCCAGAGTGCCCCCTGTCCTTGACCCTCCTTCTCGGCAAGAAAATAACTACAAAAAACACAGTGAGAAAAAGTAGAAACCTCGGGGACAACCACATGAAGGAGAGATCCTACTCCCACAGACGGACAGACTGCAGATGGACCAGGACTGACACATCCACTTGGACCAGAACCACTCAAGAGGGAGGAAGGTGGATCATCTAATGTGGGAGAGTTCCTCTAGAGCATGGGTCTGCAACCTTTACTATCAAAAGAGCCATTTTTGGCCCCTCTTCCCTAAATAAAATTCATCTGGAGCTGCAAAATCTATTTGACCCTTAAAATGAAGATAACATCTATAAAGTAGTGCTGTCAAACGATCAAAAAAATGAATCTGATTAATCACACTTTGAATCTGTGATCAATCACGATTGCATCACGCACTTTTTCAAGTGTCATAGTTTATATGCCTATTAGTAAGTATTTTTGCACATTTTCTTCTGAAAATTAAATAATTTGATGATAATATATATAATTATATAAATACATTATTTAGATCTGTCTAGACTTAATTAAAGTCTAGATATTTCATGTTGAATCTGTGGCACATGTTTCAGGTAAATTTAGGCTATGACCAAATGGTTTAATGCAGAGGTCCCCAACCTTTTTATCACCGCGGACCGGTCAACGTTTGACAATTTTACTGCGCGGCCCGGTAGGGGAGGGGGCGTTTATCATAATAATCGTGAATCCACTGTGTACCTGTGTTTTTCTTTCAAAATAGTCCAGGGGCTTGTCTTTTAATCCATGTGCTTGGTCTCTAAGTGAAGCAGCTTTGAAGGCTTCATTGCCTCATTAGCGCCGTAGGATTCACGTAGTATTCCTTGTATTGTCTTGTTTCTTACTCATTTTGTTGCTTGTGGGTTAAATTTTAGCTCAAATGACCGAAATGTAACCATCGATCGGGCCCAAAAATTCAAGCCCGACCCGGCCAAGCCCGTGCGCGTACTGTCCAAGCCCGAGTCATTTGCTGCAAGAATCGACCCGAACCCGACCCGGGACCGCGCGGATACTGTCCGAACACGACCCGGGTCCGCGCACGTGTAGAACCGGAGTTACGGAAACTGAGTTCCGTGCAGAGTTTTATTGGCAGAATAAGCGCCTGACAGGGCTTCAGGTGTTTAGTGTTCTACCTGCACCAACGGGACGCCTCCTGTCCCAGACCAGTGGGCGAGGCTACCGCGCTCAAATTGAGCCGCCGACTATACTGCCATGTTTGCAATCTGCTGCTGACCACTAGGGGCTGCTGCGGAAGTAGAATTATTCAATGCAAGTCAATGGGGAGTTAGACGTTTCAAAACCTACTTTAGAGCCTGGCTCAAAATACGGCTTTGGTCTCAAACGTTAGCTTACGGCTCTGTGACAACGCTGAGGGGGTGAATTTTTTTGAACCAGGCTGGTTTAGCCCCTGTGATTTTTTAAAGTTCGTGCATATCTAATGAAGAAGGCGGGCTTTACACGCCGGAAATGTCAGGGCTCAGCCATACACCTACGAGTGGGCGGTAACCATAGAGGCAACGACGGCAGTACGTCAGCAAAAGGCCGCCCCAAAGTCGCCCTCTCCCCGCCTCCCCACCGAGGGGGGAGTGGTGGGGGCTAACCCGCGGCCATTTTGAATTCTCCATGACTGAGCCGCATTATCATGAATGGGGTGGAGCCACAACCGTCTGTCCACTATTTTTATGTCTATGTCCCAGACGCGTCTGTTCCTCCGCTGACGCCGGCCCACATGAGCTCTCTCCCTTGCTCCTTTCGTCTCTCTCTCTCTCCTCCTGCTCTTTCTCTCGTTTATCTCCTCCGCTCGTGTAGCAGCCGCGCTTTCATTAACGTCTTTTCTCACGTAACATATTTTGACCACTTTATTCGAGGATGAGGAGGAAAATAACACAGCACTGGCTGCTCATGCGCTCTTTTTCCGTGGAGCGCATGTTACGCACGTGCGGCCTCTGCCCCCTGGGCCGCCCGACTCAGCGCTACAGCAGAGCGGAAAACGTGCACCCGAACCCGCCCCAATTGCAGGTCGGCTCTTATGTATCCTAGACTAGAGAATCCGGTCCTTTTTCAAAATAAATGATCGCTCAGACTCTGATAATAAATTAATTATTTGTTGTGCGGCCCAGTCCCAATTGATCCACGGACGCCTGGGGGTTGGGGACCACTGGTTTAATGGATTAAGGGCCCTTCATACACTCAGAACTATAGTTACAGACATTGATGGAGACAGATGGAGCTGGTGTCTACATGTGCTCTGAAATAGTTTGGGGGCATGTTTGGTTCAGTTTAGTTTTCATCACGGTGCACACACGGCTCAACACAAGATCTCCGGTCAGTGTTGCCAGATTGGGCGGTTTTCCGCCAAATTGGGCTCCTTTTGTTGGCTTCGGGCGGAAAAAAATAGCGTTGGGCGGGTGCATATATTTTGGGCTATTTTTGGATGTCTCAGGCGGGAATTTGAAAATGCAAAATAGATTAATATCTTCATAAATATTTGTGTATTATTGATTGAGTTGTTGATAGAATATTAAATAGAATAGAATAAATTACAGAAATTGAATATTGAATGGTTTGCAATAGTGACATTGGTTGTGCTGGTTGTCAGTCAAAATGTCTAATCGACCTCTGATTGGATGGAAACAATAAACAGCGGCTCAGTCTGCGCACCCTCGGGTTTGGCGCTGGGTCCTGCTTAACGTTTAGGGTTTAAGGCGAGGTCAGTTTATCTCACGGCTGGATTAGTGGAGATACAGGATTTAAAACAAGATTCACAAGATGGGGAAATACAAGAAAGTATATTGGAAGTAATGGGAGAACCGCCTGAGCTGATGTGGATTGCCCCGGTTCTGGAGAATGAGTCCAAAGCACACTACAAGTATTACAATTCTGATATCCAGTTTGCATGGGACTTAAGTCTATATGACAAGTTCTCATTATATTCAAATTATGGCTTAGTTTGGTGGGAGGGCACTTGTGGTAAATATTTAGCAGTTTTACATTTTTTAAGTACAGTTCCAGAAGAAATTTTGATAAATAAAAGTTTAAAATTACAGGTGTGTGTCATCAAAATGTGACGTACAGTTGAAAATAAATAGACAGTTAACACTATAAATGTTATGAAGATCGTCAAACAGATGACAAAATAGGCAAAATGTGTAGTAAAATCTTAAATACAATCATATTCAGTATATATTAGTCAAACATGTCTAACCTGTCAACTTTAAATGCACCATACAATCAGATAGTGGTACTGTATAGTTGCCAAATAAGGAGGGCTAAGGGCCCGACTGTGGTCTATATGTTTATCTGGGTGTGTGCCGTTGGTTTGTTCATGATTTAAATGCCATTTAAATAGTAATTTTGGAAAGTTTATAATTTGGGCTGGTTTTCATTGATCTTGGCGGGTTTTATGTGGACTTTGGGCTGGAAACAGTCAGTAAAATCTGGCAACACTGTCTCCGGTGCGTGTTTGGTTTGTTCTGCGGTGCAGAAAAAAGCTGAACTGCTCTTCGCTGCTCCGTGCTCGTAAACATCAGCTCCTGAGATTTCTGCGCTCCTCAGCATGAGGATTTATGGATTATATGTGTAAAATTAACAGTGTGACTACAGCACTTCCCCTGTACCTTCTTCCTTCGCTCAGGTAAAGTCTCCTGCATTATCTAAAAGAGCGTGTTTTGTCACATCAACTGGTGTGATTAATCCCCGTCAATTTGTGATTAATGTGTCAATTTTCTATGATTAATCGCATGAGTTAACACGTCAACTTTGACAGCCCTAATATAAAGTTTTATATATAGTTATACTATAGTCAGAGGAATTTGAATCTATCCAAAAGCTTATTTCTAGTATGTTTGACAGAAGTTTTTAATGCAAAAGGCGGTCATACAAGATACTACCGTAATTACTTTTTTGTGTCCAATTTTTTTGTCATCCTCTGTAAAAATAGTTTGTTGCATTTATAAAATTATAGAACGACAAAAATTAAACTGTTGTCATTTTATTGCTGCTTTTAGCACCAGCACAGAGTGCCTTCATTTCTCTCTCTCCAGAATTCAGCCCTTCAGTGCCGGTGGTTCTGACACAAGTCAGTGTGTGCTGCAGTCAGTGAAGTCACATAACGCAGTAAAGCGAGACAATGGTCAAACATCTACATTCACGTATCTAAGTTCATTCAAGAACCTCTGTGAAGTTCCCCCCATCAAACGCACGAGGAGTGCTGCAGCAGAGGAGGAGACGGATGAGTGGCGCGTCCATGTGTCGGTGTGCGCTGCAGTCAGATACGATAGAATGTAGATGTTTGACTATTATGCCACTTTACTGCGTTATGATACTTCACTAAGTTCATTCAAGAACCTCTGTGAAACTGGCTCCCATCAAACGCTCAGAGGAGTGCGGCAGAGGAGGAGGAGACGGACGGGCGAGCGGGCGCATGTGTCGGTTCACGCTGCAGATACGCATAGAAATGCACTGACATACAGACGCCTGAGCTGCAACCACGGAGGAAATATAAATACATATTATACATATTTTAAGGAGGAAATATAAATACATTCTTGCATCTGTAACAAAGAAATATGACTTTATACTGAGAGGGTTTATTTTTATTGCTTTTAAAAGCCCCAGACCCCCCGTATATTTTTTCAAAGCTCCAGGGAGCCACTGCAGCTCCAGAGCCGCGAGTTGCCGAACCCTTCTCTAGAGAGATGACTCCTCTAGGTAGTCCATCCAGCACAGAGAGATCCCCCAGGCAGACGGCGGACAGTTCACCTAGAGTAGAGTTTAACTAGTTCCTCACAGGCAGAAGAGGACAGGTTAACCAGATCAAGAAGAGCTCCTCCAGGCGGATAAGGGGGGGTTATCACTGGAGCAGCCGTGGTGTGTGTATATTATAAAACGATGAAAAGTAAAGGTTAATTGACAAGGATCAGTGGGTTTCTGTTCAATCTATAATTCCAAAAAGTATACCTATTGCTGGGTTTCCCACAGCTCTAAAAATGTTATCTTAGATAATGCCATTAATGCAAACCAGAGACCTGTAGTCTAAACTGGATGACACTGTTAGTGAGATAGCTTTGGGGTTATCCTGGTTTAGTACTATGAAACTGGATCATTTTTTATTGAGGCAGTTCTCTGTGGTTACAGGCCTTGAACTCAGAACCTGCTCCGGACCTGGTTAAGTTCCACTAGAAGATAAGACAGAGAGAGATTATATCAATGCTCAGATTTATTATTGTAGTTAACAATATTATCCACGTATATCTCATGCAGATTATTCATAACTGGAATATAGCCATTGTTTAGTCATACATGTTGGACATGGTGAAAAGCACTTGGACACTTTGTTCAGGTCAGGAGTAAACTACAGCCATGAGAGAGCCAGCTTGTTATTCCAACAGCTCTTCAACCCAATCCCAGTCAAAGCCTTCTTCAGAGAAACCTGTAAAAGAAGCCCATCATCAACTGAAAGATCCTAATTACTTCAGGTCTATTCTCCACTGCAGAGTTTGAATATTGAGTTTCACATTAAACATGCTATCAAGATTCAAACAGTAAAATGTAATTGTGCACATTTGTATGAGACTGTGCGTCTTTTAGCGCTGCTTGGCTCAAACATGAGTGCTGTTCATTCAGTCCATGGTGCTGGATGATCTGTTATGCATGACGTTAGCACAGTTGATCTTGTATATTGATCATATTCAAATCAACTTTCTCCGTAGCAGAACTTCTGTGGCTACGATTGGCTGCTATGAGTGTTTCACTATATATTTTTTAAATTCCTTGTAGATTTAATAATTATTATTGATATTTCATTGAGTGACTGGTCGGCAGGCGCAGACCCTGTCCTGTCACGGCTTCATTCAGAAAACCCGGGGTTGACAGAATGAGTTGTGAACCCACCTTGTAGTATGGCTTATTCTGGGACGCTCATGTTTGAGTTAGTTTGTTTTGGTAAGAGATACTTCTCCAGGATAAGTCTGCTTCATAGTACAGGCCTCAAGTTTAGCTTGTGTTGAATTCTGTGGGAAAACCCTTAAAACAAGCTTAGTTTGAATGCCTTTGTGTCTGAGCAATCTGACTCTCTGTGAATTCCCAATGCTTTGTTTTTATTCTTTTTGTGCAGGAAGACATGGAAACGTCCAAATACGTGTGTCGGATGTGCCTGGCACGGCTCAAGTTCTATAAGATAAACAAGAGTACGCTGTAAGTGTTGTGTGTCTCCTGTGTGTAGGATGTGTGTGGTGGCTCTGTGTCCACAGTGTGTTTGGTGTTTCTCTTCAGAGAGGAGTGTGACCCCCGGCCTCAGAAGTCCCTCCTCACTCTCTCACTCCCTCGTTTCCCCATGCTCTCTCGGCCCTTTCTGCCGTCTGATAAGGGGTGAGCAGCTGATGGCTTCTGCTGTTTGTCTGCTACGCTAAAGCCTCCGCACACTACGCAGACATACACTCCAGCTATTACAGAACATGTCGTTTGGAGTAAACTAGATGCACATCATTTGGCCCTAATAAGAAAGAGTTCCAAATCATAGCAAGTTTACACAATGTAGCCCACACAAATCAAGAGAAAAAACATAGGTGCAAAAGACGTGGATTAAAAAAAAATTACCCAACATGCAACAAATGAGATGAGTTACAGTATTTATCCCAAACCTTTAATCACAATTCAATAATATCTGGATATATTTTGAATATGTTTCAGTGTATGCATTTCCCTTTAGTACTGGCTAGTAGACACGGATCCAAAATCACAGTTTATATTTATTTATTTATTTGACAGGGATATTGCACAGACCAGAATGTGCTACAAGCTCATTTTCATCTGTCGTCCCTGGGCAGAGGCAAAGTGACAGCAGGTTCACAATGCGCAGAGGTCTCATTTACTAAGCGTGGGTCTGTACAAAAATGTTACATACCTGACTTTCCACGTCAAGTTTTTGATTTATATAAAGAAAGCTAGAAATGGAAATGAGTGGTTTTGTCCAAAAACCTTGAAGTTTGAATGTTTGGGCTTTCATTGACAAGGATCAGTGTTCAGAGAGATGAACGTTTTTGGAAGTTTGTTTTTTGTCTGTGTGTATACATTTAGTTAAAATAAAGTACAATTTTATAAATGACACCCCAGGTCATTCAGAAAATGGCCCATGTAATATTTAAAATACAGTTAAAAAACAAACAAACAAATGCCAACAACCAATCACCAGCAGTGGGTGCACTCAGCACCTCATCAGCAATCCAAGTACAAATTTTAAAAATGTACAGATTTAGACGTACACAATTGAAATTTTTTTATCATATACGTATGCTGCATGACATGTTTCTATCCTGCCTTTGGATTTGTACAAATTGAGTAATACTGTTTATGGAAAGGTAAAATATTCAGCTCTTTCTTATACCTATGTAACTTGTCTGTTGGGAGAGCCACCAACTGCTTGTGTCCATGGAGGATTAGGGTTAACCTGGAATGTTCCACGGTATGGAATTAAACACCTCTATCTTGCTTATTTGATTAAATTTTCTTTTTTTTATTGCAGTAAAATACAGTGAAAGATTTGCATTCTTACTGTTAAAGCATTCAAGGCAAAGCAGACAAGCAGAAAAATTACGTAGTATATTTTAAAACTGTTGGCACTAACTAACCTAAGCAAATTTTAACTTGTGCATAGTTTTGCTTCAATTTCTATTTATTACATTGATTTTCAGTGTTTAAACCTTACATAAAAAGGACTGATTGTATAAAAGTTCCGGCCTTGACTTGCCTTGTGTGTTTTCTGCAGCCAATCACAGCCCACTGTTGTGAACCCGGTGAGAAGAAGGTCGTCCACAAGACTTTCTCTGGTAATGTCAAACTCTTACTGTGTGCGCTGGAGCAGGAGCAGCTGAAAACCCCATGTTGTGTGTTTGTTCACAGCCAAAGCCCCAGGCCTACATGATGCCACCTCAGATGCACTTCACTGAGCCCTACACGTCCTCACAGGGTAATGGACACACTACCACCTCAACTATTCACTTCACCAAGATGAGATGTTTACCATGGCAACTCCTTCACACACATCATTTTCCTTAAAATAGAACAATTTGAAAGACGCATCAAAAAAATTCATTGTGAGACTACACTATATTACTACACATTTTAAATTATATTTACATTAACCAATTTGCTCACTTAAAATGAAAAGGTAAAAGAAAGATGGGAACTGAGTAAGTTTCAGTAAAGGTTACACTTTGTTCCATCTGTTTGGCCCATAGTAGTTAAAAGCACTCTTCCCCTGTTAATTATTAATGTATGGAACAAGTGTTCTCGTGCATGTGCCATAAAGTGTGGTTTTAAAAGTGATAGCAAATAAAAAAAGCATCTTCTTTTGGCTTTGGTGAATCATCCTAAGATATCCTGATTATAAAATAAAGCTTTTGCCTCATATGATTTAAGTGATGCTCTCCGTATTTATTGTCAGATAACCTGTACCTGAACAGTCAGAACGGCTACTATTACCACTCCCAGACAAGCCTAGACTGCCCCCCTGTGGACTACAGCGGAGGGCGACTGCGGAATGGCAGTGTGTACAGCGCCCACAGCACCAGCTCCCTCACCAACCCTCAGCACTACATCCAGCCCTCCCCCATGTCTTCTAACCCCTCCATCACAGGGAGTGACATCACTCGGCCCGACTACCTGCCCAGCCACCGCCACAGTGCACTCATCCCGCCCTCCTACCGTGCCACGCCCGACTACGAGAGTGTCATGCGCCAAAAGAGCCAGGCGGCGCTGGGGGGCATGATGCTGTCCCAGGAACATCGTCAGAGCCACTCAATGAGAAACCTCAACATCGGCAACTCGTACGCCTACAGCCAGCCCGACCCGCTGGTCTATAGCCAGCCCGAGATTCACCACTATCCCTTCCACCTGGGCTCCAGCTTCCACGGCCCCTCACCCTACCCTCACCCCACAGAGCGCCGCCCGGTCGTGGGTGCGGTAAGTGTGCCCGAGCTCACAAACGCCCCGGAGTTTCCCGCACCTAACATCATGAGGACTCAGGTGTACCGCCCACCTCCGCCCTATCCATACGCCCACCCACGACCCGCCAACAGCACCCCTGACCTGTCCAGACACTTGTACGTCAGCAGCAGTAACCCTGACCTCATCACCCGCAGGGTGCACCACTCTGTGCAGACCTTCCAGGAGGACAGTCTGCCTGTGGCCCACTCCTTACAGGAAGTTTCTGAGCCACTGTACTGTGGCCCCGCCCACAGAGCGCCCTACCACGTCTACAAGAGGAACTCCATCGAGATCGCTGGCCTGGCTCATAGTCTGGAGGTCATGAAGGTCAAAGAGAGGACTGTGGAGTGTGTCCATGAGGCGCGCTCACAGGGCTCTCAGCTCAACGTGCTCCTGGAACACTCACACACTGAGGAGCTGAGAGAGGAGAGCCAGTATGGACACAAGAAGTCTCCCTCTGATGCCACCATGCTGGTCCATAGCAGTGGGGAAGAAGAAGAGGAGGAGGAGGAGGAGGAGACTGGGCGTCACACTCCTCTGTCCCAGGATACCAGTGCACCACAGCCCACAGAGCCCCCAGAGCCCCCTCCGGCCTACCCCACAGGCTCTGTGCTCACTGGAGTCCTGGCACACATCCCTGAGAGAGGAGCTTGGACTCTGCCCTCAGAGCCAGAGCCCAGCGCTTCTCAGACCAAACCCAAGCCGAAGAAGAGGCCGCTGTCTGAGGTGCCCCCAGTGAAGAGACCTGTGGAGGGTTTGCCCCCAGCGGTGAGTCCTCACACGGCCAAAGGGTCACACACTTGTGCAACAACATTTCATCATTCACTTACTGAACACTAGAGGGATTGTGCATATTTACAAGTTTCACTTTCTCTTTCAAACTTATGTGAATGTTGCCAAATGATTTTTGTCTACCAGGTCTTTATATTACAGATGACATAGTCATTCATTTTAAAGAGAAAATGTTATTCTGTGTCAAATCTTTCATAGCCCTAACCCCCCAAACTCTTTATTTTTCCCCAAAAAGTATGATGGGAATTCTTATTTTATTATTCATTTAAGGTTACTCCACTCAGGATATGATGCTGATTAGCAGAAATTCTCATTCTTACTGTGATCTGTCTGAGGTAAAGCCCTGTAATCTGAGAGGAACACAACAGTAAATCAGGAGCAGTGTCTGACCTTTAATCATGTTTGTTTACTTTGCAAAAATCTGTGAGTTTACACTATCTCAGTGGATAGAAATGAGGAAGAAATCTATATTTCTTCCTCATAGGTTTGCAGTTTTTAGTGTTGAGACTAGATGTGACTTTTGTAGCTGCCTAAAACTCTTCATTTTACATGAAAAACTACATACATGTAACAGTGATCTATAGCACAAAGAATATAAATGTAAATGCTACTATCTGGTCAATATTTTGATAGTTCCCTACTCTCTGTACTTAACAACACAACACAATAGAGTGTGGTCACAGGTGGTAGTGTACGCAGTACTCGCACCTGTATGCCACTGACAGGTGACGCAGGTCTGACAGGTGACGCTCGCTGACAGGTGACACATAGCTGAACAAACAGGTGTGCCTACATTCCCCTGTGTCCTTCCCCTTCACTTTGCGCTCACACCCTGCTCTGTGTCTGTGCGTGTGTGTGGGCTCCTCACAGGGCATGAAGAGGGGAGGCAGGCCGGATCAGAGGAGGGGCCCCTCACACAGGGCCCCACACCACAACGGGCTCCCCAAGGCTCCCCTGCACCCGGAGGCCAAGGACGAGCTGGAACGGGCCTCCAACGATCAGAGGGTAGGCTACTCACAACACAGGAAGTCTGTCTGTAAAACCGTGTTTTACAGACGCTTTAATGTAGAATCAGACTCTTAGCATTTACAGGTCTATTATTGTAGTGTTGTTGACTTGGCAGATATAATCTAAGTGAGCCAGGCTAAATTGTTCTTAATCTAAATCTAAATCTAAAAGGAAGAATTGGAAGTGGATTTTTATTCAAATTTTTTTATCTTTAGGGCATGATCTTATGAATTATAAATATTATGAGAATGAATTCACAGTAAACCAGCACAGATAATTATAGATAAGTACTATGTAAATGACATACAGTAAATCTACACAGATAATATAGGAAATTATACAAATGACTTACCAGTAAACTTTCACATCTGACAGGGGAGTGTGAGGCTGAATGTCAGTTATACAGGTTTGATCAAGTCAAATCTTATTTTAAAGAACAACTCTGAACAAAGGGCTATATTCACAGGTTCTTATAGTGGCTATTTGAAACTGAGTGTGGATGAACATTATCCAACAATAAAATATTTTTTTTATTTTTCACTTAGTTACACTTCTGCTTTTTCTTGGAAAACACACACAAAAAGACTTTTCATGTCAAACATCAGTTGATTTTCCTAAACAAACAAGTGAGCTGGTGCATGACATGGACACTTCACTGTTTGTTTACCATCTCGCTTTAGTGACAATTCACACAAGTGGCATTTCACTGAGACAACATGAAGAACAGAACCACTGCTACTCTGTGGAGTCACTGAAGAGATTTATTTTTGTGTCTGTTATTTCTCCCAAAAAATATGAGTCAGATTTAAATGTACTTTGAGTGACTCATCACAATTGTTTCTTTCTTTTCCTCCTTCAGCAAAGCATCACACAAAAAGTGAATATGCAGTGATGCCCTGGAAATCTCTCATCTTTGTAACAGTTTCTTGTTATAGACAATATAACTAACATTATAATTTTAGCATCTCTTCAAGCTAGAATTCTTTACAGTAAAACAAGGGTGACTGAAATAGTTGAGACTGTAAATGATAAATAAAGACTGACTGGAAATGTATTTTGAGTATACAAGTATAACTTGTTTGCCGTATCGACAACAATCTGCTGCAATCAGCCCCTGCATATACGGCTTCAGCACCACTTCTGTACTCCTTGATTGGCCTGACAAAGACCCGTAGGGGGTCGAAAAGGCGTCGGCATATCCCTTTGTCATTAAAGGATTTTTATTGCTATCAGACTGCCTTGGATTTTTTCTCCGTTGCATTTTTACCACTTCTTTATATTTTGATTTGAACTGGTAAACAGATGGGCCTTGCTTGAGTATCATCCCTAACCCATTCAGAGCTGGGGCCCACTTCTGGTGGTTCTCACATACTTTAAAGTTTTTAAATCCTGTTTCTATTCTAATTATTTTGAATGTTTAAATCTCTAGGATAAATCAGTGCATCTGTAACAAAATGAGATCTGTCCCTGTGCGTACTCTCTAACCGTGCTGTGTGTCTGTGTATCAGTCACGGGAGCTGGAGCAGCTCGTGGAGCAGGGCCAGGTGATCGCAGAGTACGAGGACATCCCAAAGCGCTGGCCCTCCGCTGAGTACTCCATCGCCCGGCAACCGGAGAACGAGGAGAGGAACCGCTTCCAGGACGTCCTGCCCTACGACCACAACCGAGTGGAGCTCGTCCCCACCAAGGAGAACAACACAGGCTACATCAATGCCTCACACATCAGGGTGAGGAACAGAGGGCCAGGGCACAGGGTATATGACATATGCTACACCTCACACATCAGGGAGAGGAACAGAGGGCCAGGGCACAGGGTATATGACATATGCTACACCTCACACATCAGGGAGAGGAACAGAGGGCCAGGGTACAGGGCACAGGGTATATGACATATGCTACACCTCACACATCAGGGAGAGGAACAGAGGGCCAGGGTACAGGGCACAGGGTATATGACATATGCTACACCTCACACATCAGGGTGAGGAACAGAGGGCCAGGGCACAGGGCACAGGGTATATGACATATGCTACACCTCACACATCAGGGAGAGGAACAGAGGGCCAGGGCACAGGGTATATGACATATGCTACACCTCACACATCAGGGAGAGGAACAGAGGGCCAGGGCACAGGGTATATGACATATGCTACACCTCACACATCAGGGTGAGGAACAGCACACCAGCTCGTCAGAGGGCCCGGGCACTGGTGTCTCACAGGTTACACTCATGGATCCATTGTATTAACAGGACAGGGTATTGCTAGCTTAAACCTATCGCCAGTAAACCCCTAGTGGCCACTCCATTGAAACTGCAGCGAAAAAAAACCCAGCTGCTCCGAAAGCATTTTTCCTACGGCTCTCACAAGGGTCGGATTTGTGACGATTTTTTTCTGGTTGAAAATCCTTCCGATTTCTTAAAAACAGCTTTTTAAGCTTTAGCTGCGGTACACTCTAGCAGCTCTTGCTCTGATTGGTCAGAGCAGTCGCCTGGTATGAGAGCTCGCATCATTTGAGGCTATCTCCGGGCCGCACAGCCACCAGATATACCTCGCTCCTATTCACCTTATTCCAGAAGTTGCCGTACGCGCCGCCGTCTTGTTTCCATTGTATTAGTTCACACGGGGCAGACGAGCTCAACAGAAAATAAGTTCTACATGGACTAAAAAAACCTTTTCAGACTGACCAGGAAACGGAGTGTTGTTGACTTGTTGTTGCTCGTGTTCATTAAACATTTTACACAAATCAACCTACTTTATGTAACATTTTAGCGGCGAGACTTTTCCTCGTTCTCGTTCGTCATTTGCTTTAACGGAGTTCTCGTCAAACGGAAATGCGTTTACAACAAAAGTGCGTATCTGTGGTAAAAAAACGACAAAAGTGGGCGGGGCAGAATAAGGTGAATAGGCTAACTGGGGACATGGGCTAGCAAGGCCCATTGGCTTAAACAGGCGGCCATCTTGCTCACCGCGGGCTTGATTACGCTGCTTATTTCACTGAAAATCTTTACTGAACCTCAGACGTTACTTCCTGGTTGAACTGGAGCAGCAGATGTGACAGAGGTAATTCCACTCTTACCTTCAAACCAGACTGGGACCAAAGCTCAACTACTACTTGCTCTTTAGAGTTTATGCAGATGACATCACAATATTCTGAATTTTAGCAGTGAGTGCAAAAAACACATGAAAGACAATGGTGAGTGATGACATTTTCTTCTGTACAAGCTCAAAATACAACAAAAATGTGAAAGAGCTGCTACAGTCTGATAACAGCTGTTAACTCTGCTAAATATTTAGTTTGGACTTGATAAAAAGAAAATCATGTAAACAGTTGTAGAGCTCCACTCAAATTCATCACTGATACAGACGTTGGGAGCACTCACAGTTAAACGTATTATGTATCCCTCTCTCTTAAATAAGATGTTTGAGGGTGGTGAGGAGAGTTGAAGTGTCCTTTATCTCCCCCTACTGTTAGTAAATATGCTAGCTAAGCTTTGCAAAGTTGCACCAACAACAGAGAAACTACTTTCATTTTCCATTTTACCAAGTTAATTTGAGTTAAACAAAAACTCAATTGACACAAACAAAGAAACACATAGTTGTCCTTCAACATTCAAAACTATGGGAAGCACATTAAACAAATATGTATTTAAAGTTATATCACTGCATAACCTCAAATAAAAGTATATAAAACTGTGAGGGAAAGTATTTATTGAACTGGGTAAGATGGTAAACTTATTTCTCATGTTGACTTTTAATATAATCACGTGAAGACACCCATTCCATTGGCAGCACTTTGTATGACTGCAGTAGAGGGGTATTTAGTGTCATTAACTGGTGCCACTGAAATCAAGTGTCCTTCCCCTTACACTTCACCAGAGTGTCCCAGCACACAGCAGAGACAGGTGAGCCGCACACGACCTGATGTGCGTGTGTGTGTGTGTGTGCGTGCGTGTGTGTGTGTGTGTGTGTGTGTGCGCAGATGACTGTGAGCGGCCAGGACTGGAGCTACATCGCCTCTCAGGGCCCTCTGCAGACCACATGCCCAGACTTCTGGCAGATGGTGTGGGAGCAGAGCGTATCCATCATCGCCATGGTGACCGCCGAGGAGGTGCGTGCACTCATTCAGCCTCTACTGTGTCTTCTCCATAGGCCCTTTAAAAGTCTGTACACAAACACATCGCGCAATCTGGAACGGAGCAAACGGGAAGTGGAACATAATGTGATTTAGAAAAAAATGGTTTAAACACATTTAACATTGTATTTTACGGCATATTTAAGATGAGAAAATGACACACGCATTTTTGATGAAGGTGAAATTCAGATGTTTTTGGTTTTACTGGACATATACTCAGATATTTTGAACTCTCAATCATTTTCATGTTATATACAGCTATATTACATATTTTAACATAAATTATACTTTTTTTTGAGGCTCAAATGCAATCATGAGACTTGAAAAGCCAACAGACTGACATTTCTGTGTGTTATGGTCGACTTCATTTTACCTCCACTCTGTAAGTGCATGTCCAGAGCTTTGACCCAGTGCTGTTCTCAGGAGAGCGGCCGAGAGAAGAGCTTCCGTTACTGGCCCAAACTGGGCACGCGGCACACGCACGTGACCTACGGCCGCTTTAAGATCACCACCCGCTTCAGGACCGAGTCGGGCTGCTACGCCACCACCGGACTCAAGATCAAACACCTGCTGACGGGGCAGGAGCGCACTGTGTGGCACCTGCAGTACACCGACTGGCCCGACCACGGCTGCCCCGACGACTTCAAGGGCTTCCTCAGTACGTCCACTCTAGCATTCTATAGCACTCACTCACAGCAAGACAACCAACACCCGTGGGGAGGTTCAGAGATGATTTGTGGCCTGACTTTGGGCCTGGGCCCAGCTGAGTGTTGACTGTTGTGTTTGCAGCATACCTGGAGGAGATCCAGTCTGTGAGGAGGCACACCAACAGCATCAGTGACCCCAAGAGCAGCAGCAGCCCTGTACTGGTCCACTGCAGCGCCGGGGTGGGCCGCACCGGGGTGCTCATCCTGTGTGAGGTCATGATCGCCTGTCTGGAGCACAACCAGGTACTCACCAAACATCTCGTCTCATCACACTGCTTTGTCTGTGGATTTCCCCATATTTCGCTTGTACAACTATACTTTTCTCATGGAGATTGACTGTTCCCTCTTTCATGCTATTTGTCTGTGTGTTTGTTAGTTCTAAAATAACGTGAAAAATAGAACTTATTCACTGTAAACTATTATCAGTGGTCCAAAGTTGTTCCTCACATTCTCACGCACAGGAGCATCACTGCATGCAAATTGTGCTCAACTACATTTAGTGTGTTTGACTGCACTAACGTGACGTGTGTGTGTGCAGGCTGTGCAGGTGCACATGGTGCTGAGGGAGCTGAGGAAGCAGAGGATGCTCATGGTGCAGACAGTGTCTCAGTACAACTTCGTGTACAAGGTTCTCATCCAGCACCTGAGGAACGCCCGCCTCATCTGAGACAGAGGATCTGTGCGTGTGTGTGTGTACGGTGTGTGTACACGTGGCCAAAGCTCTGGACACAGTATTATTGTGGTCATGTCCTGCAGACCCACCTCCAGTGTTACGTCCAAGTTTGTTTTACACAGAGAGCAGCACTTTTGGACTCTTTTATGAAATGAAGACAGTGAACACAGAGATGAAATGCCGGTTGGATGAAGTGTTACTCCTGCAGGACTGGTGTGAAGTCCCGGGCAATGTCTGTGTGTTGGTTTAACTCATATTGAGGTGCTCATAGTTCCAGGCCTGAGGTGAGGTGTGTTCTGTGGAGCCTAGAGAGCTCTACCACCAGGATGGAGCCTTTGTAATGTTTGACCTGAGAGCTGAGGCAGTCCTGACCAAACCTGTGTCCCAGAGTGATTAAACCCAGAACCGCTGTAGGAAGGGTCAAATGCACAGGGACAATAAAAGCCATGTTTAAACTGGCCCTGGCCCCCAGACCGGTTCAGCTTTTATTTTAATGGTGGACGACATGAGCCACTGATGTCTCCCAAACATAACATGTTATTTATCTAAATCCTGAATTATACAGTTAATCTGGAGGCTGTGAGACATAACTAAAGCTAGAGTAAACAGGAAGCTACTTCTGGGTTCTCCTCAGTTTTTCCTGCATTTATTTCACTCTGAAAAGCCTCTACACCAGGAGTTCCCAAACGTTTCTGGCTGGGACCCCCAAAGCGAAATGAAAATGACAGTAGCAATAATTGTAAGTGTCAAAGCCTGTTAAATCAGGTCTAATATTGGTTATTTGAATAGTTTGTCTTATTGGACCCTATTTCACTAAAAGAGGCTGTTTCTAATAAACAGATAGAGAAAATACAAAGTCATATTATTAAAATGAGATCTTGAAATCATTTTGCAACCCCCTTCTCACCCCTCGCGACTGCTCTACACCACGTCTCTTTATGTACATTGGCTTTGGATAATGGTACATGCAGTATGAACTGGAAATATATCTTCGGCCCAAGTACCGTGCATCAATAAACAGGAACCTGCTGATGCTAACGTGCACTACCTTTGTTTTGCAAAGTCTGTTTGCTTAACTCATAAGTTAGCATCATTAGAAATGCATCCACATTTGAGAAACTATAATTGCCTGTTTATACCTGCATTTTGCAGTTTCATTTTCACCGGAGTCTGCATTCTCGTCCAATCATCATGTGCCGAAGTGTTCCAGGAGCCAAAGCAAGCCAGACCACTTTAGAAGCTAGACCTCTCACGGCCCATGTTAGATTGCTTAAATGGACCAGTGCGGTTCACTTAACACAGTGGTGATTATGGACCATCCCGAGCCGCTCCAAAGTGGCAACATGGCTAAAGTGTACCTTACCTTTGTAGAGCCAAACCCTGGTGCCAACAGGGCAGAGCCCTCTGCTCAGTGGAGATAATCATTGATACTCGACTCAGAGGTTGAGTAATCATGCCTTAACATGACAAAGAAGGAGTTAGTTTCTTTTATATTTTTAAATCTTTGAAGACATTTTTGAACAGAAACTCCAGCCAGTGCCTCTTTTTCTATTTAAGCTTTTGGAAAGGCAGCAGTTTTATATCTCTTTGGTTTTGTGACGACTCAGGCTGTAGCAGACACAGTCACATTCTCCTCATGTGGCACAGCCACTTTTTACCAAAGTGCAGTGTTTTTGACGAAGCATGTGTGGATTTACTGATGAAAGGTTTGACATGCATCTGCTGATGGCTTTGTTTTTACGAAGGTCTTCGATGGAGACTGAAGAGTTTTAGCCCAGATTATGTGTTGTACAGGTGTGCTGTTCATATTGTAAAGAGTTAATGTGGCTTTAATTATTGTATACGTGTAAAAACTGTAACTACTGAACAAATGTGCTTTTAAAATGTGTGGCCAACATTAAATATTTAATTAAAATTGACTCCACATTGATTTAGTTGGATGTATTTATTAAGTCAGTCCATGGCGCCCTCTTGTGGGACAAAGTAGATCACAAACCATAAACCACTGATGGAAAGTGCTGGTTTCACAGTACAATATGAAATTACTACATAACATAATTATTAATTGAACAAATCATTACTAATTTAGTTCACAATTTAAAAAAAAAACTTTTCTACTCATGCATGCATTTCATTACTTGTGTTTTCCTATGACAAACAGGAGCTGTCACACTCTGAAGAGCACAATTTACACATTCAGCGCTCCAACCACTCCAGCTCTGACTCCCAAAAACACCCACATCTATCAAAAAAAACTTTACATTTTGCTAAAGTACAAAAACTAAATACAAGGCTGTCACTTCAGCTGAAAACTAAATGATCAGACATCCATTTAAGCTGCTCTATGTAACTTTTCTTGTGGGTCCGCCACCTGCTTGTCTCCATGGAGATGTTATTGCTCCCGGCAATGAAATGTATCCATATTGTTTTTAGCAGATGTAATCCCTCATGTGTCCAGTAGTGGTCCATGGTGGAAAAGGTTTCATCCCAACACATTTAAAAAAGGAGACATTTCGGATTTCATCCATCATTTTCAATCTGAAGACACTGGACTGAGAAGCTGGAATTTCTCCTGCTCTAATGGCATTCACATGGCAAGTCACAGATGTATTTATTGCAAATAAATGTACTGAAATGTATCTCCATAGAGGCCAAGTTATCAGTCAGAGTCATACCATGAAGCATTCTAGTCAAAGCAATAACATCTCTATGGAGACGATCAGAAAAAGTTACTTATGCCATGTTTCAATTGGCCCTGGTCGGCCAGACCGGTTCACTTTAGAGCGCTTGTTTTCATGGTGGAGTGTCTCATGTTCAGGGTCTGGCTCTGGATCCAGAACATCTGACGTCACCCAAACATAACATGTTCAGTTAGTAAATAAAATATAAATCATACCTGAATCACGCTTTATTTTAATGCTGAGGCCGATCTCAGCATTTCACAAAAAGACGTTTAGTAATTCCACGTTTGTTTATCGTCAGGTTTTCTGCATTTATTCCCCTTCTCTGCAAAGACTCTACTCCGCATTTTAACCTCTCTTTATGTGACGCATTGGCTTTGGATAATGTTAGATGCATCATGCACAGAAAATAAAATTATTATATTTTGGGTCTTGCTTCTTATTGTGTGAATCAATAAACAGTTTTGGAAACGCAGACCTCTCACAGCCCACTTTAGACCACTTATCAATCCTCTCCAAAGTGAACCAGTCGAAACGTGGCTATAGTGCACCTTGAAGTCTGTCATTAATACAGTAAATAAAACAAGAGGTGCGGGCTAATACTGGTATCGCCCTCGCTTTCCTCCGTGTCCACCATGTCCTCCTCCATAGCCCCCATGTCCTCCGTGTCCACCATGTCCTCCTCCATAGCCCCCCTGCCCTCCATGTCCCCCATAGCCCCTTTGTCCTTGGTTCCAGCCTCCTCCTCCTCCTCCCCTTCCGCCTCCTCCTCTCCAGTTCCCCCCTCCCCTGCCCCCCCAGCCTCCCCCATCCTGTCTCTTCTGCCAGGGCGGCATCTCTGGAGGAGGGGCTTGGATCTCTGAGGGCCGCCCACCTCGGTCTGGGACTCTCCCCATTAGAACCTGGAAGAAAAGGAAAGGCAGAGCTCAACATCTCCACTAATCACTTTGGTGTGCCACAGGGATCAGCTTTTGACCCAGTGCTTTTTTTCCATAAATATACTGTGTTTCAGTGTTCAGACGTACGCTGATGAAACTGTTGTATGGATCTGCAAAAAACACCTAGCGCACAGTGGTTCAAATTAAAATTAAAAGCTGTTGGTGTGCGGCGTACCTTGTTGACGGCGCAGGAGGTGTTCTCTCGGCTGGAGCCACTGCTGGTCTTCACCACGTTGCACAGGTCCTCTCTGGCAGCCAGCAGCTCGGCCACGCCCACGGAGGAGCGCAGCCTGAGGGAGTGACGCCTGGCCTGGTACGCCCGCGCCATGCTGTCCACCTTCACCTGAGACGCACACCCGGTAGAGAGGGGTTCATCATCATCATCATAAACAATAAAAACCATTCAATACAGTGGTGTAAGTCTACGTTTTTTAAGTCAGTATACTGGGATTTTTCAAAAGTGTGACAGCGACACAAAATTAGGTTTGGCCAATCATTTTGTCCCACAGAGGAAAACAGTCTGGGACCCCACTGCAATCGAGCTTGACACACTTTTCGAATCAGCTACTTATAAACTATCTATTTTTGACTAAATATATCAGCAGATCCAAACTCCGTTATATCGTATTGGCCCCCAAAAATCCATATCGATCAGTTTTCTCATTTTTGTGTCAAACCTTTGAAAATACCAGATTTTGTGCTTTATTTAAAGGACAAATATTATGCATTTTTTGTGACGTTATTAGCCTTTAAACGTGCTCTTGCATCTCATGTTATAGAACAAAAAACGTGTAATCTTTGCCGTTTTCCACCACAATAACTGAGTCGTAACGGCATGTACTGGCTGCAGAGTGAACTACACAAGTTAAGAATAAACAACTGGGAAGAAATGCTAGTTAGCCGAGCAGTTGTAATGATCGTGATTAGACGCCAAAAATGCTCCGAATGAAAACAAAGCAGAAGATTCTGGGAGCAACGTCACACATTGGGGAAATTTAGAATGGGGTGTTTTTGACGCACAAAGGGAAGAGGACTTTCTAACCAGGATTCACCAAACTACAGTGAATGAAACGAAACGCAACTCCAGGTGTGTTTTTGATGAACAAAGCTTCAGGAACATTGTTAGAACAGGGTTAAAAGTTCAAAAAAGTTCCTTTAACATAATATGTAACCTTTAATCTTTTCTTCTTCCATTTACTTTATTATGAATCAAATCAGCTGACATTTACTCTACTTGAACAGTCCAGCCCAGTGACTTTGGGCCTGAGGCGGGGTACACCCTGGACAGGGCTAACACAGAGACATTCAATCACTCGGGGCACTTTAGAGCAGCAGTTTCCCAAACACTTTACTCTTGAGTCATTTCTAGATTAGTAACTGGCTGATATTATTTTGCATGGCAGTCCTGACACGTTGAAGAGGAGCGTGTACCTTGGCCCTGTCGGACCAGCCGAAGGACTGAATGGTGACGTCCAGCCTCTTGATGAGCATCCTCCTCCTGCACTCGTACTCCGAGGACAGCGCCTGGTTCACCTGCTGCAGCTGGTCCTGAAGCACAGTCACAGTGAGTCACACCTGCCCCGTCCAGAGCGGCCCGGGGCGGTCTGGTGCGGGTCTCAGGTCATGGGACGAGTGTTCTTGTGAACCACGTGAATGTGCGTGACCTTTGTCCCAAAGCACACCCCGACTGAAGTCAGTGTACACGAGGCGTTAGGACTTTATCTGACCAGTGTCCCTCAACAATCTGAATGAGACAGAACTGTGAGCGACGCAAACTGATAAATGTGTTCTTTTGCTTTTTTGGCCTAATTATTGTCTGTGGAACTGTTGTTTTGCTTAAATTTATACGGCAAAACGTAAGTGCTAGACTTTTACACTTTACTTGTTCTCAGACTGTAGCAGCTCTTTCACATTTTAGTTTTGAACCGTTACAGGAGAAAGTCCCATTGCTGACCATTGACTTTTCTGTGTTTTTCCACTCACTGCTGTGGTGTCATGAGGCGCTCGTGCAGGACTCACCCACTGGGCCCTGCTCAGACTCCTCTTCAGCACCGGCTCTCCACAGCTGCCTCCAGGGAGCAGCTTCAGGACAGACTCCACCTGCACACAACGGCAGGGGGTCAGCAGGGGGTCAGCAGGGGGTCAGCAGGGGTACAGCAGGGGGTACAGCAGAGGGTACAGCAAGGGTACAGCAGAGGTACAGCAGAGGTACAGCAGGGGTACAGCAGAGGTACAGCAGAGGTACAGCAGAGGTACAGCAGGGGTACAGCAGAGGGTACAGCAAGGGTACAGCAGAGGTACAGCAGAGGTACAGCAGGGGTACAGCAGAGGTACAGCAGAGGTACAGCAGAGGTACAGCAGAGGTACAGCAGAGGGTCAGCAGGGGTACAGCAGAGGTACAGCAGAGGTACAGCAGTGGGTCAGCAGGGGTACAGCAGGGGTACAGCAGGGGTACAGCAGAGGTACAGCAGTGGGTCAGCAGGGGTACAGCAGAGGTACAGCAGGGGTACAGCAGAGGTACAGCAGTGGGTCAGCAGGGGTACAGCAGAGGTACAGCAGGGGTACAGCAGAGGTACAGCAGGGGTACAGCAGGGGTACAGCAGAGGTACAGCAGGGGTACAGCAGTGGGTCAGCAGGGGTACAGCAGAGGTACAGCAGAGGTACAGCAGAGGTACAGCAGAGGTACAGCAGAGGTACAGCAGAGGTACAGCAGTGGGTCAGCAGGGGTACAGCAGAGGTACAGCAGGGGTACAGCAGAGGTACAGCAGGGGTACAGCAGAGGTACAGCAGAGGTACAGCAGAGGTACAGCAGGGGTACAGCAGAGGTACAGCAGTGGGTCAGCAGGGGTACAGCAGAGGTACAGCAGAGGTACAGCAGAGGTACAGCAGAGGTACAGCAGAGGTACAGCAGGGGTACAGCAGGGGTACAGCAGAGGTACAGCAGAGGGTACAGCAGGGGTACAGCAGAGGTACAGCAGAGGTACAGCAGAGGTACAGCAGAGGGTCAGCAGGGTTTCAGCAGAGGTACAGCAGAGGTACAGCAGTGGTACAGCAGTGGTACAGAAGTGGTACAGCAGAGGTACAGCAGGGGTACAGCAGGGGTACAGCAGTGGGTCAGCAGAGGTACAGCAGAGGTACAGCAGAGGGTCAGCAGGGGTACAGCAGAGGTACAGCAGAGGTACAGCAGTGGGACAGCAGGGGTACAGCAGAGGTACAGCAGAGGGTCAGCAGGGGTACAGCAGAGGTACAGCAGAGGTACAGCAGTGGGTCAGCAGGGGTACAGCAGAGGTACAGCAGAGGTACAGCAGAGGTACAGCAGAGGTACAGCAGAGGTACAGCAGGGGTACAGCAGAGGTACAGCAGAGGTACAGCAGAGGTACAGCAGGGGTACAGCAGGGGTACAGCAGAGGTACAGCAGAGGTACAGCAGAGGTACAGCAGAGGTACAGCAGAGGTACAGCAGAGGTACAGCAGGGGTACAGCAGAGGTACAGCAGAGGTACAGCAGAGGTACAGCAGAGGGTCAGCAGTGGGTCAGCAGGGGTACAGCAGAGGTACAGCAGAGGTACAGCAGAGGTACAGCAGAGGGTACAGCAGGGGTACAGCAGTGGGTCAGCAGGGGTACAGCAGAGGTACAGCAGGGGTACAGCAGAGGTACAGCAGGGGTACAGCAGAGGTACAGCAGAGGTACAGCAGTGGGTCAGCAGGGGTACAGCAGGGGTACAGCAGAGGTACAGCAGAGGTACAGCAGAGGTACAGCAGAGGTACAGCAGGGGTACAGCAGAGGTACAGCAGAGGTACAGCAGAGGTACAGCAGAGGGTACAGCAGGGGTACAGCAGTGGGTCAGCAGGGGTACAGCAGAGGTACAGCAGGGGTACAGCAGGGGTACAGCAGAGGTACAGCAGAGGTACAGCAGGGGTACAGCAGAGGTACAGCAGAGGAGTACAGCAGTGGGTCAGCAGGGGGTACAGCAGGGGGTACAGCAGAGGTACAGCAGAGAGAGTACAGCAGTGGTACAGCAGTGTTACAGCAGAGGGTACAGCAGGGGTACAGCAGAGGTACAGCAGAGGTACAGCAGAGGGTACAGCAGAGGGTACAGCAGAGGGTACAGCAGGGGTACAGCAGGGGTACAGCAGGGGTACAGCAGGGGTACAGCAGGGGTACAGCAGGGGTACAGCAGAGGGACAGCAGAGGTACAGCAGAGGTACAGCAGTGGGTCAGCAGGGGTACAGGAGAGGTACAGCAGAGGGACAGCAGAGGTACAGCAGGGGGTCAGCAGAGGTACAGTAGAGGCACAGCAGGGTACAGCAGAGGGTACAGCAGGGGTACAGCAGAGGTACAGCAGAGGTACAGCAGGGGTACAGCAGGGGTACAGCAGTGGTACAGCAGAGGTACAGCAGGGGTACAGCAGAGGTACAGCAGAGGTACAGCAGGGGTACAGCAGAGGTACAGCAGAGGTACAGCAGAGGTACAGCAGAGGTACAGCAGAGGTACAGCAGGGGTACAGCAGGGGTACAGCAGGGGTACAGCAGGGGTACAGCAGAGGTACAGCAGGGGTACAGCAGGGGTACAGCAGGGGTACAGCAGAGGTACAGCAGAGGTACAGCAGGGGTACAGCAGAGGTACAGCAGGGGTACAGCAGAGGTACAGCAGGGGTACAGCAGGGATACAGCAGGGGTACAGCAGAGGTACAGCAGAGGTACAGCAGAGGTACAGCAGAGGTACAGCAGAGGTACAGCAGAGGTACAGCAGGGGTACAGCAGAGGTACAGCAGAGGGTACAGCAGAGGTACAGCAGGGGTACAGCAGGGGTACAGCAGAGGTACAGCAGGGGTACAGCAGAGGTACAGCAGAGGTACAGCAGGGGTACAGCAGAGGTACAGCAGAGGTACAGCAGTGGGTCAGCAGGGGTACAGCAGGGGTACAGCAGAGGTACAGCAGAGGTACAGCAGGGGTACAGCAGAGGTACAGCAGAGGGTACAGCAGGGGTACAGCAGAGGTACAGCAGAGGTACAGCAGAGGGGACAGCAGAGGGTACAGCAGAGGGTACAGCAGGGGTACAGCAGGGGTACAGCAGGGGTACAGCAGGGGTACAGCAGAGGTACAGCAGAGGTACAGCAGTGGGTCAGCAGGGGTACAGCAGAGGTACAGCAGGGGTACAGCAGGGGTACAGCAGAGGTACAGCAGAGGTACAGCAGAGGTACAGCAGAGGGTCAGCAGTGGGTCAGCAGGGGTACAGCAGAGGTACAGCAGAGGTACAGCAGAGGTACAGCAGAGGGTACAGCAGGGGTACAGCAGTGGGTCAGCAGGGGTACAGCAGAGGTACAGCAGGGTACAGCAGAGGTACAGCAGGGTACAGCAGAGGTACAGCAGAGAGGTACAGCAGTGGGTCAGCAGGGGTACAGCAGGGGTACAGCAGAGGTACAGCAGAGGTACAGCAGAGGTACAGCAGAGGTACAGCAGGGGTACAGCAGAGGTACAGCAGAGGTACAGCAGAGGTACAGCAGAGGGTACAGCAGTGGTACAGCAGTGGGTCAGCAGGGGTACAGCAGAGGTACAGCAGGGGTACAGCAGGGGTACAGCAGAGGTACAGCAGAGGTACAGCAGTGGTACAGCAGAGGTACAGCAGAGGTACAGCAGTGGGTCAGCAGGGGTACAGCTGGGGTACAGCAGAGGTACAGCAGAGGTACAGCAGAGGTACAGCAGAGGTACAGCAGAGGGGGTACAGCAGGGGTACAGCAGAGGTACAGCAGAGGTACAGCAGAGGGTACAGCAGAGGGTACAGCAGAGGGTACAGCAGGGGTACAGCAGGGGTACAGCAGGGGTACAGCAGGGGGTCAGAAGGGGTACAGCAGGGGTACAGCAGAGGTACAGCAGAGGTACAGCAGTGGGTCAGCAGGGGGACAGCAGATGTACAGCAGGGTACAGCAGTGGAACAGCAGGGTACAGCAGGGTACAGCAGAGGTACAGCAGAGGTACAGCAGGGGTACAGCAGAGGTACAGCAGAGGTACAGCAGGGGTACAGCAGAGGTACAGCAGTGTTACAGCAGAGGTACAGCAGAGGTACAGCAGAGGTACAGCAGGGTACAGCAGGGGTACAGCAGTGGTACAGCAGGGGTACAGCAGAGGTACAGCAGGGGTACAGCAGGGGGTACAGCAGGGGTACAGCAGAGGTACAGCAGGGGTACAGCAGGGGTACAGCAGGGGGTACAGCAGGGGTACAGCAGAGGTACAGCAGGGGTACAGCAGGGATACAGCAGGCGTACAGCAGAGGTACAGCAGAGGTACAGCAGAGGTACAGCAGAGGTACAGCAGAGGTACAGCAGAGGTACAGCAGAGGTACAGCAGAGGTACAGCAGAGGTACAGCAGAGGTACAGCAGAGGGTACAGCAGGGGTACAGCAGAGGTACAGCAGAAGTACAGCAGAGGTACAGCAGAGGGTACAGCAGAGGGTACAGCAGAGGGTACAGCAGGGGTACAGCAGGGGTACAGCAGGGGTACAGCAGGGGTACAGCAGAGGTACAGCAGAGGTACAGCAGTGGGTCAGCAGGGGTACAGCAGAGGTACAGCAGGGGTACAGCAGGGGTACAGCAGAGGTACAGCAGAGGGTCAGCAGGGGTACAGCAGAGGTACAGCAGAGGTACAGCAGGGGGTCAGCAGAGGTACAGCAGGGGTACAGCAGGGGTACAGCAGGGGTACAGCAGAGGTACAGCAGAGGTACTGGACATGTGACTGCTGAGGTGTGGAGAGGAGCGGTGACTATGTGGCGGTCACGTATTTTAGTATTCAATTTGTCAAATGTTTATTGTTGTTGAACATTGAGTATTTTTTTTTTAATATAATTTTACCAAATAAAGGTTGAAATATGGCAACATGAAGGCTTCTAGATAGTGTCTATTTAACAAAAAAAGTAAAATAGTTTATTCTTTTTTGGGGGGCATTTTGATTTGATAATGCTACAGTCTTTGGTACAACAGGTCTTTTCGTGTGTTTTAGAGTCTGTTTAGTCCAGAGAAACAACCATTTTCCAAATACGATATGACGCTTTTCTACAGTCGACTCGTCAGAATTAGTCGATTAATCCTTCATCTTAGTGGAAGTCTTAGTGGCAGAGTCTAAGGTCTCTCCAGAGGGGAGGCCAAGTTTGTACTTTTTAGAAGTGTCTAAACAAAAAATGACCAATGTTGATGTATATTTATTTATCACATTTTGGCCTTCTGGTCGTTAAAGGCATCGACAAATGCTCAAAGCACCTCCTACTCTTTTTTTCCAAAATTAAACATGAAATAAGCCAGAGTTTGCCAAGCAGCAGTGCTATGGTTTGGTTTGTTTGGGCTCTTCATCTTTTCTTTCTGCCAGAACAGAGTGAGCGCTCAAACATTGTGAGAATTCCTCTTTTGGGTTTGTTGCTTGTTTTAATAGTACAATCCCAAACTCTTATGTGCCCAAAATGTTGTGTGAAATAATGAGCATTACTATTGTTCACTCAATAAGTCCTGGTCTTGAGTCCAAGTCCAAGACTGGCCCAGGTCAAGTCCCCTGCTTTGATTCCTTTTAAGTCATTACACTAAATGACCAGATCAGCTCTTTGCATTTTATTTGATAAATGTAAATGCTTCTTACCAAAGTCCAGGTCAAAAATGAAGAGAGTGAAATGTTCCACTTTGTATAAAATGAAACCCTAAAAGTACAAGTTATTAGGGTTAGTCAACTGTGAAGAGAAGACTGTTTATTTATTTATTTATTTATTTATTTGAGCAGGACCATGTACAATGACATTATGTTCGAGGGCAAAGATGATTGCACCAGATTATAGCTATGCAAGCTAATTTCCATCTGCAGTCCTGGATCAGGGACGGGGGGAGTACAACGTGCATTATTTACAGTGCAACAGTTTTTATACATTCTCTGACACTCAATCATTCACTCACACTTCATCGTCATCAACATTATTTTAACATCGAGGTTCATTGCAGATACCAGCACTTTAAAGTTAAGATTACAGTATTAGTTGTTAGAAAATCCTAGAACAATTTACACCTAGTAAGGCTAATACACTTTTAAATAAGTTTATAAAAGGAGCTAAGACAAGACTATTCGATACTAATTACATAAAACCATATATACATATTTCAAATAATAGCGTGCAAGTTTGTGCTCAGTGTGTGCATCTCTGGTTCTCAATTAACCACTTCTTTACCTCTCTGGAGAAGGTACAGAGGTTACTTTCATTTGTGAGCTCAGTGGGGAGCTTATTCCACTGTTTGGTCCCCTGGTATGAGAAGGACGATTGGGCAAGGCTTGTTTTACACTGGGGAATACTACACTGTCCTCTGGTGGAGGTTCTGGTGATCCTGGTGGTCACAGCTGAAGTCTGGTGAATGAACTCTTTGAGGGGCGGAGGAGCCAGATTGTGGATGATCTTATAAACTAGTCGGATTTGGGCGAATGTGATAAAATTTTCAAAGCTCAGCATTTTATGCTTGTGCAGTATATGGCAATGATGATACAGATGCGTTTTTTTATCCAGGATTTTTAGTACCTGGCGCTATAGATTGATTCTAGTGGCTTCAGTGTGGTCTTGTTTGCTTGGGACCAGCTTGAGATACAGTAAGAAAAATGTGGTAAGATCATAGTATTTAGATAAGTTTTTGCGGCTTCTGTTGTGAGTGAGTTCCTTATGTTTTTGAAGGTTGCCAGATTATATTTTAAAATTTTAGATGTCTTTTTAACATGTTTTTTTTAAATTAAGAGAGGGATCTAATATAAGTCCTAGGTATTTGTATTCACTGACATTTTGAATGGTTTTATTATTTATTGTCACACTGGGACAGATCACTTCCTTTCGTTTGTTGGAAAAATACATTGTTGCTGTTTTGTCATAATTTAATGTCAGACATGACTCATGTAGCCACAGGGCTACATTTTCCATAGCTGTTGTTAGTTTTGTCGCTACCTCTGCCGTACTCTTGCCATTTGTGTAGATTACCGTGTCATCTGCATACATTTGCATTTTTACCTTGTTGCATACTGAGGGTAAATCATTAATATATACAGTGAAAAGAATTGGTCCCAGGTTTGACCCTTGAGGTAGACCCATGGAGCATGACCTCAGTGAGGATATGGAATGCTTAACTTTGACGGATTGCGACCGGTTGGATAGGTATGATTTAAGCCAGTCTATAGTATTTGTGGAGATTTTGCAATGGTTAAGTTTGGAATAGAGGGTCTCGTGGTGCACTGTATCAAAGCTTTGCGCAGATCGAGGAAAATGGCTCCTACTACCTCCCCTTTATCCAGAGACTGTTTAAGTTGTTCAATGAAATAACAACATGCGGTTTCTGTTGAGTGGTGTTTTCTAAACCCAAATTGCATGGGATGTAGAATTTTATTTGTCTCTAGATGACTTATTAATTGTGCAGCAACCACTTTTTCAATTGCTTTAGTAAATACTGGCAGAATGCTAATTGGTCTGTAGTTGGAAATCTTAGTTTTGTCCTCAGATTTGTGTACAGGGATGACTATGGCCTGTTTTAGTGACTGTGGGAATACATTTTGTTGGATGGACGCATTAGTTAATGTTGTAATTGGTTTAACTAAGTTTTGACAATTTTTTTAATAAAGGATATATCCAATCCATGACAATCCTTACTTTTGAGTTAGATAGCTTGGACAGAATCTTTGCTATTTCTGTCTCGTTTGTGGGAGTCAGGGTTAGATCTAATTCAGTTGTTTGACTATTAGTGTGTGGGGTATTAATTTTGGGAGTGAAGCTCTTGCCTAATTCGAGGACAGAGTTAATGAAGTAGTCGTTAAATTTATTTGCTATGACTTGGCTATCAGTGTGTACTGTCCCTTCGTATTGAATTTGACTGATGTCAGTTTTTTTATGATCTCTTCCTGTCAGTTTGTTTATAGTTTGCCATAATAGTTTGCTATTGCCTCTGGCCTCTTTAATTATGTTCAGAAAGAAGTTAGCTTTAGCTTTTCGCATTTCAGATGTTGCTTTATTTCTTAAGTTTTTAAATACTAAATGGTCTGTGTTAAGTCTAGATTTAAGGTATTTTTTTAGAGCAGAGTCTCTCTTTTTTAACAGTTT
This sequence comes from Rhinogobius similis, assembly GCA_019453435.1. Classification (NCBI taxonomy): domain Eukaryota; kingdom Metazoa; phylum Chordata; class Actinopteri; order Gobiiformes; family Gobiidae; genus Rhinogobius; species Rhinogobius similis. Next base: position 29,436,946 of record CM033638.1, on the reverse strand, counting down.
CCACAGGTCTTCATTGAGCCAAGGTAGGTTATTTGTTTTGTTTGATTTACTTGGGGCTGTTATCGAGTATTTTATAATTTTTTATAATTTCTGAAACATACATTTTTTTAAGAGACGCATCAAGTCGTCTCAAGTCTCTGAGCTCAAGTCCATGTCAAGTCCCAAATCTCTGTCCATTCATCGAGTCAAGTCATCAAAAGTCAAAACCAAATGAAGCTAATCGTGGCTAGCAGTTACAGCGGCTAAAGTGGAGCCAGACTCCATATTTGGAAATCCGAGTGCGTATCGTGGCAACCACATGGACCAATCAGGAGCGAGGGTGTTAACTGTTTCCGCCCCTCGGTGGAGGAGACACGGCAACGTGCAGCGCTAGCTGTCAATCAAACCTGTTGCTAACACGATCGAAGACAACCCCTGGAAAAGGAAGCACCTGATTGGTCAGTTATTATTGATAATAACTTGATTTATGAACAACCAACGAGAAAAAAACACCAGGATCATGTAGAGTGTGTCAATACTGATATTTTAGTTCCAGATGTGAGTTTGACCGAAACAGAGTAAAGGGCACCAGTGTCCCAATAGAAAGTGAACGGCACCTCAGCCTGAAGGAGCCGGGAGCACCTCCATGGATACTTCCTGTTTGGAACGCGACGACAGCAGCCTGGGGCAGTCCAGTGATATGTACGGTCTATGGTGTGTGTGCGTGCCTGTGTATGTGTGTGTGTGTGTGTGTGTGTCAGTACCTTGTTGTGTATGTGGCAGAGGAGCTCGTCGCCGCCCTCTTGTGGCTGCAGGGGGAGCTGGAGTGTGTCACAGATGCTCCTGATGTCCTCCTCACACTCTGGAGCTGCACCGGGACGTTTCTCTGAAGAACGTCTGCTGGAGATGATCTGAGCGGCCTGGAGCTCCGAGCACAGGAACACTGTACGCACACAACACACACATACAGCACACATACAACACACATACAACACACGCACAACACATGCACAACACACGCACACACAACACATGCACAACACACGCACACGGTTGTAAATCATGATCACACTATGGAATTCTGTAACTGTTACCTAGCAACCATGTTATACACTGGGTCAAAATTCCTCTGTCACAAAAAGTATTATTTCACAAGTAAAAAGATATGGAAACACCTTTATACTGTTAAGTGAATGTTAAATGATCAGAAAATTGTGTTTTTTTTGGTTGTAAATCGTCCCCAGCGCGTCTCCCGAGTGTGACGTCATCATGTTTGAGAACTCTGCTCTACTTCCTGTCAATTTCAATGTATTATGTTACTTCTTCACAAACTTACACTTGAATCAACTATCAAATCCACCAAAAAGTCCAAAGTAGAACATCATAACTTGCCATACGCACTTTAAGCCCCACAGTTAAAGTACACCACAGCCCACACTGACTGAACATGTATTTGCCTGTCAGCACTCGGTGAATGAACAGGGATGAACCCAGACCAAATCCTACACAGGGAACTTGTGAAAATGTCCCTTGTGTCCCCTAATGCCCCGGTGAGGCCCTCATGACTGTCCTAACAGAGGGGGAGGAGCCGGCACTCACAGAGACACTGCAGACAGGCCCTGGAGCTGCTGCTGCCGCTCAGGACGGCAGAGAGCAGCTCCTCACACGGACAGTGCAGCTCCTTCAGCAGACCGCTCAGCTCCAGACGCACGCTCTCCTCCTCCGCTACAACACACAGAGCAGAGGTCAGAGGTCACTGAAGGACAGGCACATTCAGGATTAAGGAGAGACACTACAGGCAAACCCCATTTCTTTTTTTTCAATTTTTTGTTTTTTTGGTCAGTTTGCTCTCTCAACATATTGGATTTAATGTGAAAACAACAATATAGTCCAATCTGCTCCTAAATATGTTTTATTCTTTCCTTTAATCCACCTCATCCATAGATTTCTCTGGGACATTGTAACTTCAAAGGCCGTTTTCTTAAAATGCATTTTTCTCCCTCGAGACATAAAGATCAGCCTTAAAGTAGCTACTAAACTTTACAATCTGACAGAACGTAAAGAAATGTTTGTTAATGAATTCTGTTTATTAATCCTAAGGATGATTAATATAGTTTTAAGTAAAAACAAATCAGGCAAAAATTGAAATTTTAAGCCAATTTTCAGTCCAATTTAAGATAAACGAGCGTCTCAAATAGAATTACTGTCTGTGTCATTATTCGTTATATTAATGAACAAAGTGATATCTCTGTTGTTGTCCAGATCTAGATGCTGCAGTTCAACTCAAGATGATTCAGTCGATTAGAGCTGTAACCATTAATCAACTAATCATGACTAGTCGACTAGAAAAACTGATAATCGACTAATAGTTAATTAGACAATACAGACTTTAAAACAAACGTCAAAGACCTTTTATAACAAAGACTGTGACATTATTACATCAAAATGTCAAAAAGAATAGATTATTGCCATTTAATCATAAATATTCTTACCTTTACTTGGCTAATAATGTATTTAAAAAGTTAAAATGTGAAATAAAAATAATCGCTGACTAATCGACTACTAAACTAATCATAAGTGACAGCCCTACAATGATATTCGTGATGATTCAGGACACAACACAGCCGTAAGTATGAGAATCAAACCCGCTCTGATGTGAGAGGTGTGGTCCATGTGCTGACCTGGTCCTGAGCTGATGCTCTCCTCCAGCCCACACAGCTCCTTCAGCCTGGAGCAGAGCCACACACACAGCTCCAGCAGCTGTGAGGAGCCCAGGCCTGCCTGTGCGGCCCCCAGGAGGGCCCCGTCCTGCAGCAGAGGGCCCGCGTACCTGACACACAGCAACATACACCAGCGTTAGCAACTAGGGCTGCACAATTCATCTCAAACCAAAGCGAAATCGCAATTATAATGGACGTGATGAGCAAATGGCAAAGGCTGTCATGATTACTTCCAAACTTGTGTAGCTTAAATTTGTACAAACATGTTCTGAAACACGTCAGGGTTTATGCAGGTTTCACATGTTTTTTAATGCCGCATTTCAACATTTTTAATGCCATAATCAACATAAAAATAAGACATTTACATAGGGCTGTAGTTCTTAAGTCGTTTGGTCGATGATGTCTTAGTCGTGTTAGTCCTTAACAAATTTCTGTGGCAAAAACCAGAAGATGTGGAGTGAGTCAGCTGAAGATTCTGGAGTAAATCAGTATCTCTAACAAATAAATACAGTGTTTACTAGTACTTTTCTGTATAAATTGTTATTTTTGCATGAGCTCCTGTGCAGGTTCGGTTTTCTGAGCACAGTTTGGGTCAGATACTTCATAGTTTAGATAAATATATTTTGCTACACCCCCTTTTGGTCGACTAATCGGTCGATGGGGCAGGTCTTTATTCGACTTCAGTCCTACATTTACACTTTCATGTCAAACCTAATGTCTTGTAATCGTTCCACTGGGCAGCAGAACGACGTGAATATAATAAACTACTTTGTAATAGGGCTGTAGTCTCTAAAGAAAATTTTGGTCGACTAAAAACCTGCCCTATCGACCGATTAAGCCACTAAAAGGGAATGTGGCAAAAGCTCTAAATAATGTTTAGGATATCGATGTATCTGACCAAACTGCTCTCAAAAGAACACAACTGGAACGGAGTTTAAAGGACGCACTGAGAAACGGTGTATTTATATTTAGAGATCACGAGTCACTCTTCAGCTTAACACTCCTCATCTTCATCTTCTTCCATAGAAATCCTTAAATCTAAATAAAATAATTAGTCGACTAAAAAAAATGTTGGTCGACTAAGACACTATCGACCGACGAATCGACTAAAGGGTTACAGTCATACTTTATAATATCAAAAAGCTAATATACATGACATTTAAACCATGCATTTGTGTGTTTAACCCAAGATGATTCTAGATTCAATAACAATCAGTCTAGTACACATCTGGGATTCAAAAGAAATTGAAACGTTCAAGAAAAACTGCTGTCACACACTTCTGATTGGCTGATATTGCTCTTATTTAGGGCTGTAGTCGACTAAAGACCTGCCGTATCGACCCATTAATCGACTGAAAGGGGGCGTGGCAAAACTATGAAGTGTTTCTCTGTATCTGACCCAAACTGCACTCAAAAAAAAACACAGCTGCACTGGAGTTTACGCAGAAAAATAGTACAAGTACAATAAGTACAAGTAAACAGTGTATTTATACGTTAGATGTATATAAACTACATTAAACTCATGATTCACTCCAAAATCTTTATCTTGTTTACTCCATACCTTCACTTTTTTTTTTTTTTTTTTACTGTTTTTGTCATATAAATCTTTTTAATCGAAATAAATGTTGGTCAACTAAAACACCATCGACCAATTAATCAACTAATCGACTAAAAGACTACAGGCCCTCTCTTATTTATATAAATAATGCCGTTTTAATGTAATGAGTATTTCAATATTTTGGCCTCATCCATTCTTGAATGAACATATTGATCAAACGACAAACGCTGGATTCATTTGGGAAGATGCTGAAACTTTGTGTCACGTTTATCATGGTCAAAATAATAACAATTAACGATAATATCACAGACAGTTTAAAATATGACTCATAAAGACATTACGATCTCACCAATTCATACATTTAAAGGCTTTTTTAAAGTATTCACTTTCTGCGAATTACAATTTTAAATGTAATTATTTTAGTTTTTATTATTGTATCAAAATTGTGTTTTTTGTTTTTCTGTGATTTATTTAGCATTTTAGTTATCAGAAACATTAAACATGGTCTTATTTTTTTAATATACTGCCAGAATTTGTATGGGTTGTATAATGAATGTAATGTATTACTTATTTGTCCTAAAAATGACACCAGCAGCAAAAATGCAAAAGAATGCATGCTTTGTGCGGGCCACAAAGGGTTAAACGCGCGTTCATTTTAGTCACGGATTTGTTCATTTATTGTAAAAGATTTGCAAGAATAACTTAATATTTAACACAATCATCAAGAAGCCAGTTTTATATCATTTTTCTTCCTTAATAGTTTTCATTCTTCTGCCGCTTTGCAAAATTGTAAATGTATCACTTGTAAAAAAACGTGCTGCAATAAAAGCTCAATTGTTCTTACCCGAGCTGCTCCAGAGAGTCCAAAATGTCGTTCTCCATCGCACACAACTTTACACCCAGCAGTCACACATTTCCTCACAACAACAGCCCCGGAAAACTCAGAAAAAGAGCATTATTTGATACATATTTCGCGTTCATTCATGATTTCTGCAGCGCCTCCATTGTGGTCCGGCGCTGTAACTCGTCCGGAATGAAACAGACGTGACGATGTGTTCCGATGAAAAAGAACATTGAGTAATAAACAAAAGCAGCCTTTATATTATCTTTTTATTTAGTTGAAATAAATAATAGCTGTGTTCCATTAATGTATGTATTTATTTTTATTTTATTTTAGTGAAAATATTTTGACATAGAGACAAAGTGCTGGTTGAAAATGCAATTAACAGCAAATTTCTTAATAATTACACATACGGACATTCAATATTTAATTCACTTTAGATGTGAAGATCCGTCCATCACGGTCATGTGATGGACGCTGTTTGTGGGACTGTTTCAACTGTTTTTTGCTGCTATGGCAACAGTTAAATATGTGAATAATGATAAAGCCATCTCTGTCATTAGAAACTGTAAGTCGATATGTCAGTTAGTGATGGGCGTAAATCAGTGGTGGAAAACGTACTGCAAATTTATAAAAGCAAAGTGGGAGTGGCTAGTAATATCCTCAATTATAAGCACATTGCACTTAAAATGTCACTAGTTACTTTTAATAGCATTTTAATCTTTTTTTTTTTTACCAAAAATTTGAAAAATAAATAGTTTCAACTGAATTACATTGTATTCAAGTTTGTTTTGAGTGTTTGTTGTTTGGAAAGAAGCAGATGTGTGCACGAGGACGAAGGAGACTGGTGTTTTTAACGTAACTAACTGCAATTACATGCTAAATCTGACTAAATGACAAGCCCCCGATATCTCCAACTATTAGCAGAAGGTCGGGGGTTCAACTTCCGTGTGGAGTTTGCTGTTCCTCCCTTTATCTTCATCCACTTTCCCCATCAGCTCAGTCCCTCCTAAAGTCCTGACCAAGACCGGACCAAGATCTGGAGATGGTCCTCGTGCAGCGTTGGGTCAAATGCAGAGGTCATATCTACAGGGACAATAAAGTGTACCCTCTACTGTTGATACATCGATACTGAGGAATGGAAAAGTGAGTAGATTGTGAGGGAGATCAGCTAGTTCATACTGGAAGTTTAGTTGATAAAACAGATCAATCTTGTTTTATCCATTCTATAGGTTTGCTTTTTTAAATTTAGTTTGTTATGTCATTAAGTTCAGTCTTATTTGAACCTCTATTTCCTTCTGTTGGATTCCCCTTATCGATGAATACAAATAATTCTGATTTGTTTATATTTCACAGTTTCTCAGCACATTATTGTTATATTTTTAGATCAGTTCAAGCTGTAGAGGAGCAGAAATAGTATTAGAGTAGTATCTTTATACCAAGGAACATCTTTAAAATCAACAAGTGCATTTTAATACCAAATGTACCTGTATCGGTATCAGTATCACAATACTTAACATCAGGCTTGTTGACAGGAATTTGGGGACCCGGGGCAAGAACCTCACAAGGGCCCCCCTTCAGTATAGATTAAATAGGAAGAGGTTGGATTCTGAGTCCCTAAAACCCTGAGCCCCCTTTGTCCCCCGTCTGCGGGTATCACCCACAGTCACAGTGGTCTGTGGTCCTTCTGTGGGGAAGAGGGAGCTCTAGTGTTGGCTCAGATGAAAGGGCCCAGACCTGGTGTGGATCTGGATCCAACGCTGGACTGGTTCATGAGCTGGTGCTGATCTTTGAGTCTCATGTGCCTCAGCGAGCGATGCACAGAAATGTCAACAAGGACAAGTGGATGCTTTGGAGTTTAGTTTCATTTTAGTCGTGGTTTGTGTTTGTGATCAATCCTTTTGTCATTTATACTCTAAAGAGTATAAAGTTAAAGAATTTCCCCTTGGGGATAAATAAAAGTAATTCTGATTCTGATTCTGAAAAAGTCATATTTTCAGAAGTGGAACTTACTGCTGGTGGAACAGGTTGTAGTTGGCAGCCTGGAATATACTCAGGGTTAAAGTCTACATTAGACTGCACATTTCACTAAAACGTAATGAACATGAGGGTATGATTTTACAAAAAAAAACATTGTGTCCAGATGCCGTTTATTGATGATATCAGGGATTCTGTTTTCGAAGCTTGCTTTTTTCCCCTCAAACCACTTTGACACGTGACCCACTTTGCATTGGGGGCTGTGCTTTTCACAGTTAGGCTCAGGTTAGGGTTAGGATTGGCTTCAGGAGCAGATAGTTTGGTTAGGGTTAGGGCTTTGGGCAGGTTTGGGGCAGTGGGTCTTGGCAGAACTGAGCTGTAGAAAAAAGTTGCTGTACAAACTTTTATTTTTCAATTTTTCTTCCCAAACTGCCCTCAGACCGATGCAAAACCGACAAATATTTACCACAGGTTCAATTCAACCAAACCATGTTATTATCATAATAAGAAAAACATAAGAAGCTTTAAATGCACTTTACATTCTGTACAGGTTTTTATGATTTTCTAATTTTGACTTTATTCAGTGAATTAATACGTTTTGTAAATATAAATGATAGTTTTACACCAATCAGGTCGCTGTGGAGAAAAGTCGAAAAATATTACAGGAAGTAAACAAACTGATGACGTCACACTGGGGAGACAAAGGTTATGCATAATTGACACAAAATAAACTACTTTTTTGACCCTTTAAACATTAATTCAACAAAATAAAGGTGTTCACGTGTGTTTTTCTTTGTCAAATAAAAAAATCTGTGACATTAGAGGAGTTTTGGTGCACTGTACAGGATGGTTTGTTGTAATTTCCTCCTGTGATGTCACTATTTACAACCAGGAAGTAAAATAAAAAACTTACAGCAAGATGTACGATGAAAGAGATGGACCAGAGCGACTCGCGCCTGATAGAATTAGTAAAAACACGACCTGAAGTTTAAGAACGATAAATAAAACCGACACCCTGACGAGGACGCCCCAGAAGAAAAAGGAAATGAATCAAAGATCAAGAACATTTTTTTTTTCACCCATCTCTTTGTGGAAAGAACCAACGCAAAGAAAAAACAACAATTTCCTTGAAACCGTTTGTGTCTGAATTATTACAAGATGAAAAAGTAAGCGCACTGTCACTGGATATGATTGACGCACAAATGGATCTCTGGGTGTGAAGTGCATGAGTAATAGTTGAGGCTTATACTCCAGTCACTGCTACAATCACAGCTACCTGAAGTTACTTCAAATTCAATCAGTACTTTAAACTACTTGCTGACTTTCTGTGTTTGTGAATATTCCTCCGTCAGAGTCAGAGGTGTCTCTGTTGGGGTTTGTTGGTGATAACTGTTCAAGCCTCTACGATAGACTGAATTACTGGGTTCGTTTTAGCTCTGTCATTGCTTCACTCTTCAGCGTAAATGATTACCAGATGAAAGCGATAAGGATGAATAGATTTGTGCTGTCTTTATTCGGGGGTTAGGACAAATCAAATCAAATCAATTTATTTTTATAATGCCAAAATCACAACAGTTGCCTCGATGGGCCACAGGTAGAAAGCAGTTCAGATAACTGTCCCAGAATGCCCCTGTCCTTTGACCCTCCTTCGCGGCGAGGAAAAACTACAAAAAAACCCAAAAGTAGAAACCTCGGGGAGAACCACAGTGAAGGAGAGATCCTACTCCCACGGACGGACAGGCTGCAGATTAACTAGGACTGACATCCACTTGGACTGTGGAGCCAGAACCACTCAAGAGGGAGGTGCTCCAGGCAGACGAGGTGTGGCTAATCCAGGGTTGAGGGAGTTCCTACAGGCGGGTGGCGCATAGATCATCCAGTGTAGAGATCGACAGGACAGTAATGAACATTCACACTACGAGACAAAGCCAAGCATCAAAGAAGCAACGCACACAGTAACAGGACCACACAGACGAGCCTAAGAATCATTTAAGCTTGAAAGTGGTGTAACATTTTTGATATAAATACCATTCGATCGTGTTGTAAATGTGCAGTGTCCACAGCAGAGACAGGTATTACATAAGAATGTGTGTAAAGTGCATTGTCCAAAAGAAATCTGAACCCTTTTATCAAACTGTATCACACGACTGTCACACGGCTGTGCCCCATGAACACATTCTGAGGAGTGCGTTGTGTGGGATTGTAGACCTGAGCATTCACTAGCAAGGACCACGACCTCAGATATGGATGCAAAGTTTATTAACGAACGAACAAAAGGTAAAACACGTGTATGATAGAATATGCCGTTTTGGGGCTTCTGGTGGAGAGGGCTGCAGGCTCCCGGGCCTCGATACCCCCCATCTAGAAGATAGAACATGAAAACACGAACATAGATGTGTGTGACTGGGACACTTAGATAGTGTGGCCACCGGAAGGGGCGTAGATGAGGTGTGGTCCTGCTCCCGAACTTTAGATAACAGACTTATCTCCATGATTCATCTTCCTTCAGAGAAATGTCTAAAATATTGAAATTGTCGTGGCCAAACTTGCCACTACTTTGGTATTTGTTATTGGAAGTGGGAAGTTTATGTCGCTAATAAGAGCGGAACACGGAATCTGAATGTGTTTATGTTCACATGATGGACCTTATTGTCTCATGATGTTTCCCTCGCCCTGCGCCCCCCGTCAAGCTGCTCTGTGCTCTATGTGTCTTATTTAAAACATAAAATGAAATGTTCACTGGAGCGATGGGAAAATAAGTAACCAGTGTGGCCTCGTGGTCAGTCCCTGCACAAAGACTCCCCAAAATGAAGCCCCTAAATACTGCCATCTACTGGGCATTTCTATGTAACTGAACAATGTATTTTTTGATGTTTCCTTCCAGTGTGTCTGAACTTTTACCAATCGCTTAGCAATTATAGCAGGAACACAATTATACTTCGATTTAAGACAAAGGTATTTCTTGAGGCCCCTGTCACTCGGGACGTCCTCTTCACTGTTGAGAAGGTGACATCAGTGATTTCTGATTTGACCTGATTGACCTGACTGCAGTAATACCAGGGCAGGATTAGCTGCACATTTCTGCTTATAGACCCTTTAAATGTGATGTGTCAAAACTCTGGAACGGAGGCCACTGGAGGCAAAATGAAGTTGACTGTAAACTTTTCAACGATTCGCTCACATTAGATCTAGTGTTTGTGTTGGAAAAAAACAACACATTTGAATTTAGAATAGAATAGAAAGGTTAGTTAGTTTGCTTTTCTAGAACAAACTATGGACAAAATACAATTTTCTACCCATAAAATAGTATTTTAGCTTCAAAAGAATAATTTATGGAATAGTATCTAATGTATCTCCAGATAAAATAAAAAATGATTGTGGGCTCAACATTTCTGGGAGTATTTTTCCAGTAAAATCCATAAATCTGGGTTGTTGCTTCATCAAACTATGATCAGTTTATCGTGATTTCCTAAAACATAATGTAAAATACAATAATAAATGTGTTGTGCAGCAGCTCTGATGTCACTCACATGTGTCTGAGGGGTTTTACTTTTCCAAAATCAATCTGCCAACTGTACATTCTGGATATAGTCTTAGTCTATCTTAGTCTATTTTATTCTTAATCTTATGCATGCCCTTTTTATATATTTTATTATATTTTATTCCTTGCGTTATGTTGCACCTTACGCTGAAGCAAGTTCCTATGTTTGTGAATTTTTGATCACTGACAATAGCCATAAACTGTTTTCTGATTCTGATATTTTCATATTTCATGATGTTCTGAGGTTTAATCCCAGTTTCTCCAGTGAAACACATTATGTTCCACTTCACTTTTGCCTCCGTTCTGAATTTAGAATGTTTTTGTTTCCAAACTTTTAAAGAGTCTATATGCCTTAAAGGAAAAATATTCTGCATTTTTCATATTTTTATTAACCTTTACCTTAAATTTCCCAAAACAAAAAAGTTTATTATGGACTAAATGAAAAGATTTCTCAGCAGGACGTGTGTTTGATGCTCAGAGGGGGAGGATTTTCTAACAAACATTCCTCAAAACAGCGTGAATGCAGCTGAATGCTACTCCAGGATGACGGAACATTGTTAGAACAGGATTTAAAGCTCTAAAAAGTGACTGTGTCCTTTTGTCAGAAAAGTTCAAGGTAAATCCACGTCATCTGGTTCACAGAAGTATTTCCTTGTATTTCTTTCATGCAAATAAAGACGCAATGAACCAAACCCATGAAAAGATTAAAACTCACCATTTTATTATGATAATGTTATTTGATATGTCAAATTACAAGTGTATGATGTAACATAAAAACAGTTACAAACATGTATGTATATTTACAGGATGGAAAGTAACACGCTACATCTGTCCAAAGAAAATACATGAGGGGCTATTTATTGGGACTATACATTTTACATCAGATACTTGGATTTCTCGAACACTAGAACGATCCTAGACGTGTGAAACCAAGGAGACCGGAGAGGAGGATCCAAAATGGAGACTAGTGGATGAACGTGAGGCACTTTTTTGAGGTTGTCGGGATGTGAAGCTGATGGCACTAAACGAGGGCCCGGTCGAGTGGAGCGCGTTTACGAAAGCACATTCTCTGGAGCCGGCGCGGTACGGAGCCAGGGTGTGGCCACCGACCTGGAAAAAGCTAAGAAAAACCATTGAAATGTCTGGATGTTTAAGATTGACAGCTGTGTTAAATGTGACAAAATACCATTAGAATATACTTAATACCTGTTTCTGAGCATTTTGATGTTTTTTAATGAAAAGGTTTTTTGGCATAGAAACTTAAAACGTGTTTCTTTTGGCAAATACTTCATTGAGATCTTGTAAAATGTGATCTACATGAGCAATACTTGTAGAAGAGTTCAAATTAAGGTGAAACACTGCAGGTGGATAGGAAAAAAAGTCTTAAAGTGCGTATGACACAACAACAACAGGGTTTTAACTTTTTCTAATTTTAACTTTAGTTGTTGTATTAATACCTGTTGTAAATATAAATGATAGTTTTACATCAATCAAGTAGCTGTTTGTAGAGAAAATGGAAAAATATGTTGAAAATTACAGGAAGTAAACAAATTGATGACAGGGGACACACAGTCATCACACAGGGGAGACAAGGTTATGCATAATTTACAGAAAAGAGACTACTTTTTTGACCCTTTAAACATGAATTCAACGAAATAAAGGCGTCCATGTGTATTTTTATTTGTCAAATTAAAAAAATCTCCAACATTAGATCAGGTTTTGCCCAATGTACTTTCTAATTTCCTAGTGTGATGTCATCATTCACAACCAGGAAGTGAAATAAAACCTGGAAAATTGCTTAATTGGGATAAAATTTGAACAGCATTTTAGCAAACTTTGAAATATATTTATCTTAACTGCATTTTAGTCAAATGTGTAGTCCAACCTGTCAAAGGCACTTTAAATTTAAAGATATCAATTTAAATTTTCGACATAAGGCATTTTATGTGTAAAAATGGCCAACATTGCACTTATTTTGGACATTTGAATGTGAAAAATAGACAGAACCAGGTTTAAATTTTGTACATATTAGTTACAAAAAAATGTAGAGAAGATTTTGGACTTCTCATTTAGTTTTTGAGATTTGACAGAAAATTGGCTTAAAAATTCAAATGCCATAAAAATGTTTGGACTATTTTATGGAAGTGGATTAATTCAATATCGATAAAATAATAAAAACAAACACTACAAAAAACACAAAAAATAAAATAAAATAAATAAAAAAGGAGGTTTGCCTGTAGTGTCTCACCTTAAAACTGAAAAAAAAAAAAAAAAAAGTTCTGTTCTGAAGTAGTTTCCGGTATGAGAATCTAGTCCAGAGTTTTTCATCATTTAAAATGCAAACGCGGCTGTAATAATGTGCGTTCATAAACACGTCCGTTTGGTCCGAGCCGTGAGATGCACGACGTGAAAGAAAAGCCAAAAACAGGCAGTGCTTACAGAGTAGTTAGGAGTAGTATCATTTATACTGCAAAAGGTTCTCAAAAAACACAAATGTCTTCCACTATTTTCCAACTAATCACAGAAATGTAACACCGAGCGCAACCGTAATTTTAAAAAAAAAAAAAAAAAGAGCTTACAAATATTCAGTGCACCAGAAGCAAACCATACACTGAAAAATTATATCGCTTTTTCCGTTAATTTTTTTTTGTTGGTTTTGTTTAAATTTATCTACACAATGTCAACAATGTACACTGGTATCGCATTCCCCCGAAGATATGCACAAAATTTTCAAGATCGAGAAAAAAAAAAAAAGAAAAAAAAAGAAGGATTAGCAGCAAAAAGTGGTTAAAATTGAAGTTGAATTCTTAATAATAATAATAATAATAAAAAATATAGAGAGATATTAAAGCGGACAGACACGTGTTGCATATATCTTACAGTACGTGAAGAGAAGGAGCACTGTGCTGGTTAATGAGCAAAAGTGTTACGTTTTTTTTTTATCCTCTACACTCGTTTTGACAGAAGAGACGAGAATCAAAAGCGAGAAAGTGACGTTTCGGGAGTTTTTCAGAAAAACAATAAAAACGCTTCTCGAATCAATTGTGTTTAAAAGTCTATAACGTCACGTGTATTTGTTTTTTTCCATTTGTAGTTTGATTTTTCAGAATTTGTTTGCGTTTTTAGATTTTTTCTCATCTCGTGATCTTATGTTAAAAGATAGGACTCTGCTTTTTCAATGACAAAGTGCAGAAAAGAGTACATTTTTACATTTCTGTCTCAAACAAACGTCCCTGGCGCGCTTTGGATTCTCGGCTCTGGCAGAGTTTGATTCTCCTGCGTTTGTTTTTGGCCCTACAGGATGCTATTCAGCCAGCAAGTTTTTCTGTTCAGACTTTGATCCTTTCCCCGTTTGTCAGGTTCAGTCGCTCTCCACAAAACGCCGGGAGAAGGCGGGCGGTCCGGGACGGGGGAGAGTGATGGGCGCTTGGTTACACACGGCCTCCCCACACACACAGATACACACACACACACACAAATGCACGCACGCATACAAATACACACACACACCGGGGCATCGTTTCTGTGACGCGGTGTGGTACGGTTCAGTTGGCACGGCAACAACAAAATGACTTCACTTAAAATATTATACACTGAAAACAAAAAAACTGTCCAAAAAAATGATGACGACCAAATGAAGCGTCTCGTCTGGTTGAACTTGGCTGAATCTTGTGTTTACTTTCTGTATTTGATGTGACTATTTTTTGCCGTTCCAAACTGAACAGAACAGAAGCTTATCATTCACTTGAGTTAAAAAAAAAAAAAAAAAAAGAAAAGTTAGTTTTTATGAGTAAAATAAAATTAGTAAAAAGTTTGTTTTTTAGGAGAAAAGTTGTTTTTGAGTAAAATAAATTATGTTTTATGAGAAAAGTTTATGCTTAAAAGAGAATTTTTTTTTATGAGAAAACGTTCTTATGTTTAAAATAAAGTTTTTATGAGAAAGGTTTCTTATGATTAAAAAAGTCTTTGTTTTTGAGAAATTCTGTTTTTACAAGTGAAATTCTGTTTTCATGCATAAAATAAGTTGTTTTTTTATGAGAAATGTTGGATTTTATGAGTAAAATTTCTGTATTTATGAGAAAAGTTGGAGAAAATCCTGTTTCTATGACTTTTACACCGACCACTGAAGGCTTGAACTTCTCTCCTCTCATTTATTTCTCTCATAAAAACGCAAACTTTTGTCATTAAACCAGAAACTTTTCCAGTTAAAGCGTTGTGTTTTCTTCCAGTGAGTGCCATGAGCTGCCGTAGAACAGTACCACACGGTGACAGTAAGCCCCGCCCACTCACACTTATATGCTGTAGGAGAATTAACAGTCGTTCATAGCTGATTTCTGCCAACACGACAAATATTAGTGATTGTTTCTAGCAGCTTTAAATGTACGTACAGTATATATCATATTTATATATAAACTCTTTTCTTCGAACACTGTGTACCGTTAGCGCTAACCCACCTACCGTACAAAACTAGATCCACTATTGGGCTTCAGTCCCGGACTCGTCTACTTTTCAATGTGAAATAATACTATAGAAGTGGCCTATGTACAGAAGCGCTGTCATATGAAGCTACAGTAAATGCTGACAGCGACCATAAATACAACTCTATCTTTCAATATCAAAGACAAAAAAGCTTGGATTATTATTATTATTATTAATAACAGCACTTAAATATAGTGTTAGATATTTACATGTGTTTTTGGAGTTTGGTACCCAAGTGTTCCATCACTTACTGCACAAGGATTTCCAGGAGGAGATTGCATAGAAAGGCGTTTTTGTTGTTGTTGTTGTAAATTCTAAGAAAATAAGGGTTAATTTGTCTTGCACTATTTAATATTTACATTTTGAACATCGTTTGTTTAAGGTTAGTTGGATTCTGATTGGGTTTTTAAATCTATTGTTTAGTTTGTGAAATGTAAAGAGAAGGCCATGTCCACAAACGCATTATAAAAGAGGCATTGTACATACAAATACAATATGTACAAACATTTTAGAACATATGTAGCTTATGGAATATTCCAGTAAGTAAAACAAGCAGTAGTCAGTAGCTAGTGGTGTTCATGGTTCACCAATTAACCTGTTAACCATCACTAAATGCTAAACCGAGTGAAGACATTAGCTCAGTCTCACTGGCCTTGTTTTCTATCCATACTTACAATACACAATGACACAACCAGAGGGCGCCCATGTGCCCTCATACAACAGTGACAATGAGTGGAAAAAAAAAAAAAGTTAGCTGAAATTCCAAAATAGTGGATTTATCTCAAAAACTGATGCAAAACCCTTCAGCATTATGGACTAATGTTAATCACACAGTGATCATTTAAGGGGAGACACTACAGGCAAAGCTCTTTTTTTTCAATGTTTTGTTTTTTTGGTCAGTTTGCTCTCTAAACATGACTTGCATGTGAAAACAACAAACATGTCCAATCTGCTCTAAAACTGATTTATTGAAGTTTTAAAAAATTTGAATTTTTAGGACAATTTTCAGTCCAATCTAGTTTACTCAAAAACTAAATAAGGAATCCAAAATCCCCTCAGTAAAGTTTTTTGTAGCTAATACACAAATACAAAATTAACCAAGACATTTAAACCTGCTTCTGTCCATTTTTCTGATTTATATGTCCCAAATGTGTGAATTTCTTGCCATTTTTACACATAAAATGCCTAATTTATACATGAAATGATGAAAGACGTGTAATATATATTAGTCGTACATTTATATGAGTAAACTGCAGGGGAAGTCTCAAATTTATATCTTTAAATTTAAGATTTCTTTTCCTATTCACCTGCAGCGTCTCGCCTTAACTTAAAAAGAAACAGATTATTCAGGTTTGTGCCTCAAATGGAAAGCTCTCAACCTTTTTACCTGTTCAAGCTAAGGTTAGCTGCTAACATTAGCGACTTTACAGCGTGACTCTATTTAAGAGTATTATATTCAGCTGACCTCTGACCTCTGAGCTTTCAGTCAGTTCTGTTGTGCACAGTTCAGAGACCTGTCACTGCTGTGCCTTTACTCTCATAATGCACTATGGGAGCATTATGACTGGACAGGAAAAACAAACAAAAAGCTCGGCATCAATGTAATCTTAACCGACTATTGAGCACAAAGGGATCCAACTATTGAAAATAAATTCAAACGTGCATCCTATGAGTAACTTGTTAATGTCCTCAGACAGGTTAATTACACCTTTCCAACCACATGAAAGACATTTTTGGATGCCATTTGTTTAAATCCTGTTCAAATCACTAGCAATTAAAGTCAAATCTATTGATTATTCACATTTTCATAACCTCAAATCATAAAACCTGACTTTGTCGCCATCATGCTAACAAAGCAGAAAAATGCTAGCAAGGCCGGAGCTGAGAGAAGTTAAACCTTCAATTATCTCAAAACTCTAACCAGAGAAGTTGTGTAGCTCTCGTAAAGTAATGAAATACAAAACAGATCTCCACTCCAGTGCTGTGGGCAAAAACTGCTAACTTTGATAACAATGCTAAGCTAGCCAACTTTCTTTACCAATCATAGGTATTTTAAGATTTGACTTCATTCCAACACACAACACAGATTCTCCGTCCATCTTCGTCTTCTGACACTTGTTGCTGTAGATTTTTTTTTATTTAATTTTTGTTTTTGTGCGTATTGTGGACATAGCCTTACTCAGTTCTTAGACTCTTTCTTGCCTATATTGTACCAAAACTCCATGATCAAAACAGGTAATATTTGATTTTTTTTTTCATCTATACACTGGAAATAGAAATTAACAGTCTGCCTGGATCCTGTTTCCCGTATGATTTTAACATTTTCCCTGTTAAAAAACACAAAAAAATGCGGGAAACGGGACGCATGGGACCGTTTTTGTTTTCTGACTCACATCGATCGCCACCAGTGCATATTACACCTATGTACACACACACACACACACACACACACCAGTTTAAAACAGTTCAAGTCAAACGCTCGGACAAGTTACGAGGAGTTCACTTCGCGGAACGACAGGAAAAAATACAAATAAAGAAAAACAGAACATAAAACATTGACGTGAAGAGGTGCAGCAACCAAAGCTCGGAAAGTGGTAGTGCTTAAAAATGTTGTTTCGTTAGTTTAAAAAGGGGTTCAAACAAAATCAACAGTAGAATAATAAGTGCCATGTTTTTAACCGCTAAAAATCAGCACGCGAACCCCATACTCACCTAAATAAAACTTGCTGGTTGAGCAACATTTCAAATTGATCCAAGAGAATTAGAATTGCATTTTATAAATCTTGAAACGACAACAAAATATCTTTAAAGTTAAATTGTATGATTCAGCAACTATTTTGGGAACGATATCATGGTAAAACTACTACCATTTTCCCTTCGAGTTGATCCCTTTGTTTTGGAATGCGGTGAAACGGTCCGAATTGTTTGGCGGCGGGAAAAAAAAAAAAAAAAGATCGTTTCCGAAAAGTACCTTCAAAACAACATTTTGGGGCGAAGAACGTTGGCCACAAACGCGCCACAAAACATCTGTCAAATGTTCCAAAAATGACGAGAAATCACGTGGCTCGCACACCACAACAGACCAAATACTGAAGAAGAAGAAGAAGTAGTAGAAGAAGAAGGGGAAAAACAAAATTTGGAGTGCACTTTTTCTGTATAGTAATTACACTGTCGAGCCATGAAGAGGGCCACGGTTAGCCAAAAATCACAAAAGCAAGAACAGATCCCTTTTAGCGAACGGCGAGAAGCTTTTTTCGGAGTTGTCAATATAGCTTGTCGATCTCTGTACAAAAGATTCCTTCATAAACGTTGTCCGCATGTGGCCTGGCATTAGGAAATGTGTGTGTGAGTGTGTGTGTGTACAGGTGTCATTAGTAACGTCTCCAGAGTCTGTTAAATCTTGCACCTCCTCCCGTTCCTCCGCGGGTTTGCGCTCCTGAGCTAACGTGTGCGCTCAGAGCTAACCAACAAAGCATGTCTTCACCGCTCCTGCTGCTGCTCGTCGGCGACAAACTCAAATCTCAGAACAGATCGCCCCCCGTCTGAGCGGAGGGGCGATGGAATAAAAGGATGCCGGCTTTTTAAATTTCCACTTTGTAAGCTAGCTTCAGTGGTGTCCCGAAGGGTGTGTTACGCGAGTGTTGAGTGCCGGCGCTCTGTCACCCGGCTGCTTTGTGCTTGCCCCCGCAGCACCGGCACGCCTCCCCGCAGTGGTGGCAGGCGCGGAGTGGCAGGTAGCAGCACATGCACGGCGCGATGAAGGACAGGGCCACCAGGGCGAGCCAGCGCAGGCAGAACTGCTCGTCGGACGTGTCGCAGGAGCACGGGTCGGAGAAGTCGCCCTCGGAGTCGGACATGCAGTGGTACAGCATGCTCTCGGCGCACAGCATGCAGCTCACTTTATAGATGCACTGCTTGATGGGGTCGGGCGCGTCCTGGCACTGGCCCCGCCGATTGTCCTCGTGGTTGAACATCTCGCGGCAGTAGATGCACCGGGAGCGCTCGCCGTCCTCGCGCCGCCGCCGGCTCTTCTTGGACTTGAGCAGGGGCGAGGGCTGGGTCTTGATGGCCGAGTCTTTGCCCAGGCCCAGGCCCATGCCGGAGCCCATGCCCACGCCGGTGCCCGACGAGTGGTGCAGGTCGCCGGGGTGCGCGTCCGAGAACAGGTACTTGTTGTTGTCGGCTTTGTGGAAGGCGGAGGGGAAGTCCATGGCGTCGCGCTCGGCCTCCTGCTTCCACATGATGGGGTGGCGGTAGTCCCCGTAGCTCCGGATCAGCACGTCCTTCCGTGGGTTGATGCGCACGATCTCCTCCTCGTCCATGTGGAAGCTGACGTGACGCGTCGGCTTGAAGGACACCTGCTACACAGAAGCACCGTTTTAATAGAAATATTCAAACAGGCATTGCAGATGATGAACAAAGCTTTTGTTTAAGTATGGCTTAAAGGTGCTGTACCTGATTGTAGTGACTTAAAATGTGAAAAACAGAACTAGTTCATTTTAAACAGTTTGCAGCAGTCGAAATTTATTGCTCAATTACTTAATGCATACTGAGCATCCTAATTATTCACCGCATTGAGTTTAAAAGCACTTTTCTCAGGACAGAGCAGCGTTTAGCATCATGGTAAAGCTAACAAACATGGTGAACATTAGCATGCTAAGAGCACGCTTTCTGTGTGCTGTGTTCAACACTATAATTAGGTGCACATAGCAGACTCATTTTTACCATAAGCACTGTTTTTATAACATTTTACTATGACAAAACATATTTTGGTTACAGCCCCTTTAAAGCTCAGTTTAGAATTGTGTGAATTAATAAACACACATTTTAATACAATCACACATTTTAACCAATGAAGGATAAATAAACACAAACTTGGTCAAAAATAATTTGCACATTGTGTCTTCATTCTGTACACAGTGATTGCCAATCACCCATGCCCATCTCAGGAAGAGGTGGGCAACGTGTCTGCACTATGGCCCGGGGGCCAAATGTGATCCTCAGACCAATTTTGTTAGTCCTCAGGCTTCCTGCCTGCCTCAAGTAGTTCATTTACAGCAAATTTGAAAAAACCCTGCTATCATAATCTAAATAACATTTAGAAAAGTAGTCCGTTTGAAAATGTGGCTCTCTGTGAAAAGTTTGGACACCCCTGGTCTACAAGATAATACAGAGATTGTTGTTTCAATGTTAATTGCCATAGAGCCCTCAAAAATATGTAGAGTAAATAAACAGCATTTTCTGACAATAGTATAACATTTCAAGTTAGCTAGCTAACTGTAAGCTAGCTCTTTGGGCCACTGCATGACCTGGTACATGTGAAGTGTAGAGCTGCACACACCTGTGGGGGCAGGTAGCGCGTGTTGGAGTGGAACTCATCGAAGGGCTGAGCTGGGACACGGCACACTCTGAAGGGCTCTGTGTGCACCTCGTTCAGGGGAGAGAAGGGCTCCTTCATCGGGGTGCACAAAGATGGGGGCTCGTTGCAGACCTGCACCACAAAACAATAGGTTAGATCATCTCAGTACACTTTATATGATCCTGTACACAACTTAGCCCTCTGTCGTTCAAAAAGAGGAGGACAGGAGCAGACTGTGCTCGTTTTAGGTTCATTTTGACTTCATGAACGAGCTTTTAACCTCGTCACATCAGTGTTCCCTCATCATTAGTTTCCACAAAGTTGTATTTTGATTGACTGCTGAATGTTAATCCTGCAACTGAGGCTCTAGTACTCAGAAAAGTCCTGCTTTCACCTACCCCCTATCCCCGCCTGTTGTGATTATTTGATTATTTGAGTTCTCAAATGTCACGTAGCCACTTTTCAAAAAAAAACATGTAAATGACAATCTGCTGCTTGTTACAGTGAAATGTAACTATGAAGAGGCGGAGCTTATCAGTTCTGCAGTTTTAATTGCAAGTTAATGGGACTGTTTCTGTTACTATGCTGTTTTAGAACAGTATTCCAGTTTACAATGAACAAAATGATCTGATGATCTGCCTATGTTATAGTTCTGTTCTTATAAGTATCTGGGGTAAAAAAGCATGATTAATAAAATGTACATGAAACATTATGACAAAAAAAAAGAGAAAAAAGGCATCAGCGAGAGACAATATCCACAAGACGAGATTAGGGCAACATTTATTATGAATTTTACATTTTACAGGTTAGTTCACAAATTTTATTATTTTTAATTTAAAGTGCATTTGACAGTTCATTGTTAAGATACAAATATCACTAAAACTTAGTTTGACAGTTTTTGTGAAGTTTATAATGTTACTTCCTGGTTGAACAGCAGATGTGACTAAGTAGAGATAATTCTACAACTGTTACCAGACTATAAACTGTAAAGGGCTAAATGAATATAAATTACACAATAGATAGGAATTGACAACAAACAATACCTGATAACACCTTTACTTATGTGTCAGTTGTGTGTAAATATGTTGCTTAATAGTAGTCTTTTTCAACTTTTATTTTTACATTTGTCTTCTCAAACTGCCAAATGACTGATGCAAAACTAAAAATATTGATAAATATTGACTACAGGTTCTATCTCATCAAACTAGGTCATAATTGGATCGTTCCATTGCTTCTCAAGCGCGCTTAACCATTTGTTTTGTTCGAGCCAAATGTAAACACATGTGAATCACAAGATCATTTCCCACATGTGTGCACAATCTTGTGACAGTTCTATCTTGTAAGAACTTGTGGCACAGAATCCTATCCCATTCCTAAGTTTAGTTTCGTTTCATTACTCTATCAGCCTCTCAGAGTGCTGAATGTTTGACAGCCATGTTCAAATTCAACCCCCAAAACGCTTGCTGGATCTAGTCTTATGTTTTGCCAGAGTGTGTGGGCCGTGCTGCACTGCAGCCACCAGGGGGCGTCCTACACCCACACAGAGTTCTGACACTGCTGCGTGCTGATGACTCAAGGCCCTTCTGTTAGAACTCACAGTTCCCACAAACATCTGAGCTCATGTCACATCTCCAACCATGGTTCTGGACGCCGCACCAGACCTGAGCACCGCTACGCCTCGCTCACCCGTCTCACCACGCCAGCCAAAGCAGACACATGCACACGGCCACAAACGGAATGATGGTTGTTTTGTTAAATGTCTTCTCTGTCAATAACAAGATCCACAAATGCTGAACCTGACCATTTACAGAGGGAAGATTCAATGCTACTTTATTAATCTAACCACAGCATAAATATTAAACTGTAGTAAACCTGCATGATGGCCCATGTCAGTGTAACACCCCAGGGAGGGGGGCCGGTTAGAAACATATTTAAATCACTGTTTTCAAGAGCCTGGATCACAATTTTGATTTGATCACAATTCACGAATATTAAGTAGCTTTAATAGTTTTTAAAATCTTTATAATTGTTCTGCATGTATTCCCTTTTGTCCACAATCTGATCATTTTTCATTTCCACTCTGGGAAGAATCACCATCAACGTGATCTCCAAACCCACAAATTAAAAGATAAACCTGAAAATCACATAGTATGTATGTATGTATGTATGTATGTATGTATGTATGTATGTATGTATGTATGTATGTATGTATACATATATATATATATGTGTGTGTGTGTGTGTGTGTGTGTGTGTGTGTGTGTGTGTGTGTGTGTAAAATATAATAGAGTGTAATATAATATAATTTTTTTTTAAATTACATTTGGCGACTGAAGAGAATATTTACAAATAAGGTGAATTGTTGCTGAAAATAGGAAATAGTTTATTCTTATTTTTTGTCCTTTAAACATGCTCTTGAATAACTTCTATATAATGTGCATACTTAAAAAGCATACACATACATACATACAAGTCAGGAGTTTCCTAAGTTAGGAATTGAGTTATAGCTCCATCTACTGGCAGCAGAAGAAATTACAAAGGGGAGATAAACAAACCTAGCTTGCCTCAACATGCCAATGTAAGCATGCACTTGTATTGGACATGATTTGACAGAAATGCTCAGAATAAGTCTGGTGAGGATTTGTGGGCTTCAAACAGCGCAGAAGATCTCAGAGCCTGTCCTGTGACGTCCCAAAAGTGGAGAATGTGGAATGGTGTGTTTTCTGAGGCTGAGAGGAAGAGAGGAAGAGGACTTTCATCAAACTAGCGTGAACAAAGCTAAATACAACTCCTATGTTTGTGACGAGGGAACAAAGTTAGAAGATGGTTCAAAGCTTAGAATAAGCTTGTGTCCTTGAGGTTATTTTCGATCAATATTGTGATCTAGAATCTTAAATAATGAGGCATGTGTGTGACAGATCACAGCCTTTCTTGCCCTCTCAGGCCCGGGACAGTGTGGAGGAGGCTGCTGGCTCTGCTTAGCCCGAGCCGTGTGAGTTTTAGCACACAGCGGAAATCTGGTTTGCTCCCAGCCGCTGCTACAGTAATTACTGTCCTGTGGTTGCTAAGAGATGCTTCCTTTGACTTCTCTTCTCCTCTCTCTCCCCCCAACCTCTCTTACTCCCTCCCCTCCTCAAGAAGACTGCAAACACATGGCCGCCGACATAGCAGAGAGCGAGGGGCAGGAGACGGCGGAGGCAGGAGAGGGGAGAGAAAGAACAGAGCAGGAAAAAATGACTTTGTGTTGTATTTGTGCGAGTGAGAGAACAGAGAGAAGCGAGAGAGCGAGCGGAGGGGAGGGAGACGGTGCAGAGAATGTCATAAACCCAATCCAGCTGGAGAAATGCAGCACACAAGTGAAAAAGACCAAAGACAGCTGGAGAGAGAGAGCACAGGAAGGAGGGTGGAGGGGGTGGAAATGGGAAACAGACGGGGGGCTTCCTTTTAAAGTGCTCCGTCTAAGCCCGGCCATTCAGAGGCATGTGTGAGGGCCGCGTGGAGCCGAGCTGACCCGGGGCCCCGCGGAGGAGCCCGGTCACCGCAGTCACGGCTGCACAAGGCATCGCACAAGATAGACGCACTAAGACATGGCGCAAAAAACTTAACGTACAGGCCCCTTTTGAAGTCTCAACAGGCCAAATTAGAGGACTAATTAAAAAAGAAAAAAAGAAAAGAAAAAACAAAAACAAAAAAACACGATAACCCCAAGATCTTTTATTTGATGCCAATGTACTGTTAAAAAAAAAAAAAATTGTTCATGATGTTTAGATTTTCAGTCTGACTTCGTTTTGATTTAGCCAGTTTTGCCTGTTAACTTTTTATTGTGACAGAATGGTTCCCAAACTGTGGTGCGCAGAATGACTTATGGGGTACATGAAGAGTTTATGAAAATAGAAAATTGCCATGTTGTCTTTGTTTGATAAGAATATATTATTTAAATCTTCCAGGCTGGTCTAAATGTTTTTAAAAGTGACGCACAAGCTTATATTTAATGTAGAATGTACAAAGTATTCTTAATTTTTAGTGTGTTAATGATAGGAAAGGAAAAAAAAAGACTGAATATCTTTGTTTTAACATAACAGAAATGACTGTAACAAAAAGTATTCATAGGTTTTAGTCCCGTGACTCATTTGTTGTCGTAGCCATTTTGAGGACGTCATTGTGTGCTGTAGCCCATCTCCGCTGTTAGATGGACATGGAAAATAGCATATCACAATGAAAATAAAAGGGGCGATACTACTAGAAGATAGCAGTTTGGGTTTTGATCCTCATCTTCTGCCGGCAAGTCACTGACACTACTTGGCACACAAAGCAGCAAAAACGCGATACAACAAACTTTTATGGACATTTACGTCTAAAGTAGTCCTCAAAGCATTCAAGAGCGCGCACTTTGTGTCCGGTCCTAAAGTATAACATCTGGACAGTTGGAAATGAGGCCAACGTTAAGTCTACAAGTAGGAGATTAAGGGACTTTATTAGCATAGCCACGCAACTGACGTGGTAGTTTCATGTGATAAGTAGCTCCTGAACCTGAGTCTGGAGTGATTTCTTGGAGTCCACTGGTTCCTCCTGATGGCAATAATCCAATTCTGGTGACAAACAAAGTCTTTGAGGATGTTACGAAAGAAAAGTCCTTTCTATTGAGACTTGTTGTTGGCACAGCAGCTTCTGTCCTCAAGATGGCAGAAGCAACAAATGTGTCACGTAGGGCTGCATAATATATTGCAAAAGCATCACAATATTAGCTGACACAATAACAATATCACTATATATATAAAATCACAGTAACGCCTTCCATCGGATAGAAATGTTTGAACTTTTGAAATGAAAACACTGAAAATGGAAAATCCTGAACAAAATGTTGCTTTTTCATGCTAAATTAGCAGAAAAATGGCCAAAAAGAATAGACTATTTCTGATTTTCCTCAATCATACACTTTATTCATGAGGTATTCTCTCTCTTGAGGCCTTCATTCACAATATTTCAACATTTATTTGATTAAAAAAAAAAAATTCTAAGTCTCAATCTACAATAGAAAGAATCGCTGACTAGTTGACAACTAAAACAATCATTAGTTTCAGCCTCAGTCAAAAAGTGTATTTAAATATCGCAATAATATCGATATTGCAGATCTTAATAGTCATATCACATATCGCAATCATTTCCAATATTGTGCAGCCCTAGTGTCACATCACTTCGAACCCATGATTGTTCAAATATTGCAGAAATACAGCAGCTATTTTGTGCATTTTAGTAGTTTCCAGTATCGTCCATTCTTTCTAAAGCTCACACCTGCAAAACTTCTAAAAAGCCTTAAACACCAGTATACAAGTAACAATTTAAATACTTTTATCTGGATTTGTCACGTTACGAAAAGCCGCACCCTATTTTCTACACAAACATCCAAGCGCTTCCCTAAAATTAGCAATTACTACAGCCTTGTTAACCTAAACCTTACATTTACCTTCTCATTTCATCCTGGCACTCGCCGACTTTCTGTAGCGACATCAAAAACGGGCAGATTGTTAACTGTGTGTGACTAAGGCTGTAAACTGGTAGCGGCTAAGCTAACATCTGTGAGGGGGAGCAGATAAGAGCGCGTTTCCTGCCGGGGTCGAAATTAGAAGTTGGTGTTTGGCTGTGGTGTGTAAACTTGGGGTCTTTGTGGTGGTTTTGACGTATGCGTGTATTTATAGAGGCTGAAATGTGTTGCATGTGTGTGGAAGAGAGGAAGAGTGAGGAGGAAGGGAAAGCACCGGGACATGCTAGTGTCCACTATGTATGGTTTTGTTGTGTGCGGTTTTAAAGGGGACGTGTTATGCTAAATCAGCTTTGATGAGCTTTTAACCTTGTTAATGATGTTTCATCATCATTAGTTTAGTCAAAGTTGTATTTTGATTGATTCCTGCATGTTTGAGTTAATCCATTATTGTCCTGCAACTGAGGCTCAAACGCTTAGAAAATTCCTGTTTTCACCTCCCCCCTATCCCCGCCCACATCCCGTACTTTTTGATTATATGAATAATTATGTTAAGACACATGTAGAGCTCTAAAATGTCACATGAAAAATAAAAACTTATAACAATCTGCTGCTTGTTACAGTGAAATGTCACTATGAAGAGGCACGGTTTATCAGTTCTGCAGTTTTGAACAGGAAGTCAATGGACCTGTTTCTATCATTAAGCCGCTTTAGATCAATATTACAGTTTACATTGACCAAAATGTAAAATGATGATCTACCAGGTCATGTACCCGATTTGTTTGCATGTAATAAAGTCTCTGTTTTGCCCCAGCACAGATGTATTTTAAAAGCATCCATTCGAGTGAAAATGAGACCACAGTGCTTTCCCTGTGTCTAATTAGAGAGCCTTTTATTCTACGAGAAGCAGGAAGTACACGTTAGCATGCTAAGCTTTTCCGTGATGGCAAAACTCGCTCTGGGCTCAGAGACTGGTGAAAAGTACTTCTAAACTCATGGAGGTGCATATTTAGGATGCTGGGACTGCATTAGGAAAGTGAGAGATACATGTGACTCATGGAAAGCCTTTAAGATGAAGTAGTTCTGTATCATTATTTGTTTTTACTTAAGTTCTGCATTTAAACATGTTAATTGCTAAACATACCAGGAGCTGTGAATTGTCCGTGTCCCACGCTTAGTCTGTTCAACCATTCTGATCATTTCAGAGCGGCGAAGTGGAAAATGATGACCCATACCAGGACTTACTCAGCAGTCCATTACACTTCAGTATGATAATAATTCTACAGGTACCTGACAGAACACTGTTTCACATGCCTGCAATCAGTTATCTAACATACAGTGAGAAGCCAGCTCTCAAGGCAAAACCCAAAGAAATGTCACATCTAAACCACAAACCTGCAACAGAAAATGTTCACACAATTTGCTAGAAAACAAAACGGTCTTTTTAAATGGAAATAGGATTCTCACTGATTCAAACAGCCCTGATAAACTTCTGTAGTGTAGTTTTCCAACTCCACAGGTGCAGTAGTGCACATGTTTGAATGGGAGTTTGGTGCAGTCAGAAGCTAACAGAAGCTAGCGCTCCACATTGTGTGCTGCTATTTGTTAGCTCTCAGGATACAGCTCGCCTTTGCTTCACTTCTCTTTGTGGAGCCAGGTCTCCGACCGCAACATTGGGATGCCAGATCACCATGGTGACACCGTCAGTGGCTTACTCACTGAAGCTCGTGAACCCCCCCATAGCCGCTGCCTAGCAACTGCGGTGCACTGGATTTCCTGTACGTTCACAGCCATTCTTTAAAGAGGAACTTCAGCACACAGCATCTTTAGTTCACATTAACTAACTTCATCAACTTTTCATCAGAAAGACACTTTGAATCCATAAAATGAATACTTTTATCATACATAGTGAAAAAAGGGGAGAAAAAGGAATCATTTGATAAACAACAGGTGCAATTGTGCATTTAAACAGTAGACGATTGTTAATGTTTGTACAGTGATCCCTCGTTTATCGCGGGAGGTGCGTTCCAAAAATAACACGCGAAAAGTGAAATCCGTGAAGTAGTCACAGCTTTATTTTTTATTATTTTAATGCAATACTGAACTATGGAATGAAACCAAAAATCAAAACCTGTTTTAAAGCCCAAAATTTAAAACAATAATTTTAATATAGTAATACAAGGTTGGAAACAGTCGTATTTCACAGTCTGTGCCTCTTCGTCCTGACTCCGCTCCGTCTGTTTCTACTGAAGGCGCAGTCTCGGAGTCTTTCTCCGAGAGAAGAACATTGTTATGGGTAGTTGTTGGCGCTCTTTCTTTTTCTGAGCAAGAAGATTTTTATAAACGGATATGCCACCTTCGATTATATTTGAGAACTGCAATGAACGACTCATCAAAGGGTCCCGTTCTTGTGCGTGCGCTGAAGTTCGGTGGATGCACTGTAAAAATATCTGCACTGTAAAAAAATCCGTGAAGCAGCAAAGCCGTGAAAGATGAAACGCGATATAGCGAGGGATCACTGTATATAACTGTGGCTGCTGATGATACAAAAGTATTGTCTTTTACTCTGCCTGTGCTTGTTTACACAACTTTGATTTAGTGCCTAATTTTTCTGATGGCAATAAGTTGCAGTATTTATATCCATTCATCTGTAATCTTTATGAAGGGACCTTTGGTAAAACTCAATCTCATCCTCCTTAAGTGTGCGTGCATGTGGACATTGAATAACACAAGCTACATTGAGAAGTTAAGCAGCAGATTCCTGAATGAATTTTGCCCCAGGGCCAAATTTTTCACATGGTTGTCATAGTGGAATGCATCACTGTACTGAGGTCACTGTGAGAACAGCCTTCTCTCAAATACTTGGAAGTCAAATGTGGAACATGTGTGTAGTGCTACACAAAACCCAGTGAACTTTAAACATATACCATGTCCATTGTGCCACAGCTGATACAATAAGATGCATGAATGGTTTGTTATTAGTTCATTCTAAATACAGAATGCTAAGATTGATGTAAATACACTTACTGGTAAACCGTCCTCTGGACTATCGCCATCTCCGAAAGACCGACAACCTGCAACACAAGAAAAACCTTCATCACATGAAGAATAAAGAACATTTGTCACCATTGTAGTCACATTCCCTTACATGAGAGGCCTGTTATGAAGTGCAAACAGCCTAGTGTGTGGTTTATGAATGGAAAACTCATAAGACGTCTTTGGTCACATGTTCTAGACAACGTACCAACACCTGAACTGAGATACTAAACTGTGTCCAACTACAGTTTGAACCAGAAGTAAAGCAAGTTAATACACCGGTTTGTCCAAAAAAAAAAACAACAAAAAAAAAAAACAACAGAATTGTAAGCAGTGACAATTTTTTGAGGTGCACACATTTTCATTCTGGAAGACTCCTGCACTACTTTATCCCAGTCTGAACCTGGCACAGACCTTCTGGTGTCCTGCAGGAGGAGTTGGGGCTGAGCAAGGCCTCATTAGCAGCCTGTGTGCGTTCAGGGAGGCAGCGCACCACCACATGGCAACAGTGCAGCCAGTCTCCACACTGTTAGCGTGTGCTAGCATGTGTTAGCGTGTTAGCCGAAATCGCCCCTTCCATCTGTCAGTCTGTCCCCGTCTCAGTCACATGACGCTCTGGCTGATGTGTTCCTCCACTTTTCCAGAGAGAAAACAAGGCTTCCCGCAGCACGACTCAGCCAGCGCCGTGTGCCCAGCGTAGCCATGGCAACAGAGGACTGCAAGACCGATATATATACACAAAGCGTGCGCGTGGACCGGGAGAGGAAAAACATATTCTCTGTGGGTTGTGAGTGCGAGCAGTGAGGACGTGGCCGGCCCAGCAGCAGCGCGATGCAACAGGAATACAGAACAAGTACCTGGCTGTTACGCAACGCCTCGTTCAGCACTGCACGCCACACAGAACGGAGCAGAGAGCCTCACAAACACGCAACGCACCGCATATAAGAGCTCATCTGCGTCCTTGGAATGACACCTTTAAAGCATGGGGGAAATGGAGCAATAATGAAGCTGTGTCGAGTTCAGAGTCCGCGTTTTCTGTTTAGGGGCTTTAACACGAGATGTTCATGTCATTAGATAAACTTCCGGCTGATTATAGTAGAAAAGGTTTGTAAAATAAAGATGTTGCAACTTCGAGTAGAGCTAATCTAGTTTAGAGCAGTGTAAATCTTAAATCATCACATTAAACTGTATTTGTGTAAAAGGAGACATGAGCAAAAATTACTTTTATGAGTTTTTAACCATTATTTTCCCTTCCCATTTAAACACTTCAAGTTGTATTCAGAGTGATTCATGCATCTTGAGTAATCTTTATTCTCCCGTGGACAAGACTCCATCTCTCCTACAGTTTCACACAGATTCCCAACCAGTACACGCCCACAGCCTCTATTTACTTCTTTCAGCGATTTTCTTAAACAGTGATATACGTACGAATCGGAAGCATTGTGAATCCATTTTGGCACAAAAAAACCAAACCTGCTGCTCGCTCTTGTGAACTGAAGCTCTCGATAGGGCGATAAGTGCCAGCAGAAAACAGTGTCGCGGCTTTCAACCCCAGAAGTAAGCCAAATCAAAATTTCGAAAATGTATAACAACAACCACAAGTCTGAGAATAGGAATCAGAATCTAAGGTAGCCAACAGTACATTTTATGTATATAGTCCCAAGTTCCTAATTTGGGAATTCTGTTCACTGACAGTGGTAATAAACCTTTTTCTGATTCTGAAGAGATGGCACTTACATATTTGTTTTCTCTTTGCATGTAGTGCAACAAAATAGATGATGATAGATCAGTTCACTGGGTTAAGTCAGAAACCAGAGAAGCATTAACATGCTTTAAACTGAAAGTGCACAACGCACCACCATTTCTGACAGTTTCAGTGTATCCCCAACAGATCTGTTTCAATAATAAGAATTTAACAACTGCTAATTTAGATTTTCATGAACAATTTTATACAAAAACCTGTACCAACATTGCAAAGGTGGAACTGGACTAGTATCCACCAGGCCTGAACCAGGATTAGCCCAAAGCTAAACCAGGCCTAAACCAAACGTAAAGCAGAATTAAACAAGGACTAAATCGGTAACAAACCAGCATGAAACCAGTAAAGACAAAATGTGTTGTGTCTTGTGTTGAATAGGCCTGTTCAAACCCATGTTTATCAGTCCTTAAATGAGATAGGGCAATTAAAAAGGACTCAAATGGCATAAGCCAAAAGGAAAGGAAAAATTTAAGAATTTCAACTTTAAGTCTAAGTGTTCTTATCATTCACACCACAACAAAAAAGTTACATTTTGTTTCTTTGGCTGACTGCATGACCTGAAATAGATTTACAGTAAATATACGACTACATTTTCGAAAGTTTGTTTTATCTCCATTATTGCTACAACCGTGTCCAGCCAATCTACACAGGAAGTAGTGTGTTATCTGTGCAGCTGGCGTAGATAAGATCACATGTGGGCGGGGTCATACCTGGGTGAGCCAACAGGTAGCGCTGGGCTAATCGACGCTAGGCTATCTCTCCTGAAGCACACGCTAAGGAAGCTTTTACCGCTCGATAAGAAATGGGAAGAGGCTGCAGAGAGTGCGCCGTGTTCTTAGACATCCACCCAGATCCTCTTACAGGTCATGGAGGGCTGCCACGCAAAGGCAATGCTACTCTTAAAAAGGCAACCCCAGACAGCAGCTGATAAGGAAGGTAACAAAGCTGTACCCATGTGTGCGATAAAAACAACAATTATACTTGTTGTTATACACTTGTTGCTTTTGCAGTGGGGTAAAGTAAGAACTGCACACGCACTAGACTGTTTTTGTTTGTGGAATATTGTTGTCTTTACATTAAATTTCCACCGGTATGACAACTCAGCCCAAACTTCAAGATTCCTTATCTGGGTTTGGAATGATTTTGAGCTAGAGAAGTGGTTGTCTGTGAGCAGAAAGGGAGCATACTCGAGATGGGGGAGTCACTTCTATCACTCGTTCTATTGGTCAGTCTTGATTGAGAGATAGAAAACTTGGCCAATGACTAGGGGTGTTGATATTTTAAAAAATCGATTCCCCTAAATATTTAAAGTCATGATACAAGTATTGATATTCCGATACGGATTTCAAATGATTTCATGTCAATAGTGGGCTGAAGTAGGTCATATCAGCCAGAACAGTAGAGGGCAGCACTGTACCTCTAAGCACTGCCACAAACATAATACTTTAAAACAGTGACTCATATTAATAAGACATATTGCTGGGCCCAAAGAAGGGCTGCGACAACCTCCTTAAGGGCCGCACGATTTGAGAAATATAATACATTTAATACAAGACTGGGCCCCAGAATACTTTCTACAGAGTAAAAATAAGGCCCTGGTGTTGAAAAGTTTAAGAACCAGTGCTTTAAGTTATTGTATTTATAAGAAGAAGTGGCAGGTGATTCATTCCTTTTGAAAGCAGAACTTGAAGTACCCAGTGTTAACAAAGTATCAACAGTTTCACTGCGAGTCGCTCAGGAGCAATACCAGTCTGAAAGTTCTGCTGAAAGTGTCCATTGTAGCTTCTTCATTTTATGGAAGACTTCCAAAGTCATTAACACTCAATGAAAAAGTGCAATAAATAGTCCTTGTTATCAGTACTGTATTCTTACATGTGAATCATGATACATGGGGAAGGCGGGCGGTAACTCAATTCTCACTCTTTCCTGTGTCTCAAGGTTTACATGTGTTCATGTTTCAATCCACAATGTCTTCAACCTTGTTTATTTTATTTTATCTTCTGTAAAAGATAGATATGATGGATGTTTGTCTTTACAATAGAACAATCAAAACTATATTAAAAAGAAAAGATAATGAACTTGATAAATACATTTAGAAGACACCTAGCTCCCACATGTCACAGCACAGACCATTTGCACAGTAGCCCTTTACCTTGCTTCAGGTCCTCGATGGCCCTGCGGATGCCCCGGTCAAAGGCACGTGCGTCTGCCGGGCTCTGGAAGGTCAGGCCAAACTTCTTGTCGTTGATCCTCCAGTGGTGAAAGATGGGGTTCACCTTGTTGTAGACCACGTCAGTCTGCAGGACACACTCCAGCACCACCTGAACACACAACGCATCACCGTCAGGAGGTGAGCTGGGAGCACAGAGGCCTACTCTTGTAGTCCAGGTTTAGGTGCAATGATCCTCATGTGTCGTTTGGGCCTTAGCAATGTTATTTAAGGGGGGGGGGCAAACTAAAGCCTGGAAATTAAACAGAAACTTAAAAATGTTATGTAAACTGGAAAATCAATCATAGTACCTTAAAACCTTTCCCAGTTTGTTTGTCAAGTTCAAAGATTATGGGCGTTTGTTGTATGAAGCTAAACAACTGCTAACAATATCAAGTTGACCAAGTTGAGTGCTGAATTGAACATGTCAATAATAATAATAATCCAAACAAAGTAATAAATAAATCCTGATCTAGTTCAGGCAAGGTTAGTAATAGGCTTATCAGTATAGGTCAGTGACTTT
Source organism: Rhinogobius similis (assembly GCA_019453435.1). Lineage (NCBI taxonomy): Eukaryota > Metazoa > Chordata > Actinopteri > Gobiiformes > Gobiidae > Rhinogobius > Rhinogobius similis. Next base: position 29,403,486 of record CM033638.1, on the reverse strand, counting down.
AATAGTGTAGTTTCACAACCACTCGTACAGGGAAGTCACGACTCGGGGTCACAGGGTGCTATTACTATTACTGTTGACACAAAGTACAAAGCCACTTCTCCAAGTTAAGGGATGGCATCGAGTTCTTTTTAATTGACACTGATACACACTGAAACACAAAATGGCGACTTCAGGCAAAATGAAGTAGGTGGTGGGAAACTTTTTACCCCAAGTACCATCAAAGAAAGGATTTGGCTTTCTGAGTACCACCAAATCTAAACTGAGTCTATAACAGGACTATTTCAGGTCTAAATTAGGGATAAACTAGGTCTTAAGTATGAAAATATCATCGCCACAATAGCTTTAATTGGAAATTTACCAGGAAGGAAGAGCAAAAAATGTGAATAAATTGTACTCTAATTCAAGAAAACATTACAATTGAGGAGGTGTCTACGTACCACCAGAAAAAGTTTACGTGAGAAAGTAGACCATAATAACATTATATTATATAATATCCTTCAATACAACAGACCTAATTAATTGTTTTAAGTCTTTATAAGAAAAACACCCAATTGCTTTTCTATTACAAAGGATGGCAAGTACACTATTTTCTAGCCTTTAAATAGAATTTGAGCTTAACAAAAAGTATAATGTGTGGTAAAGTATGTAATATATCTGTGTAAAATGAACAACTATTGTGGGGTAAACATTTAAAGGAAGTACCTAATTCAATCTATGTTAAATTATGTCAAAAATGTGACCAATAGCAAAATAAAACAAACATCTGAGCCAAGGTAAATAAACATGTGACCAAGGGTAAAGACAAATATGTAAACAACAACAAACTCAATCATGTGACCAGCTGTAAACACAAACACCCCTCATAGCAGAAGAGCTCAGCTGTGAACGAGAACAATTTTGCCCATTAACTTTTCACATAAGCTTTTACAAACGCAAAAACACCGCAGTTGTAACTATGGTGCCTTTACCGCACAGAACCTAGAGCCTGATACTGTATCTGCTTAGACAAACTAACACGACTCATCATGTGAACCACCACAGTGTGAATGTTCACAGTCTAAGGCTTTTAAAGTTCCCATGTCTTGTAGTGTGCCATTCATAAATCTCATAAGACAAAACAGTGCAGTGGACTACAGACTTTAAAATGGGCAGTGTATCTTTAAGCTTGGTCATAAAAGCGTGTCATAAATAACATACTCTCAGAGAGATCTTGCCCGAATGATGACTGATTGGTTGGACCAGCAATTGAACATGCCATGTACAAACAGTAAAAACTGAACTGTCAGCCAGAGTCAATGGTGAACACCGTGTTATCCTGCATTTGCCTCTTCCCCTAAGCTGTGTAAATGTGTCACAGCTGATCATGGCCATGTAACACAAGTAAAGCAACGAAAGCTGAGGATTTAGGGCAAAGTCGAGCTACTGGAACTACATTTATCTCCACGGGTCAAAAACCTCAACTTGTGGATCGTTTGTGAAACACGTTCTAAATGGTGGGGTTCTTGTTACAGATGATGACAAAGTTCTAGCGCTGAAGTTGGTTTGGATTTAGCCTGCTGAGATGTGCGGCAGGAGCAGTGTAGCAGTGTTTCTAAGGCCTGTTATTAATGAGGGCGACTGGGGCTGCCTCTTGGCCTTCCTCTAGGCAGATTAAATGAAATGAGAGATGGCCATTACAGTCTTTGAGGTTTGTCTTCCTCGATACCGTGCACATGTGGTTTAGTGTGTATGTGTGTGTGTGTCTGTGTGTTGGTGGAGGGTGAGGAAGAAGTGTGACCATTTGATGACAGAACGTTGGGTGAGCAATGTTAAATACGAGAATTTATGCTTTTGTCTGCTTTACAGTTCTAATTTATGACACCGAAAAAATAAGTCGCAATATGGATCCAAAACAATTTACCAGAAAGTCTGCTGATTTCCAGGTGAAAACTGTGTAGCTGATTTGCGCCTGCCACTTTACGGTATGTCGCGGCGAACATCATCAAAACAAAGCACTGCTCTGCTGGATCATGCTCACTGTACAGAACAAAGATCATTTCATTTGTGCCAAAAAGGCTACAGGACACTGCTGAATCCCAAGTGTATCACTCTTGGAAAAAAGAAAAACCTGAGAAGGAAGTCCAGAGCAGTGGGCATGCATCGGTGGTCGGTGATAGTCAGAGCAATGTGTCTTGAACTATTAGAATCACTCTAAATACAACTTTGAGAGGATAAATAAGAAGGGAAAATAATTATATCATGGTTAAAAGTTAATAGAGAAATATCAAAAATCAGATACTAATACCAAATAAATTCACACAACAGGACAAAATGTGACCTTTTTGGAGCAGTTTTAGAATGACCTTGATCTTAGTCAGAACTAGGATTGTCAAAAGTATCACAAATCCAGATACTAATCGATTCTAAAACTAGTATCAATACTAAAAAATATTCACTCCTTAAACAGTCTATAATGAGTCTCAAACAAAAAAAGAAAATATTTTTGTGCCCTTAAAAACAAAGATTGGGGGGGAAGTTCTATGCAAATGTGTGAATATGTGCTTAAACAGTCTTTTTGTAGTTTTGATCAAACTATTTGTTATCTGTTATTCTTCTTGGCATTCTTATCTATACTTTAATGTTGCAACGCTGCATTTTTTTCCATTGTGGTAGAAATACAAGGTTTCTTATCACTTCAGACCCTTTGTTTGAGAAATGACATAATAAGGTGAGTTTTGGTTGGATTAGGGTTAATGGCATCTGTCTCAATGCTTTGCCAACACTGCTCTGCTCAACGAACTACAATCAATACAGTCCCATGTTCAAATTTCGCAGCGCTTCCAAACCCACGTTTCAGAATCGTCTCTTCCCAGTAGCGACGGACAGGCCTGACGCTCTGGATGTGTGGACACCGCGGCGGCCGAGAGGAGCGCGACATGTGAGCTGCGCCTGTCACTGAGCCAGCGCGGTCACCTGAGCACGTTTCATTCTAAAGGCCTGTGGTGAGAGTGTCTGCATATTCATTAATAGGGAGAAAGAGACATTAAAAATATATGGGCAAGATCCTACTGACTCATCCGTGTAAATAGAGCCGTTTTTGTTTTGAATGGGGTAAAAAAGAAGTGTATGTTTTGACAAATTATCCACCTAAATACAATAGGATTACTGATATACTGTATAGCAGGGTCCATGGTGGAAGAGGACTATGCACTGTTCTTCTGACTTTTATCAGCTGATTGTCCCTAAAAAGCCTGAATTAAATGCGCCCCAATTCAAACTGAAGCTCAGAAACTGAACCCTTTGGAGTATAAACAAATGTCTGGACTCTTTGTGAAGCTGAGACTCTGATGCCCGATTTACTCTAATTATAAGTGGGAACAAGCTCAGCACAGAGGAAAATTAGATCAAATCCTTCCTAGATTTTCTTTAGTAAATATAAGGAGTAAAGCTGCTAAACACTACAGCGTTTATAGGAGCTTTCATTCTAGGGGTGCTCAGGGATGACCGATGAGCCGATTAAACGACGCAGAAGACGTCTTGCTTGGTTAAATCGCGTTTTCTACTATGTTGTAATACACAATTGCGCAGCCAGAGGGCGGCTGAGTGAGTACCCTCATCCAACTGACGCTTGTGAGTGAAAACAAGTTTGCAAAAACTCCAAAATAGTGGATTAATCCCATAAAGACAGAGCAAACCTGAGTGACACTGCAGTATTTATGAACCAAAATTAATTTTACATGATTTATTTAACTTGGATTTCACAGATGGAAAACTATCAATCTTTTACCTGCACAAGCTAAGGTAAGCGGCCAACGTTAGCGCTAACGTTAACCTTACAACGTGACTCTTTAAATAAAAGCTGTATTCATAATCACTACATCAGTGCATCAAAACAGCGCTTGCATGAGCTTTCATTCATTGTGTTGTGGACAGTACAAAGACCTGTTGCTGTCACTGCTCTGCGTTTTCCTGACATCATGCACTGTGGGCTAATTATGACTCTTATAGTACATAAAATGCAGAGTTAACATAAACGAGTAACTGAAGGACTCCAACTATAGGTTAGGGCGGCTCAATTATGGCAAAATGTATGATCCCGATTATTTGGGGCATAATTGAAGTCACAATTATTTCTAGTGCTGCTAGAAGCTAAAGATTAATCAAAACTAATTGATTATTAACCTTATTCCGGAAGTTGCCTTACGCGCCGCCGTCTAAGCCGTTCAGACTGACCAGGAAATCGTTGCGTTGTTGACTTGTTGCTCGTGTTCATTAAACATTTTACACAAATCAATCTACTTTATGTAACATTTTAGCGGCGAGACTTTTCCCTCGTTCGTCATTAGCTTTAACGGAGTTCTCGTCAAACGGAAGTGCGTTTACAACAAAAGTGCAAAAAACAGCAAAAATGGGCGGGGCAGAATAAGGTCAATAGAAATGGTTGTCAACCAATTAAATAATTGAATAACCGTTATCTGGTCTATGCACAGACTCCAAAATACTGTATGTGCCAAAAGAAGAGGTTTTATTTCTCAGACGGAGCAGGAATGACGCAAGAAACACACAGGAAACAAGTAAATTGTCTGCTTTTGATTAAAATCCTTGTTCATCTATAAATATTCTTCACCAGGATGTTGTCAAACGCCTTCACTTCAGCTTTGTCTGGGTCAAATTGAGTAAAATTCTCATATTTAAAGGGTCTTTCGCATTCTAAACAATTCAGAATCAGAATCAGAATCAGAATCATTTATTAAAGGCCACACAACGGAGTTGGTGGAATTTGTTTTCAGTACAGCAGTTAATGCTCACATCTCTCATGTGTCAGTTCCATCATCAGCAACAGAAAAACAACAACAGAAGCACACATATATACAGTTTACATTAAGACAGTGATTCATTTAAGGTCCGTATAGCTATTGGAAAGAAGCTGTTTTTAAATCGGACAGATCGAATCGAAGGAATAATCGCTACTGATCAATCACCAAAATAATTGTTAGTTGCAGTCCTAATTTTTTCTAAATATTACTTCAATAGTGTCAGAATTATTCTGTAGAGAAAGTATATACCACATATATTTTGTTTGTTGTTGTAATTTTTTCGAAAAGCGCTTTTGCTCCAGGTTTTGAGGCAAAAGCAGTGCACTTCTGAATCTGAACAGGGGGCAATTAATACTATTTTTGATTACACCATTTTTGTAATTGAATAGAGTAATAATTGTGCATCCCTATTTCATTTAGTCGTGTTGGGCACAGTTCAAAGGCCTGTCTCTGCTCTGCATTTACTGACTATTGACCGCAAAGGGCTCCAACTATCAGTTAAAAACAAAAATTGAAAACGTGCATCCCTAGTTTGACAGTAGAAAATGAGTTGTAGCCGGGATGAAGTCTGTCTTTTGTTTACCCAGCACTGGCGGATGGAGTGACACGGGGCTACTGGTAGGCCTGGTCTGCGTGTGTGTGTGTGTGTGTGTGTGTGTGTGTGTGTGTGTGTGTGTGTGTGTGTGTGTGTGTGTGTGTGTGTGTGTGTGTGTGTGTGTGTGTGTGTGTGTGTGTGTTCGTGCGCGCCTCTGGGAATGATTGTGAAGGCGAGACTGCGCGGAGCCGGAGCAGGTAAGGTGAGCGCCGCGCCAGGAGGAAGTATCACAGTGGCAATGGAAGGGGATGATACTTAATACCACATTCCTGACACCGCCGAAGAAGAGGGGGGAGGAGCAGGGGCTGGAGACGCCGGGAGGGTGAGGTGGAGGGGGGGCAAAGACGAGACGCAGACAGAGGTGAGACGTGAACGGGATGGGAAGGAGGGACTGTGACGAGCGCAAATGTCCGGGGCTGTGTTTACCGGCGGCTGGGACACGTCGGGACTTTACGACTGCCAGAGTTGACTCGAGCCGTCAGAGTGAGGTTTATTGTTTAAACTTAGGGGATGTCTTAATTATTATTACCATGTTATAATGTTTTCTCATCCAAAATGTAGCTTGGCGAAGGTTTTTGGTGAATTGAATTGATAAATTGTATTCTACAGGTAAATTACTAAGGCTGCAACTAACGATCATTTTTTGCTAATCCAATAGTCTAGCGATTAATTTCAATTAAATGATTTGTTGTTTAGAACGTAAAAGTCTCGTGATGAAAAGATTTTTACAAAATTTGACCCAGATGAAGCTGAAGTGAATCTGTTTGAGGACTTGGTGGAGTATTTTTCGGATTCAATTCATGCAACTGTGGTTCAATTTGGGTCATAAAACTTATTTTCTCAGTTCATTGCATGTTTTTGCATAAACCAATCAAGGATTATTCACATACAGGTCATATCATAAACCAGTGTAATAGATAAATGGCTTGATTTAGGGTTTAAAGACTGATTAAAGTAACTGAAAATACATACAAATTTGAAGAATTGTCTTATTTTATTATGTTATATTATAATGTATTGTGCAGAGAACAAAGGATCCACAATCATAGCTCAAATTCTAAATGTTTAATACTTTGTACTTTTCAGGCATATCCATGTCAGATCCCACAGATCTGAAAGACTTGAAATGAACAGCTCCTTTATGCTTTTCAACCAGCAAACAACTTACACCATGAAAGGCCTGGTTCATGTACTAAATAAGCCACAGCTCAAGTTAACAATAGAAGTGGGACTTCACCCCAAGGCTAAGCGTCTATATAAAAGCATGAGTTACATTACATTCAGAGGAGACGGAGATAGCAGTAAACACAGGACATAAGATGGAGTCGTGCAGAGCTAAGCCAGTCGTGGCCCCAGAGCAGGCGTGATAACTGATCGTCACAGGTTCTGTTCATGTTATTGATGGTCAACGGTTTAAAAGTGAGAAGAAAGGTTATTTGTGGCGGTGGAAAATACATAGAATTATAGATAATCATGTGAATGTTGTTTTGAAGGTATGCACATTTTGAATACCAAGTGTATTGTTGTAATAAAAATCCAACAAAGAGATGATTACAATTTTTAAAATGAAAAGAAAAAAAAAATGTTGAAAAGTCTCAAATAATGGTGATAATTCTGTACTTTTGTGATTAAAGATAAAGATATGTTTCAACACATTTCTGTTTGAATGACACAATATTCTCAACCAAACCAAAAACATTAAGATATTCATTTTTGTCACTATCACCCATCCCTAGTTATGTGACTGCAAAGACTCAAAATGTAGATGTTTTGATCTGGTTTATCTCGTTCAGAATATAGTGTCTGCTGTCAGTGAATAGAGCTCCTGCAGTTGTCACGCTGTCCGCCAAACGCCGCACTGGCAGTGTTGGTGGTAGAGAATGTACATAGAAACTAATGCCATCTGCCGTAATTATCAAACTTTACCATAGTTTCAGAGATTGTTTTATTATTATGTATTATTATTATTTTTGTGAAACAGGATGTACGAATGATCGAGGGCAGAGAAAGGACGTAGCATTTTACCAGATCTACAAAGCTCCGGATTGACGAGAAGAGGAATTCTGCAACAAACGGATTGAGTCAAATCTCACAGTAATGAAGCTACAAACGTACTACAGCATTGATTTGGGATTTAATTGGGGAATGATTTAACCATACTCTCATTACAATTCACAATCTTAATTAAGATTGTGAATTGGCGAATGTATTAATCATCATCTGTTGGATAAGGAAGCAAGAAGTTTGAAAAGAAAAACATCAATGCTTTTTAAAACACTGTTTGCATAATCAACTGTTTAATAAAATCACAAACTTAAGTTAAACCAATGATTTTGTTTGTTATATATTATTTGTTATATTGACATGAGTGAATCAGTCTCTGTCACAGCATGTTTGCACTATTTTAATCAAGATCAAATCAAACCATTCAATTCAATCAATCATCAAAATCATTTATTATTATCAATAAACAGTCAACGTTATGTTCAAGGTTTTATAATAAAGTGTATTCCTCACAAACATCTCCAGGGACATTTCTGATGATATTAGAAGGTGGAAAGCAGATCAGATGTCCAGATTTTGCAGATTTAGGGTACAATCTATGTGAACTAAATTCTTTAAAAGCACCCCAGTGCCACATAAGGGTCACTAATGTGTAAAGTGATTAGTTTTTAAGGTGTATTGTTATTTAAGATAAAGCTACATTTCAGGCTCGTTGCCATTCATTACCACAGGTTCTTCCCTGCCTTAACAGCGCCTTTAATGAAATTAGTCGTGTGGGTGCAGGAACGCCACAGTGTTAGGGTTACGCTAAACAAAGTGACACTATTTTGCAGAATCAAGACGAATATGGTGCGCTAACCTCAAACCATTGATCAAGGAAAGCGTTTGTGGATTTAGTGCATCGAGCCCACAGAGTAACACTGTCCCCGCCCCTCCATCTGAGATCAAACTGGTGAACGTGAATGCAACCTCTCAGCGGTGAGTGGGAGAATGCGAGTGAGCGGAGGTGGGAGGGGGGAGGAGAGGAGGAGGAGGAGGAGAAGGAGAGTGATTGGTGGCTATATGGAGACTAGAGCCCGCTGAGTCATCACCAGTACACTGTGTGCCGCATCACTGCGCTTAGACTAGTCAGACCTCTACGCCAAAATTTTGCTATGTTTTGGCTCCATTTTGGGTATGCATACATGGCCTTCTCCCTCATGTGCTGAAATCTGAATACACAGATGTTGTAGTAGGATTTGATCGATATAATGAACCAATTTAACAGTTCAGTTCAACATTTTTAACTTCAATATGGATTTGGTTGAATACTGAACATACTGAAACGATAGTCAAGCGGTGTTATGTCAATCGAATAGATGTTGAAACATGTCTTTAAACATATTAGTTGAGGTTTAATAATCAGACAAAAGTGAAATGTCTGTAAAATGAATCACAAAAGTGCAGAAATATCATCTTATACCCTTACTTGAACGTTCACATCATCATTTTATTTATAACCAGCTCTTTTGTGTCAGTTTTTATTCTAAGCGATGCACTCAATATTCAAATTAAACATATCTTTAAAACAGTATTACAACAACATTATCTAAATTTCGATTTATTGTCCACCTATATTTAGATTGTTGATTGTGATTTCCCTAAAGTGTCCATAAGCGACCTCCATGTCCAAAGATCAACCTGTTAAGCAGAAGTAACCATGCTACAGAGGAGGTTTGGAAGCACGCAGTTCATTCTCGATTCCAAACCAGCCATTCACAATTCCAAGACGTTCATTCAGGCCGACAGAGAGCTGAGGGCTGTGCATTCATCCAAACAGAGGCTAGCGACAAGACTAAACCATTACTGACTTGGTAGGGGCGCCGAGAGGGGGAAGAGGGTTAGAATGATGGTGAGGGCCCAGGGCTGACAAGGGCCGGAAAGATCTGAACACTTTTCTGCAAATAGGCCGGTATACTTGAGTTTAAAGAGTTTAAAGGGACACATTTTGCATTATTTGTATTATTGGCTTTAAATATGCTGTTATACTTTTACTTTGGCAGATCATGTTTTACATCAAGTGTTTAATGTGAAGTAATGTGGGTTAGTAGTCAGGTGTCAGTGCATCAGGATTAACAAAGCTAGCTTGCCCCCAACATCCCAGTGTAAACATGCAATGCTAATGAATGTGATATGACGGCAGAAATGTTCAGAACGAGGCCAGTGATGATTTATGGCCTTGAAAACAATACAGAAGATCTCAAAGCTCTACCTATGATGCCACCAAATGTGGAGAGGATTCATCCAAAAGAGGATTCATCAAACAAGTGTGAATGAAGCTTAAAACCACTCCAGTTATGTGTTTGATTGGGAAAAAGTATGGTTAAAAGCTAAAAAAAAAAAAAGTTTATTTTGCATAGGTTTCCTTTAGAGTCAAAATAGCAAATACTATGCATTTTTTGTTTAGCTATTAGCCTTTAAACATGCAGTTTGTTGTTTTGAAATTAAAAAGAGGTTTATTATGAAATAATTAAAGTTTTTCTCAGCTGTCTTCAATGGCACTTACTGAGTGCATCCAGCCACTAGATGGCGTCTAGCGCTATACACATTTCAGTTATGTACTCTTTTTTTTTTAAGAGAATGTGTGACAAGCTATGAGCAAGTGAAAGGAAGAAATGCTCAGAACCAGTCTGGTGATGATTTAAGGACTTAAAACAGCAGAAGATTCTCATTCCTCAAAATGAATGCAGCTAATTACAACTCCTGGTATGTTTTTGATAATGGAACATTGTTAGAACAAGGTTAAAAGCACAAAAAAGTCACTGTAGCAGACTGTGTGTCCTTTAAAGTATTAATTACAGTGGACAGGGCCCTCTTTATGATGTATTTCATAGGTCTAGGGGTAAACTATAATGACAACAATTAATATTGATATTTCTTCTTTTGATGACATTATTCAGTTATTGTAATCCTTCAGAAATGTTCTAAAACATGCATATACATGTCTTTTTCAGGGTTGAAGTATGCATTAACGTGACAGAACTGTAAAATTAACAAAAAGTGTAGAAATCTTATATCGTTTTTCCAATTTATTTTAGGGATTAGGGATAGTAAGTTTGGTATGATTTTATTCTTTAACCACGACTGTCCACGTCTACAGCAGATCAAAGAACCCATTAGGTGTGAGCGGGGGCTGAGAGTCGTTCAGGGGCGTAGTTTAGCGTTAGGAAGACGTTGTATTATAATTATAAATCTTAATTTGAATTGATTTTCAGACATACTAACACAGTCTCTACAGAGCACACACACATAAAAGCTCTGGTGGCTTTTACTTTCTTTAATGAAGCAGACCAAAGCTAAACCACGTGTGCTAGTCCGTGGTATAGTTTGCCATCTTTGCTGATCTAACACAAGTGAGTCCGAGTCCAAACATGTGTCTAATATTGTCCTGTCTGTTTCTTGCTTGCTGCGACCCTTGAATGCCTCTGTCATCTGCACTTGGGTGTTAGAACTACACTGTTACATACTGGTTGCACTATGTTCTTGTTGTTTTTTTGTATACTGTTAAAATGGGAAAACAAGTGTACATGATGGCTCTTTCTGTTAAATGGAGATTCATATTTCTTTGTACATCAATAAAATATATGAAACAAAAACAAAAAAAAGAACTACACTGTTACATGCAGCAGGAATATAACACACACTTCTACAGATTTTGTTGGGAACTTTGAGATTCAGTCTCGTTTTCCAAGCCTGCATGTAAATTTGGTGACTAGAGGTGGGAGATAGATTGAAACATAGATAATATCGCAATTGTTGTTTTGGATATATGCAAAATTATAATATCAAGTGTGTCATGATTTTAACGTTTTATGTATTTTTGAAGAATTAAAATACCTCAAAAAAATACATAAACATCTAGTGGTATTTTTTGCCCTTTTGTTGTCCTGTTTTGCCCATTCCTGAAGCATGGTTAAAATATCGCCTGTATATTGTTAGAGAGATAATATCAACAAAATTCAAGATGTTGATTTTTGTTAATGTCGGACCCTAGTAGTGACAGGGATAGACCCTGGCGCTGGAGAAATGTTCTGAGTCATTAATGGCCATCAGCACGACTAGAACTTCTAATTAGTCTTTATTTGACCAAAACTCAAATGATGGTTACATGAAATATAGCAATTGTTTAATCTTTATAGCTGTTCTTCCCTGTGACGTGCGGTCTGAAGCAGGACTAGATCTTGTCTGAGCGAGCCTCTCTTCGTGGTTTAGTGTGGTCTTCATGTGACTGCCGGTAGCCCTGTGGTTGACACTACACCCAGGCGCTGGGTGGCATCCCCGCAGACCTGCTACATATGGCTGCCTGTTTGTTGTGGTGGCTGGGGCATACTTGGCAGCGATACGGCTGTTTTACCACATCCCAGAGCAGTCGCCGGGGGCTCGCACACAGACCCGTTCCCGTCACACCCTGCTCCTCTGCCACACACGCGCTTGGAGAGCAAGCACAAACATAAACACTGATATAACACATGAGGGAAGAGGATGAAAGGTTGCTATACGAGTAAACCAAGACTAAACAAACTCTAAAACAAGACTAATTCATGTCTCAACCAGGAGAGTCCAAACTTTGAGTAACAGACCAATGTTTGTTAGCCCTCATGTTTCCAGGTGAATTGGCCCACATTGCAGATCAAGATAAAATGTATTATTGTCAAAGAAAATAACTCAAATTAGTTTGGAGCATTAAACACGGAATCGTTCTGTAACAAGTTAATTCTAATCATAACTAGAGATATCTAATTGAGTAATTGAATGATCGTTAACTGGTCTATACACAGACTTCAAAACATGCCATGAGCTGAAAGAAGATAAAGCAGAAATCACATAAAAATGCCACGATAATGTGTAAATTTTGTGTTTTTGATGAAAAAGCCCTTTTGTCTGCAAATATCCTGCGAAGAAAAATCTCATTCACTGGCCTTCTGCAACCTAAACAACAAATAAATTAATCGAAAGAATAACTGCTAGACTAAAAGATTACCACAATAATCGTTATCGCCCATCCTCTGGACCACCTGTCAGGAGAAATGGGCAAATGCAGTGTTGGCTAAACTGAAGTAGGATAAAAAATCATGACTAACACTAGGGCTGCAGTCGACTAAGGACCTGTCCTACCTGTCCGACCGATTAATCAACTAAAAGGGGGCATGGCAAAACTATGAAGTAGCTCTCTGCATCTGACCCAAACTGCACTCAAAAATAACAATTCATACAGAAAAGTACTAGGAAACAGTGTATTTATATGTTAGATATCGATTAAACTTATGATTCACTCTGAAATCTTTCACCAACTCACTCCATATCTTCACTTTTTTGCCGTTTTTGTCATATAAATCCTTTTAATCAAAATAAAATAATTAGTCGACTAAAAAAATGTAGGTCGACTAAACATCATCGATTGATTAATCGACTAAACGACTACAAGATTCCAGCCCTAACTAAAACTGACTAAACTAGATATGTGAATGAGTAAGACTGGCCCAGAGGAGCGGATGAGAGTGGAGCTGTTGGTGGTGGTGGTGGCCTCCTCTGTCACAGCCCTGACTTTTCCTTCTCACACTCAGATTTACACTCTCATTACCACAGAGCCGGGATTATCCCACTAAATCTACTGGATCGGTTTTACATCTACAACACTGGGAAACGAGACAAGGAGGTCACCAGCAATACCGCAAACAACAAGCATCTCAATGGCAGAGCATGAAGCCGGCGATCTTATCAGCTTGCATTCATGTGATAATAAAACATTCTTAGCCAATAGTCTAAAAAGAATGCTATTGTAGAACTGGAGAAACTGGGCCTCAAAATACTTCTTTCACTTTAGTATCAGCGTCAAAATCTGAGGAAGGTGAAAGGAAATTAAGCCTAAGGATGAATTAAATAAGAAGTGTGTTCCAATAAACAAACAAAACAAAAGACCAAGTTCAACATTAGTGGATTTTTCTTCAAGATATGCCACTCAACTCTGATGATCATCACATGGTTTGGGAACGAACAATGAATGTTTGCACTGTGAAAGTCAGGTGTTTGAGGTCAACAATTAGCCGCATTCTAGAGGTTCTTGGTGATTGTGACATCTACAGTTGCAAGAAAAAAGTATTTAAAACCCTCCTTTTTTTGCATACGAGGTTAGATCAGTTACCTTTTTAACCTTAATATATAAAATAATAATTAGATTTTCACAATGTATAGCAATAGTGATGTGTACTGTACAGTCTTTAAAGGAGAAATTCTGAACTAAAGTTTACTCTTATTCCTAATTGTATTTCTTTGTATAAATTAACCTTGATTTAGTCTTGGTTTGGTTTTTATTAGTACTAATACATTAAGACATGAATAGGGATTTGACAATATGGATTTTTTTTTTAAGCCGCTACCGATATTAAGCTTGCCGCTGTTGCAGATAACCGATATAGTAGTAAGTAAAGTAAAGCTCACAAATTAACGTATGACTAATAAATACATAATAACAAAAAATACAAATAATGATAAATAGTGCTTAAATGGGAAATAAAATAACTTACTGAATGACTGTGTAAACATACGGCTTTCTAAAACTCTTGCCATTTTAATATAGCACATTTTATCCCAACCATTTCCAGTATTGTGCAGCCATAATTATTTAAAAACTGCATTTTACATAGCCTTTGTGAAATATTAAAATTGGTTCAATGATTTGAAACATTTAAGTGGGATAGCGAAATAAAAATGTTGAAATCAGGAAGGATGCAAATGCTTTTTTCTTGCAACTGCAGCATAAAGCTAACTAAAACGTTTATGATCTTCGGTCTTGGCTAAACAAAAGGCAGTTGAGTTTGTTGAGTGTGTTGCCGTCACGATGGGTCCGTCTGCTCGCCATATGCCTCTCTAAGCATTAGCTGTGGAATGACTCGCAACACGCACACCTTTTGGAATCTGGCATTTTCCATCCAGCCGTCTCTCCTGACACATACGGCCTTTATATTAAGCACAGACAGAGGAAATGCTTAAAAACGGTGGTTAAAGAGTTGTGTATTCATGGAAAAAGCCGGCTCTTTTCCTGAGCTCTTTGTCAGTTCCCACACTCCTGAGTAATCTGCCCTTCTCCTGATGATGTCACTGTGCATCATGCAGTGTGCTCCTATTTTCAGATACCTGGCCTGTGGAGGAACGCCAAACCACCACTTCCTGTGTGCGTGTGTGTGTGTGTGTGTGTGTGTGTGTGTGCCTGTCTGTGTGTGTGGCTGCGAGGAACAGGGTCTAGGAGAGGAATTCATGTTCTCTGTATGTTGGAGACCTGAACAAACATTATGGATTTTACAAATGAGAGCTCACACTTCTTCCAAATAAGAGCACATTATGGTATCAGCTATATTTTCAAAGAGCAAAACACAGAGGAAATTCATACAGAGAGGCCATGTTGGCAGGAGATTAGAAGTTCAAAGTCAACAACACAATTGTAACACTTTCTCTACATAAGTTCATTCATTCACAGGTTGCCCGTTCACCCATAATATTCCCCTTTCTTTTTGGGTTAACTGTATACTATAGCCACGTATCCACTGGTTTACTTTGGAGCGGATAGGTACGGCCTGAAAATGCCTCCACTGTCGTAAGTGAACTGTACTGGTCCTTAAGCGATCCATGAGAGGTCTAGCTTCCACGAGAGTCTGGCTTTCGTTTGGCTCCCGAAACGCTTTAGCATGAAACTGAACATGAACTTAGATAAAAACGAAACGTCAAAAAGCAGACATAAACTAAAAAGAATCATTTCTCGCCAAAAGCTGCCTTGATCTAGTGATAAACTCCCAAATTTACGCAGATGCTAACTTATATGTTGAACTGACAGACTTAGCAAAACAAAGCTAGCACATGTTAGCATCCGATGTTTCCTGTTTATGGACGCGCGGCACTCTAATCAAGACCCAAAATATTACATTTCCAGAGTATGATGCATCTAATTATTCAACCCCAATGCATTACATAAAGAGAAGTTGAAATGCAGCATGGAGGCTTTACAGAGATGGGAAATAAATGCAGAAAAAGAAACTTAACGTAGTTTCCCATTTTCTCTAGCTTTAGCCATGTCTCACAGCCACAAACTTGGAATTACTAAACATCTATATAAAACTCGAAAATAAATCTTTCCAGGTGTTGTGATTCATACATAAAACATGTCAAATAGTACATTTTTGAGTAGGAAAGTCCACTTTAATCATGTATTGTCACTATAATATCCCTTTTCAATAATAAATGTTCAAACTGGGCGAACAGAGTCATGGGAAATGATGATCCACTGTATCGTTTTCAAATTTCATTCTACTTTGCAAAAGGTATAGAACTTGACACTTAAGTAGCTGTTGCGCACACTCACCAGTTTGTCTTTGAGGCGCTCGCCCCGGATGTGGAACTCCACCGCAGTGGGGCTGGGGGTGGTGCTGGGGGTGGGGCTGGGACTACAGGGGCTCAGGTTGGCGCTGCTCCCTCCGCTGCTGCCTCCGCTGTGGGTGCTGCCGCTGTCGTCCCGCTGGCTCACCTTGTACACGGTGACGCAGCTGAGCCCGCCGCCGCCCAGGGGGAGCCACCCGCCGCTGGAGTCGTCCCGAGTCATGACCACTGCTCTCACACGCGCATAACTGTCACTGTGGAGGGAGGAAGAGGAGATGTTAGAGTTGGGAATCAGAGAAAGGGCAAGTGTAATGTTCGATCACAATTATCAAGAACACAGGGTGAGCAGATCTGAAATGGATAAGATTTAGCATGAGTTTTATTTGAGTCTTCGCTCAAACGTTATTGTTCTGGGACGTGTTTGTAATGTGCCATTTGAACTGCAATATTCAGACAAATTGTTACATTAATTAAGTAGTAGAGCTGCACAATATTGGACAGTACTGCAATAAGAGAAACAGCTGAGGCCTTGATTTAGTACTCAAATTGTCTAAATCAGGCATGTCCAAACTCAGGCCTGGGGACCAAATGCGGCCCTCAGACCAATTTTTCTTGGCCCTTAGGCTTCCTGGTGAACTGGCCCACATTGTCCTGATAAGTACTATTTACAGCACATTTCACATTTTCTACAATTCCAACCTAAATAACTAACATTTTTGTGCAATACAGACCTGATATTAAGGCACTGAGACTGAATGTAGATGTGGTGGTGCTTAAAACATCAGATAAATGCAGCTTTTTTTAACGTTTCGCGATTGATTTGTGGCCCTCCGCTTGGTCTGTATTTCAATATGTGGCCCTCGATGGAAAATGTTTGGACACCCCTGATCTAAATCTTAAAGCATATGACAGGTTTTTATGATTTTCTAATTTTGACTTTATTCAGTGTATTAATGTAAATACAAATTATAGTTTTGCACCGATAAGGTCGCTATTTGTGGAGAAAAGTCGAAAAATCTGTTGAAAATTACAGGAAGTAAACAAATTGATGACATCACACTAGGGAGCCAAAGGTTATGCATAATTTACAGAAAATAAATGACTTTTTTGCCCATTTAAACATTGATTCAACAAAATAAAGGTGTTCACATGTATTTTTCTTTGTCAAATGAAAAGATCTGTGACATTAGATGAGTTCTGGTGCAAAAACTGGTAATTTCCTTTACTATCAGGAAGTAAAATTAAAAACTAAAAAAAAACTAAACTGGGGTCAAATTTGTGAAGATTTCAGCAGAATCTGAAATATATTTATCTTAATTGCATTTTCGTTAAATGAGTAGTCCAACCTGTCATAGACACTCTATCCGATTCTTTGCATGTTAAAAAGTTTAATCAGTTAATCAGTTTAATAGTAAAAAGCGCTTTTAAAAACTGATTGTGGTTAATATTTAGGATGTTCAGAATGCATTATTAGTTAAGTGAGGACTATTGCAAATAGTTTTAAATTAACTAGTTCTGTATTTTGTGTTTTAAGGCTGTAAAAATCTGGTACAATACCTTTAACAGACAAACCAAGATTAGTCATGGATAATTTAAGTATTAACATGGAAAAAACATGAATAAAATCAGATTTTCTCATTTGAAAAACACTACATTACAGTCAGACGGAGGACCTTGGAGTTATATCAGTATATTTAATTTGTTGCGATATCGATGATTGCGTCAGTCAATATTGCAAAATTAATACTCCTGCGATGTATTGTGCAGCCTTAATTTCTAAGCAACCTAAAAAAAATTGTGAGCTTTCTGACTGTTTTGGATAAACACATAAGACGACCTGGTTTACAACAACACAGCAATTGCCTACATGTGTCAGCCCACGTAGAGCAGAAGCACGGAGAGCAAAACACCGAGCCAAGGCCATTCAGGGTACTGGATTTTGTATTAACTCACTAGATTCAGTATTCACAAGAAGCAGAACATTTAATGACAACTCCATCCACTAAACCATAAGCCAAAGTTTTCAATGTAAAGAAAAAGAAAAGAAAAACATGTTTTGGTCCCATACAAGCAGAATACTGAGTTTATATGTGAAAGCTAGATGTGGCTACTAGTGTGATAAGATATTGAAATGATTATAGCTGAATATTAAGAGAACTGTCAAAAAGCTGCCAAATAAAAAGCAACTGAAAGTTGAAAGGTAATCTTCCAAAACAAGGGTGTAAATTCTGATTCCTGCACTTTTGCGTAATTTTTCAATCCTTTCTTTTTTTGACTGAGAGTAAAAACAGTAGTAGTAGACATTATCTGCATTGTAAGTAATGTTAAAGCTGAAGTGCAACACACAGCCTAACCCTATTAACCCAAAATTAGATGCCAAGAATATAGCTATTCTCCACAATCACAGAGAGCAGTGTTTTTGCATTATCTCGATAGATATTAAGACAATATTTTAACAACGCATCAAGAATGTGCTGAAATGTGTCTGTAAATGTATTCAATGAGGCTCAAGTATAGCAGAAAACATGAATATAGCATAAAATGAACCACAAAAGGGCAAAGATATCACTTTATACCCTTGTTTGGCAGATGACGCTAGATGTTTTTTGTCCTTCTGAGGCAATTTTACATTATTGTTGATATTGCTCACACTGTGAAAAGCTCCTCTAGTCAAAACTCAGTTGCCAATCATTCCGTTGATGTGACATACGGACAGGTCTCTCACATAGGTAGCACTGATAAAAATAGAAGGACTAGGACTTGAATGGATACAGTTTGTTGTTGAGTAGCCGGGCCATCTCCTGATCTCCACGGTGTATGTTTAACCACAGTCAAAGGGCGACTGACTATGTGGCTGTACAGCTGATTCACATCATACTGGGCCCTCAGTGAGAAAAGCCAATCAATCTATACAACTTTATTTATCGCCTATGGCAACCAGTTAAAATGTAATAACAGAATGATTCAAACAAAGGTCTCGGTACAGCTCAACAGGACGAGTAACAGGTGAGTAACGGCCCTCAGGACAAACGTCTAAGCGTCCTGCAGCTCAAGTGTCACCGCCAGCTATATTGACATATAGAGCTGCAACGATTAATTGACTAATAGGGACAAGACAACAACAACAAAAAAATGTTAGCCGTGTTTTGATAAACATACAAACAGATCTTTTACAACAAAGACAGCATGATTCAATCATCATTAGGGATGCCATGTCAGTTACTGAATATGTAGCCGATATTTAGCACCAATATTTTTTTCTGTACTGCCCCAATCTGTGAGTCGTGTGATTCCAAGCTTTCTCACTGCATTAGATTTTACTTTTTGACTAATGAGCAAAAATATAAATAGGTCAAGTAAGCTAAAAAAATATGCCTATGTTTACACAGCCATTCCTGAAAAAGTTTGACATTCCAGATAAATGTTTGTGTTATTATTTTTACAGAAGTGAAAGGTTTATTTGTCAACTTCCGCCGTAGGTAAGATAGAAACACATAAATTGAATATTGGCATTGGCGCACAAAATTCATAGCGGACCTTTGCCTATCAAAATGTTTCTGAATAAATATTCTCTGTCTAGAAATCATCATTCATCATATTTTAACCTTTATTTGGTTAAATATTTATTAAAAAGTCTAACTGTACAACAAAACTAATCATTTAGTTAGTTGAGTACTATGATTCTACAATAATGGTTGCAGTCCTACTGTCATACCGTCCTTCACGTTGAATGTAATGGTAGGTTTTGTTGGATTTGCTCCCTGTCTGTTCTGTCTACCCTCCTGATTTAGTGCGATGGCTCTGTGATTAGATAACAGCCTGGACTGGGCCACCGGAAACGACAAAGGTCAGGGAGTGCTGAGGGCAGCGTTTAGCACAATATCCTGGTAACATATTAAAGACGGGGCTGCCCAAAATGCGTCTGTGCTAACTTATAAAGATAAAGAATACCACGTTGAGACCAATTAAACACAGACATAACTAGCTTTGGCCAACAACAACAACGATTGAGCACTACAGAAACATGACGGCTCTCTCCCTTGACGCCTGTGGTCTCTAAATCTTCTCAATATGCTAACCTTTGCTCTCTTGCTTTCCACGCCCTTGGCAAACTGCAGTGCCCACGTTATTGGTTAGTAATTAATGTCAGAGCCGGAAAGCATTAAATCTAGGGTCGTTTCTTAAACATGTAAAAACTTAAAGAGTAAGAACTTTCTATGAAACTCACGCTCATGAATAAACTAGGGATAATTCATTCAAAAGACAAGTTTCAGACAGTGGCAGTAGTTTCTAGACATGTTTATTTTTAAATTGCGTGCTCACACTGTTGTTCCTATGCACTGTCGTCTAGAGCTGCTAGATTATCGCTATCAAATCGAAATTGCAATTTGAGGACGCAATCAGCGAATTGCAAAGGCAGCAATTTTTGAAGTGCTATGATTTCCTCCACAAACTAAAATAAATCCTGTTTTATCCTGAACACACATAACACAAACACACTAACTGCAACTACTGTCAGAAAAATTGCAATAAGGTATATATCCCAAATTGTTTAGCTCTACCTTCGTCCGACAACCACAACATTTTTTATTATAAACATTTTTAAAACAGGGGTAAAACTACAACATTTATACATTTTTTACAGATTAAAGTTTTTCAGAGGTTGCCACCGGCTTTAATCAGTTAAATCCTATTAATGGTGTGACTAGAGGGGCAGACCATCTAAATATTGATAATACTGTCAATACTGTTTTGAAGAAATGCAACATTGAACAGAAGTGCAGAAGTTCTCAGAGCTTTATGGCAAAACTGGAACATTTGGAATGTGCATTTTCTGAAGCTTAGAAGGGAGACTTACTAAAGGGAGACTTACTAAACAAGATTCATCAAACAAGGGCGGATGAAGCTAAATACAATGCCAGGTATGTTTTTGATGAGGGGACAATGTTTAACAAGGTTAAAAGTACAAAAAAGTCAATTTTGCATAAGGTGTCTCCTTTTACATAGTATTGATTACTACTTTGTTATTGGGATACTCCATAAAAACTTGATAAATGCTCATTTAGGACACCCCTAGTTATATTGACCACAAACACAAAGGCCTAACTTCCCTATTCACCTTATGACCAGGCCATAGAGTTAAAACAGCATTTTCTTGGCATTGCAACAGGCCATAAAAATGAGGAAATAGCGGTGTCATTCAATGGGCCCCCCCACAAAGGATGCGCTGGGGCGACTGGGTGATGGGTGCACGAGGGGCTGTCAGTCACGGTGGGGGTGGGTCCCTGGGGTGAACAGGAGGCAGGCGGTGGTGTCGCTCAGCCATGACCGGACCATAGTGACCTCCCGGACCTGCCGTCACACACATGCCAGCAACAGTGACACTCGCAGGGAGGGGGGCGGGCTGCAGGCAGGAAGTCTGCCCAAGAGTGAAACAGTCACTGGGTCAACATGCGGCTGATTACAAAAAGACAAACCAAACCAGTCAACAAAAGCAATGAAATCTTTCAACCACTAGACTCCGCTGTAACTAACTGTGACTTGATTGATTGCTAGGTGTACCTGACCATGTGAAGGCATGTCCCCCCTGTCCCAAGACCATTTTCTCTTACGGGAGAAAATAAATAAATTATCTCATCATACTTTTCACTTAACTGATTCATACCCTATTTAGCCATTTTGGGGTGCCCTTAAGCAACTTTCAAGCCATGAAAGAAACCAAAGTGAAGTCTTATTTGAACATGGGAAAGGAAAACGATTATGAACGCTGTTCCAATTATGCATGACAAGAACCTACATCTTAGTCTTGAAACAAGCAATGTTGGACAGTATCTAGTTACAAAGAAGGGGCTTACTGTAATCAGATTACTTTTATAGTAATGCAATAATCTAAAGTGTTACTTTAAAATTGAGTAATTCAATTATAAGCCCTAGTAACTTTTTGAAACTTTTTCCTGGCCATTAATGTGTTATCATCCATAGAACTGTGGAGTTAAAAGATAGCATGACACTCAGATCAGATGTGAACCGAAAGGACTTGGTTTATGGAGGACAATATGCGTCCACTCTACTGCGGTTTATTTGAAATTAGGTTAAATAAACGCTAAATTTAACTGAGAGAAGATTTCATGGTGTATACGTTCCTGAGCCGTTGTGTCATGTAATGTAATAATGTAATTGGACTAGTAAATAGATTACTCTTTAAAAGTGGTCAGTAGTCAGTAAATCAGAATATTTTCACAAAGTTATTTGACCAGCACCAGAAGCAAGTACTACAGGGGAAAACATGTGGAAATGATTAATTGAAGACACTTGTAAAACTAAATCAAAACTGTATAGTGTAGGATTTGAATGGTCAACTGCATAGGCTGTTCCCCACACCACTTGTGTTCTGTGACATTTGGAAACCTTTTCATGAATTGAACACGTTCCTTTTTCCTCTTTCCCAATTCTGAAGCAGTGAGCGGTCCTGCATTATGGAGTGCACACACATGCACAAAGCTGTGAGAGCCGTGGGGAGACAAAAGCCTGGCCCCCACGCCCCTTGCTGGGAGCACACAGTCCACTGGACACACAATCGGGAGCGGAAGCAGATCAGCTGGCCAGGGCCTGAGTGGGGGAGAGAAAGAGAAAGGAGTCCCCCACCCCTTTTTCAAATTATTCCAAGTTATTCTGCTGGATGACTGACTTCATTTCCGACTGAAGAGCGGCACAGAGAGATAGAGGGAGGGCTGAAGGGGGTGGATGAATGTAGACGGAACAAGGTGATGGTCAACAGTTTGGACCAGTGCAACAGCTTTAAACCACAAAAAAGACCCAAGAAGAGCAATGCATTTAACAATGATGATTAAAGATGCAAGCTTTACTTACTCACTGCTTGTTAAAATGTGAAAGAAACACTTGGGATAAGGAGATTGTAATACAACCATCAATGAGTCACTCAGTCAATCATTTGAAGGTTAAATTTGTTGCTGTGGGGTGTATATAGCATGTTCTACCTCTTCTTGTCATCTCGAAGCCAAAGCCACACAAGTAGAATTGCCAACCCAGTGGCATGAAGTCTCAGGTTGTTTGCAATTTCTGGCAGGACCAGTCAAACAACAAGCTGGACTCTTTAGCAATTTTATCTTGACAGAGAAGGAACAAGTCAGAATAATGTTTGCAAAATATGTGAAGAAAAAAATCTAACTATCTAATCTCAAGAAAATAATCACACAAACAAGAGTCATGAAGATTAAATATGAAAAATAAAAATATGGATTTTGGGAGATAAATTAAGATGATCAAATTATTCACCACAATGAGTTTATAAGCACTTTCTGTGGCCAGAGCAAGTTCAGCTGTTATGGTAAAGCAAACAGCAACAAGCATGATAAACGGTCCACTTCCTAGTTTTCTGAGAAAACGCTCTATAATAATTAGAATCAGAAAGCACTCGGTGGTCTCATTTTGACACAAACAACTAGTTTTATTTAATTTGTACTGTAGAAATGCAAATTGTGCTCAACTACATTGCAGGGAAAATCAAGAACAAGCTCTTTACATGTTTGCTGAGCACTTACAGTCAGTTTAGAAGTACGCTAATATCAGCACATAAAACCCATCAGTTCATACGTGGACGACCGCAGAGACCAACTTGTCGGCTGATGTTTACGAGCGCAGAGCTAAGGAGAGCAATACCAGTTTGTTCCGGCAGAGCGGAGAACGCCATGGCCTCTTCGAGGTGCTAAAAGTGCAAAAATAGGTCAAATACTACACCAAACAATTGCAGAGCACTGGTAGTTACAACACTTAATCTGTCACCATAAGAGACAGCTAAACTAAGTGGCAGTGAAGGGCCTTTATCCCCACTAAACATGACGTTTGGTTATGTATTTATGTAGCACTAGTCTAGTCTGTGTAAGATGGATACACTGTGATGTAAGGAGTTGTGAGCTAATTTTCACTATGAAAGGCAGCGTGATGGACAAGCACATGCAGCAGGCCTGGTCACACCGGGAGTAAGTCATTTTTCCATTAGCGTGGTACGGCGCGAAGCGGAAAGGTCCGAGGTGTTTCCATTGAACAAAAGTGAACCGTACCGACCTGTTTGAGGGGTCCGAAGGGGGCCATGAGAGGTACTAGCTCCCAAACGGTGCCAGCTTGTTTTAGCACAGACCGGTTTATGATGACGAGAGAGAACAAAAGAGATCGCAGATGCAGGTGAGAAACTGCAGAAAGCAGATACAAAGACAAAAAAATCATTCCTCACCAAACGCTGACTTGATCTTGTGAAAAAACGGCGTATTTCCAGTGAGGATGCTGACCCAACAGAATTAGCAAAACAAAGCGAGCACATGTTAGCATCAGCTGCTTCCTGTTTACGATGCACGGCACTCGCATTTAGATCTAAATTAATATTTTTTTTAGCGCCTATGGCAGCCAGCTCTATCCAAACGAAACATATTTCATATAGACATGTTAAAACGTGGTGTAGAGGCGCAGAAAAGTTAAATCAAAGCAGAAAAAGCTGACGAAAATAACAGAAGCTGTGCATTGTTTTTGCACGCTTTATCCACGTCTTACAGTGCCACAAACGTGTAATTACCAAACTTATTTTTATGAATGGGGGAGATTGGCTGCATAAAGAAAAAGTGTAATTTAGTAACAATTTAGATTTTATTTATGAAGAAAACCTAGTCATGTTTTGGTGACATCAGCTGCTCACGTAGTGGACCCCTGCGAGCCTGTACCTCAGCCCCGAAACGCAGTCCGCCATTGACAGAAACGGCCCGAGCCGGCCCCAAATGAATCGGTCTGAGGGACCAGGTCTAGTCAAAATGCAGCTGTAGACTCCAGTGTAGATGCAGTTTGGGCAAGACTTTAAAATCAAAGCGTCCTGTTACACTGACCTCGGTGTACTGCTACTGCAGGTCCAGGACCCGCACGTGTCTGAGGAAAGAATCCACAAGAAGTCTAATTTTACCAGACACCACAGTGGTCTGGTGCGGTTTCCCGCACTGGAGTCAGTGAACACCCAGCATGAGGCTCAGCTCTGAGGCTTGGCTTTGGGGCTGTGAGGCTCTGGGGCTGTGAGGCTCTGGGGCTGTGAGGCTCTGGGGCTGTGAGGCTCTGGGGCTGTGAGGCTCTGGGGCTGTGAGGCTCTGGGGCTGTGAGGCTCTGGGGCTGTGAGGCTCTGGGGCTGTGAGGCTCTGGGGCTGTGAGGCTCTGGGGCTGTGAGGCTCTGGGGCTGTGAGGCTCTGGGGCTGTGAGGCTCTGGGGCTGTGAGGCTCTGGGGCTGTGAGGCTCTGGGGCTGTGAGGCTCTGGGGCTGTGAGGCTCTGGGGCTGTGAGGCTCTGGGGCTGTGAGGCTCTGGGGCTGTGAGGCTCTGGGGCTGTGAGGCTCTGGGGCTGTGAGGCTCTGGGGCTGTGAGGCTCTGGGGCTGTGAGGCTCTGGGGCTCTGCCCCAGTGTGTGGTGGAGAAGGGGGATCCTGGGACAAGCATTTCCTCAGTGGACAAAGTGTCCGTTTGTCTGCCACTCAAGCCCTGCACTCGCTGGGCTCCAACATGCCACGGTGCTCTGCTCCATCTCAGAGAGAGGCTTCCCACCCCAGAGGGCGCAGGGTGGGAGCAGGGGCACAGAGGGGGGCAGAGGAGTGGAGAGTGTGGAGGAGAGAGAGAAAGGATGTGGCCTGAGCCCTGGGTGTTCGCCAAGTCACCCTCCCTCTCCTCCACCGCCCCTCCTCGGCTGCTCTTGCCACACAATGGCAGCTTCTCTGCTGAAATTTCACGTTATTGGATCCCGAGCAGGGAGTTTTGTCCTCCCACAATGTCCAGGCACCAGAGCATGCTGCAGGGGAGACACACTCTGCAAGCTAAAAGCTGCGAACCATTTCTCCTTTCATTAGCATTAGAAAAGGAGAAAAGTCCCCCCCTCCACTCCTCCTCTTCCTCCACATCTCTGTGCTCTAGATCTGAACTGGAGGAAGGCTGTCAGGCCTGGTCAGGCTCCACTGGGCCACTTTGACTAGTGAAGAGGAAAAATATAGAATTAAAATATCAGTGGCAACATAAACACAAGCTTCTTATCCCAATCCGATTCTACAGATAATCCATGAAAAGCAAAGCACTAGCTGGGGAGCTGCAAGGACATATGAGGTGGCCCCTAAAATAGGCTTACAGCAACATCAATCCAAACAAC
Source organism: Rhinogobius similis (assembly GCA_019453435.1). NCBI lineage: Eukaryota > Metazoa > Chordata > Actinopteri > Gobiiformes > Gobiidae > Rhinogobius > Rhinogobius similis. The sequence continues at coordinate 29,377,505 of CM033638.1, read as the reverse complement.
TTTTGTAAAAAAAAAAAAAAAAAAGGAAAAGTAAAATAAAAAGGTTCTAAGAGACGTAAAAGAAACTGCTGTGGTTATAATATTTTTGATTAGGCCTTATCAAAAGGCATCTTTGCTCACACTGGCATAACCTCCTTAACTGCACTGCCTTTGTAGCACATTTTACACATGAACTGCTAAACTAATTACAAGAATCCCATACATTTCAGAACATGACTGTAGAGAACTGAGCTACAGTTAACAGGGTTTTGCAAAAGACACACCAAGACCTACAGAAACGCAGTTTGTGCCATTTGATAATTGCAACAATTCAAATTGGGATTACCATTTGCGTCCCAATTGCATACTGACTAATAATATATATTTTTTTAAGTACAAAAATGTCATGGTTGGACTAGAAGCTGCAACAGTAGAGTACAATGATGCTAAAATAAACTCTAAACGAAAAGCACAAATTCAACATTGGATAAAAAAACAGAAAACCTCTTCTATGGTTGTTCTGATACCATTGTTAAAAATCTGATCCGATACAGAGTACCAGTCTGATACCACAGTGTGTGGATGAGGCTTGTAAGAAGAGAACATGGCTAATTATGCTTAAGAAACAATGTGAGTTGAGTTAGAAGCTAATGTGAGGCAGTCGGGATGGGTATGATTAAGGATTTATTATCCTTCTATTGATACAGTTTATTGATTCGGTCTTTTTAAAGGTAGTCTTATCAGTACTTTAAAGCAAAAATATACTAATAAAATAAACACTAATGTACAATCATTAATTTCTCTATTCTAAACCGTTTGGATAAATGAAGATACACTCGCACAGATTTTTAAAGGCATTATAAAAAGGGAAATATTGTCAAAATGGACTTCTATGAGCTTTTAACAATGGTGTGTTTGTTTGCTAATCATTGTTTACTCAAAGTTGTATTTTGTGGATTACTGTATGTTTGCGTAAGCATATATTGACTAACATGCTCAGGTTCTGGTGTTCACCTACCCCCTATCTTCGCCCACTTCACTATACTTCTAGCACTTGCAAATGTGCAAAAGAATTCAAACTCCAGGAGCACATGTATAGATTCAATAGGTTCAATACTGCGATTTAGGAACAAAACGCAAAATAATGTTCTACATCAAACATGCACCATAGGTAAAATCCTCCTGCTACGGTAGTCCTGACCAAGCCTGGAGATGGATCCTCAGGCACTGAACTGTGGCACCCACTGCTGCTGACAATATGCCCAGTGGTATTGAAGGATGGGTCAAATGCAGAGAACAAATTTCTCTACAGGGACAATAAAGTGTACTTTAACCTTGCGTATATTGGAGTTTTAAACTAAATACCCAAAAAGCATTCCGTGTCTCCTTTTATAACTTAATACTCTAGTACATCGCAGCTGGCACTGCTTTTCTCCATCAGATGTATTTGGGGCTACATCAACATGGAATCAAAGAGTGCAGCTCCCTTCACTGTTCTCACGCCTCATTGAAGAAATAAATAACATGCGTTCTGGGCCTCGACCGTTGATTCCAGCAGTGCGTCTAATCTCAACGCAGCAAAGTAGCTAGCCAATTAGCCACGGTTCAGGTCCCCTAAATAACCAGTGGCAAGCCGAAGGGCGCAGACGGAACCCAAAACAAACAGGAACATGACCTAACATAGATGGCAAGCAAAAATTATGACAGGAGGGGCCAGAGAGGCATTTCTCAAGTTTATTGGCCATAAATAAAACTCTCACTAAAGAGGAATAATGGTGGAAGAAGTCACAAATGTGCTCTTTTAGCTTCTTCAAAAAGAGAAGCGATAGAGATTTGCCCTCTGTCGACTCCACACCTCGGGCCGGCTGGTGACTCACCTCCCTCACAAGAACATTGGGCTTAGTGAGAGACTGACTCAGGGAGGAGAGCTTGTTTTTACACTTGAAAATCACCACCACATTCTAGCACCAGCTCCAGCAGTAAATTATATAGACTGATCATTCAAGCTTCACTCTCCAGAATTCAGATGAATGAACGTAAGAGTTTGAGAATGAATGTTTACTCTGGAACTGAGTAACAGACAGCTAAACAGAAACCTGTGTTACTAGCTTTGTTTATTATGGTAGGAAAGCTCAAACAACAATCTCAAAAATGTGTTCAACTAATTAGTGAAACAGCAAGTATGGTTTTAGCAGTCATTCTTCCATTCTGTTGTTCCTTGACATAATGTAAGCATGTCACAATTAATCAATTGCACATTTAATTGTGGAGAAGAATGGCATGGTATTAAGTGTATGCATTTTAGAAGAAAAATAGCAGAGTTAAACATAATCAAAAAACCTGTTCATGGTTTCAGCTTCCTATTCACCTTATTCTGCCCCGCACTCTTGTAGTAAAGGGACTTCCGGTTTGAGCGAATGGTGTTCTCGCAAATGGCGATCGAGGGAAAAGTCTCTCGCTAAAGCATTATATAAAGTACATTGATTTGTCTAAAATATTTAAGGTACACAAGAAAAAACAAGTCACAACGCACCGATTTCCTGGGCGGCCTGAAAATGGCTCTTTAGTCTGTGTAGAACTTATTTACTGTTGAGCTCGCCTGCACTGTGTAAACTACAACGGAAAAAGATGGTGGCGCCCACGGCAACTTCCAGAATAAGGTGAATAGAGCTTGGGTTGGAATGTTACCATGGAAATACGAAATTTTGTTGCAGGTGTGCTAGACGTTCATTTAGCTCAGATGACACTAAAAAATACCAAAAGGTTTAGACACTCAACAATGACTTTCAAAGATTTGACCTCTTGTAAATGAGGTCTATGGGTTGGTACCAGCTGACACTCGTGCATATATTGCGGGCTAATGCTAACGGCTATAGGGAAAATACATGTCTGCTGCTGGAATTCAAATTATACCAGACTAGCCGCATTGCTAAGTGGCTGACAGCATGAGCATCAAACGCCACGTCTACTAATTTATGTCGATGATTCAAAACATAGGCTATTTTGTTTTAAATTGTTAATTTCTATGGCAACAATATACTTTTGAGTCAGAGGGGATTCGTCAATCCCAGCATGTCTTCACACAATAATCTTTTAAAAACTAGATGAGAAAAAACAGATTCTTCCAATACTAACACTGTGCAACTTTATGGATCATGTGTGAGACCCCAAGAGCGGTGACAGTATAAATCAGATGAATCTCATTTAGATCAAATGCCAAGAAACTGATCCCACACATCAATCAAGGACACATATTGAAATAATTGTAATTCAAACCACAAGTATTTGGAAAATTAAAACCTTGCCACAGATTTTCACTCCTTGTGGCGTCCTTGTTTGGCTTTTGATGTGATAGTGCACCCAAGAGGCCCATAAAAATCTGAGAAGTAGAAGTAGACATCTAGCTGTGGGAGAAACATCTACCAATTTCAAGAAACCACCAAACCAAGATGACGGAGGATCGAGACCAGTCCAACAAACCCGCACAGCATGCAGTGGTGTTCCGAACAGTGCTCCTTAACATGTTGAAAAGCAGACTTAAATAAAACCTCAGCCATTTTAAAAGACCCATAAAGGGCCTACTTCAAGTGCTAAATATAGCGACACAACAAGAAAAATCTGATCAAAAGTTAGCAGACAAATACACAGTTTAAATGCACTCCATAACAAGACAAGCTATCCAAAGCCACACACCAATGTCGGGCAGCATTGCTGGTTCAATTCTCTAACAAGCTCATATTTCCACTGTGTCAGACTGAGACAAACACAATATTACCCAAGTCAGATTAACCACAAAATACACTCGAAATTGCAACCAAAAAAAAGGTTTAACTTTGTTAAATTGTGTGTCACAGCTGTTTTTTGGTCTGGTAGTCAGGTCTCTTCCCGACACAACACCAGAGCCGCTGTTCTAAAGTTAAAATATCTTTAGACAGTCCCGTTTCTCTTTTAGGGGGTTTAGACTGTGAAACTCCCTTCTCTCGGATTTTAAACTGCAGATTGACATTACTATGTTCAACAGGATTCTTGAAATCTGCCATGCTCCTTTCTTGAGCCCACTTTTACTTTCTGGGCTAAATCCCTTTAAAAGTGTGATTGCTATGTCCAAATTAAATCAATGACTTAATCAAACAGAAGCAACATGATGGTATCACACAGTGTATAGTCAAGAGAAGCAACAGCAATATAAAAATAGTAAAGTAAAAATAGTTGCAAAGTCTAACACAGACTATGAAGTACAGCTTCCTAAAGTTTCATTCCACATTTGGCACAATTGAAACAAAGGTTTTAACTAAAACATTGATGCTTTTATTTTCTCATGCAACCATTCATCAAATCTCATTCAACACTGCCATTCACATTTAAAAAATGTTCTTGTCCTCGTTTGAGTGTGAGATCCAGGCCCATCATTCAACACACACAAGCCAAATGTTCCCAAGTGGAACCACACAGATGCACAGGCCTGAACCCTCTTCCTGCGTTCAAAGGAGCACAATGGAAAGCACAAGTTTTAGGATTTACATCTGCAGCCTTTTATGTGTGCAGCCTCCAACGAGAGAACCATCTTAGGCCAGCTGCAGCAAAGAGCTCATAACAACTAAGGCCAACAGTTTTCAGGCAAATGCAAGGAGTGTGACCCAAAACAATATCCACCAAGTGTTTTAAGAGCACGTCTCAGGGGGACTGTGATGTGGTCATGGTCCATAGACAACAGAGGCTCTTCACAAGAAGACAAGGTGCAAAAAATAGCAACCAGTTATCAATACATATGAGTTGGCTTAAATAGGCCATTCAACACCGAGTTATGTTTTAGATTCTCAGTTGCATTCATAGTGTACATCATATTGAAGAATACTCCAGAAAATACAGGATGCTTCACAAGTCAGTCAACTTTGAAAATGTTTTTTGCTCTCAGAGTGTTGCCATGGAAACTGGATAGCTTTGTTGACAATATGGTCACTATTTTACAGCTAAACCCTTTTTATTCTTGATCACAACTATTAAGTCCTTTTGGTCTGTTTTGTTCTGGTCTTTGCACGGTTCTTGTTTTATTGAGCAAACTTTGAATTCATGACGCATAAAAGAGAATACCGATTCCTTTTCACACCAAGTAGAGGCTAAGTATTCCAGGCGTAAACTAGGGCTCCAACAGGTCTAACATTGGACTCATTGTAGTCAAGCGCTTCACATACTCTGAAATGTTTAGGAGGAAATGAGAATTATGAACAGGAAGTTTAAAATGCACACGATCTAGGACCAAAAGTGGCCATTAGAATGAAACACAGCAAGTCCATGTAAGATATGCTCCGGAAAACAACACCTTTTGCCTCAAGAAATAAGAATCTTTGTCATAATTCATGCACTAAACAGATAACTTTTATACCTAGTCCTGCAATATCATAGTTTATACAAAGAACGATAAGAAGAACATCTTAAAATAGGCAATAACACATTTCAATAATGTCTGAGAACTGCTGTAGCCATAAGTAACACTTCCCCAAGAGAAAACAGAAGCAAAACTCAAAACACATTTTTGCAGCAGTGACGGTGGCTACAATTAATCCAACCAAACCTAAAACTTTAGGGCAGGGGTGAACAAACTTTTTACCTTGGTGGACTGAGGGACAAATGTTATATATAACAATGTTTTGCAACAAGTTCTAGTTTAAAGACATTTGTCAACTTGCCTTTATGGATGTTTAGATGAATAAACTGGTTTGGTCTTTGCTCTGACTACAAAGTCTATTCATTGCAAATTTGAATTACAATTTATACCCCTTACAAACCTCAGAAAACCCTGGCAGGCCAAATTTATGGAGGGCCAAGTTTGGGCACCCCTGCTCTTGAGAGGTCGTGTTGAACAACCAGCAATAATACCATCTATAAAAAGCTTCAGGAAATTATTTAGCTTAACATAAGGGCTGCAGGATATAGGCAATTACCCCGGCCATAAAGCTTTGGCCTGTAACAGCTGAAGTCTCGCTTTTGTCAGGACACGCTGCATGGGGGTTGTACGGGGGGGAGAAGGGGAAAGGAGGTTTGAGGAATGTATTCGGAAGGCCCAGCTAAAGGAATGAAAGGGCACAGCAGGCCTCCAGGTGATAAGATCGCGACACCCACATTGGCAGATAAAACGCTGAGCTGTCAAATCAATCACCCAGATAGGAAGGAGGGACAGAGAAAAGGAGAAATCACAGCGGATCACCTGACTGGCAACAGACAATAGCACAGCGCTGCAGGAATCTCAAACAATCAGGCCGTCTCTGCTCCGAGCGTGTTCGACTTCCAACGGGCTGTATACGTAATCTACCGTCTAATTAGGGCCGGGCGGTTAATCAGAGTTGTTCAATTTGTGTTTTTTGAGATTCGCAATGTAAAATAAATACTGCTAAATCGTGAAAGTTTACTCCTGACTTTACAGAAGCTCTTCAGCAACAGTTAGGACTACAGAGAGAGGCAAATTGAATTGGGAATAACACAAATTAATTCAAAACAAATGCTTAATCATTTAACAAATTGGCGAATAAACGCTTCCAATTTAAAGTATTTTAGATTACACTGGAAAGCAGTTGATAAGGACATTATGAGCTTCCCCTGTTTGAAAGGCTTTGATTATCTTTGATTAAAATCTAATCCTTATCGTCAAAGGTGCGCAAAAACATTCATTGAGAAAGTGAGGATGTATAATGTAACTAAACTATTCATTCTTATATCATATCCATCCTGAGTTTATACATCAATTTTGTCATGGTCAACCAATGTCAATATCATAAACAATAGATTTATATTTTACATGTACAAGTACCACCAGATCAGGACTCAAACGGAGCTAAACCAGGTCGAAAACAGCACTATCCAAGGTCTAAATAAGGACTGTATTTTGTCAAAACAGAACCAAGAAAAAAAGATATATCTGACAGCCACTGATTTGAGACTTGACAGAGCAATATGACACTCTTGAATTTACTGGAACGGGCAACTTTTCTGATAAATATTATTTGGTCGTGTGGTTTGGTTTCCTACTTCTTGGTTTTAGTTATGATTCATGACATTGCAGCCTCAAGATGAATTGTGGGCAGATATTTAAGCTCTGTCATAGTTCACAGTATTATATAGAAATTGTTTCAATGTGGAACAATACTGACCAAAAGACAACACAAAGTAAAATCTTGGAGTCGTCCATATCAGGCCCCAGACAGGACACATCAAGGCCGACAGATTTTCCCACAAGAGCTTTCGGTGTGAATCCTTCCTCAGTGTGAAATTAGACAAAACTACAGTCTTTTCACAAACCAATGCACTTGATAGTTAGTAAGGCGTGGGAAATACCAATGAAAATTACTGAATTAGAAATAAAGAATTAACTACCAAGCATGTTTTCATTCATATAAGAAACTGCCAAAAGCTTCATTTATGAAACGTCTATGTGTTAAAAATTACAGACCTTAAATCACATTATGGAAAAAAGTGGCCCACTGCCACTTCAAAAATGTTCCAAAACAAAGTAGAAATGATTTGGGCTTAAGAGGGAAGTAACACCTAAATCTCATGACAATGGTACGTCAGTATAGTATATTTAGGGATAGTGAGGCTTGTTGTTGAAATGTTTCACTGTTGATCGATTAATTGCAACTAATCAACTGCTGAAATAATCCTCACCTTATTTACTTATTTAATAATTGTTTTCTGGACTTCACAAACTCTAACACAAGCCATGAGGTTGTATCACTCAGTACAGTCATCACATCAAAATGGCACAGGAGGAGTCCATTCAGTTCTTTAACAATAAAAAAAAAAATCTTGTAAATATCACAATGTCTATATCAGCTTTAGCTTTGTCGTGGGTCTAATTTAAGAATAAAAATTATATTCAAAGGCCTAAACAACTAAATGATTATCTTATCAATCATTAACATACCTGTTAGTTGCTCTTGCAGCCCTAATTTGTAACACCTGAAAGTGTTTCATAACAATTATTTCGTCCATTGGGCTGCACTGTCTAAAACAGAACAAAGAATCATGCACTAGATTTGTTTAACTGCCACAAATTCATCCGTTTTCAACCGTAGTTTGATGACACATAAAAATCAAGCATCAGAGAAAGACTTTTTACGTTTAAATGTTATTGTTATATCCAAAATGATGTCCAATTCATGAACACACAGCGAGAACGTCAGATAAGACGAGCTGCACTGAGCAAGTCGCTTTTGCTTTTCTCCGTTTGTATGAATCATACAACAGGCAGCGAGGTGGTGGAATCATAGCAACAATATTTGGCCTGCCTCGCCATCTTAGCTCCAGCCGTAAGAGTAGAACAAAACCCTAGCCTGCTCTCCGGCTATAAAACCTGCACAAGAAACACGCACGGGAATGAATCGTGGATTTAAAAAAAGCAACATTCTGTAACTGTATTGTACAATTCCATCTACCTCTACTAACATCCATGACTAATCAGCTGGTATTGGCATTGTACTGGGAGCCTGTTATATAAGAGAACACTAGAATAGTTCAAGGACAAAGCCTCCATGCATCAAATCAATGCTAAATAGCCTGATCAATGCATGGCGGGGCAAACATGGGTGAGTGTGAAACGGAACAGAAATGACCGAGCAGAACATATGACTTCCTTTATGACAAGAACAAACATCGTGCGAGCGAGAGGAAAGGGGAGAGAGAAAAAAAAAAGGGTTCTATTTTTATGAAATGGTTAGCAGCAGCGAATGTGCACTGACGTTGTTTTTCTTCTTTCTTTTTTTTTTTTTTTTTGCGCTATAACAAGTCGTGGCAACAAAGGCAGGAAACGCGATCGGGCGCAATGCGAAACGGCCCCGTGTACAGTGTGTGTGAATGAGCGGACAGGCAGGTACTTTATGAATGGAGCGGATCACGTGACCACCCCCCCGAGCACATATTTCTCACTGGCTGTCAACAAGCAGCGCGCACAGAAGAGGAGCAGCCCCGGGTTTAAAAATACACCCAAATAACACGCAAAATATAACGCTGCAACCGACATAACCCGCTTTTGCGTCAATCTGGCATCGTCGCGCACCGATCCCGACCGCGTCCGCCGTCACCGTCTCGGCATTTTAACGCTTATTTTATGAATGGGGATTGTGATATGTAAATGAGCGCGATTGAGGAAAAAAAATAAAAAAAAAAAAACCAGGCACCGTCGGATCGTTTTGACGCAGATGTTATAGCGCGTTGGGGTCGTTTTGGTTGCGTTGCGTGTTTGGGGGACGCGGTAAAAGGAGAAACGAGGAGTTAGAAGAGGTCGTTTTGTGGAGAAATCATGGCGGACGAGAGCCACGGCCAGGCAGCACGTAGAAAACGTTGTCTGCTGCTCGTGATGTGTTCGCACAATGGAGCAAAAAATATGACAGGGCATGCAGATAGCGGCGTACTTTGTATCGCAGATAAATAGCACCATTTAGAAATACAATAGCAGTTCACGTGGGATATTGTGTGGTATAAAATGCACGTAAGCTTTCAGTTCCTTTGCAGTAAAATAGCCAGAGCTGCCTAGAAACACTGTGTGACCCACGAATACGATTAGATAACGGTATAAATATACAATTTTTGATCATTATTATTAACTTCAGAGTAGGTCCCACAGTTTGAAAATGCATTTTTAAACCGTTCCTTAATTGCTTGTATGTTTAGGAAACCTTTTAAATTCGAAGTTTGTCCATAAATAGCTCCAGACGAACTGAAATGATAAACTATGAGTATGAAAACGCTGATTATTATTTTTTCCAGACTGAAGCCAGTTTGTTTACAAGATATACACATTCCAACGTAGGCCTATGCTGCAAGTAGACACAAAAACAGCTATTAATGGAGTACATATCTCTACATATCAATTTCTAAAAGATATAAACAAACTAGACAGCAAATAAATGTGAATAAATGCAGGAATGTCAGCGTGGGAGACAGTGTTAGGACACAAAGCTTACATAATAAAGCACTTTTATCATAAGTTCCCAATGCAAATGTAAAAAAAAAAAATCAACTTACTCGTTGTTTGGATTTGTTGACTCTTCGCTCATTTTTTTCCTCACGGGGATCCAAATCCTAGCAATAGCATCGACGACGCAGTGACAGCGGGACAAAACACCACAAACATCACCATTTTCTCTTCACGTGCGGCAATTTTACGTCGGATTTCGGTAGTAAGCTGCACGATAATGGGGCATGCCTGTTGTATCGCCCCCTTCCCCGGTACGAGAGGGAAGGGAGCCGCCAGCTAGCTTTACGTTAGCCTCCGCCGGACCCGCTCTCAAAAAACTACGGCGGTTAAATCGCGGCGACGAGACGGAATGACAACCGCTGATTCATTTTATCCTCCCTGGAAGTCAAATCCCAGCGCCATGAGCGACCCAGCGGCATCGTCCTCGTCTCCCGCCGCGCATTCCCCGTTCGCAATTCGATTTATAAATCCGTAAACGCTGCGAAAAATGCACGGTTGGAGTAGACAGCGGGGTCTGTCTGGCGACTCCCGGGGCTCGGACGTGTGGCTCGCCCGCTGCCGCCGCTGCTGCTGCTGCTGCTGCTGGAGCTACGGGAGCATCCAACTTCTTCGGTTCGAGGATAACACTTGAAAAACGGCGGTGTGGAGTCGTTCCTTTGCCCAGTCAATAGCAGTAAAGGCATCCAGCGGCCTCGAAGATTGATTTTCGCCTAATACAACCGCTGGAAAAGAGATAAAATGTGATATATTTCCGAGAGAAGTTACTGGACATCTGCTTTATTCCATTTTCAACTCGGGGGGGAATGAAACATCGGAAAACTGGGCGGATGTGTCGCGTCGACTTGAGAAAATTAGATCCTTCCGCGACGTCGTTAAAACGGATAACTTTTTAGATGAAATATAATCTCTCGACATGCAAAACGCGCACTATATTGCAAAATGAACTCATCAGGAAACGCATTTGACTCGGTTTTGCTCGCGAACACGATTACGCGCTACATTCGTTCTCCCAAGTTGGCGTAAAGTAGTCCCAGCACTTCCCAAAAGAAGTTTCCTTCAATCACGCATTGATACAAGAGGGAAGCGTCTGTGTGTGATAGCACGCAAAGCAAACTAGAAAGAATCCAGAGAAGGAAGGAGGACGAGGCAGTCACACACAGGATTCGGCCATTAACAATTTCTGCTCCTGTCTCTCAAAGTGTTAGCCGCTCTCCAAGGACTTTAGTGCACGCAGGCTGTGTGGAAAGAGGGAGAAAATGTGCACACAGGCCCAGGCTACTGCTGCTTCAAGCCAGCAACACGTGGAATTACATCAGATGCCTCACGAGCAGTTGTTTATGTATTAATAATTACCTTTTTATCAATTGATGCAGTGTATAACTAGAGGAGACGGTGAACCCCGATAACATAAAATCCTTACCTATACTTCAAAATCATACTTTGTTGCTCATTATATTATTGAAAATTCAGCTTCTTTGTTGTTACTTTATGAAATGCTGAAGTATTGAATGTAACACATTTTTGAAAAGCTCTAGATGAAAGAAAATATCAGGAATTGTATATGTATAGAAGTTTGTATTCATTCTCAAATACATGTTGGTACAAGTCAGGTTTTTGGAGTCATTTTTTGAAAACATGACACAAAACAGCATTTGCATTTAAAGTGCCTCTGACCGGTTGGACAACTCACTTAACTAAAACGCAGTGAAGACATATGTATTTAAAAAATCTGCTGAAGTCTTTACAAATTTTACCCCAGATTATCTTTTTTTTTTTTAGTTTTTTAATTTTAACTTCCCGGTTGTATAAATGATGACATCACGCTAGGAAAATACCAAGAAATCATCCTGTACAGTGCGCCAAAACTCATCTAATGTCACAGATTTTTTATTTAAATACATGTGAACACCGTGTTTAAAGGGTCAAAAAAAGCTGTTTATTTCGCATGAATTATGCATAACCTTTGGCTCCCCAGTGTGATGTCATCAATTTGTTTACTTAGTGTGATTTTTAACACATTTTCCGACTTTTCTCCACAAACAGCTACTTGATTGGTGTTAAACTGTAAATTATATGTACAAGATGTATTAATACACTGAATAAAGTCAAAATTAGACAATCATAAAAACCTGTCATGCGCACTTTAAGCTAGTATTTGGGCCACTATTTGCCAAATGTCTAATGAAGTCTATAGTCTTTATGCATGGGGCAGCCTTGTGCTTTAGTTTTAACAATGAAGATTTTACATATAAACCAGGATTAAGGCTATGAACATAAATTCAACAAAAGCACTGGACATGGGCACATAATTATATCGATCTTCCGTGTTGTATCTAACAAGAATATCCCTAGCGTTTGTCCATCTTCTCTCCACTGCTGGCTCTATTTTTCACAATGAACGAACTGCTGGATCCAGGCTACTAGAAAATTCTCATATGCTCCCGCGATCATCATTTCGAACGTGTTAAAAAAGCCTTGCAAAACATATTCGCGGATGGTTGCGTAAGACTTTAAACACTATTGGATTTCTGTGCCGTGCAGAATGGCGAGAGATGGGGCTAAATGATTCTGCCTGGTTGTCATAGTGACAGCATGTTGTGTGAGAAGTTTCTTTGTATTTCTCTGGCTTTCATGCGGCTTGTGCCAGTGCCTTCTGCAGCTATGGTGGAATCAAACGGGCTTCTGTGTCATGGTATGAAGGCCCATGAAACAATGCAAGGCTCCTGAGCTATGTGATAACATGTCTGATATGTCAATGACAGCGCCGGGCTCAAGGGGAAACAGGATCCAGGCAAAGGACAAAGGCAGATGTGGAAAGTCATAGTCATAGAACAGGGAAGTCTCACAGTAGCCAATATTATCAGGGAATTCACATCAGCACTGTTATATTTCAATGCTAAGATTTAAAGGAGACATATGCTCTTTTTCAGGTACGTAGGATTGAACTTAAACGTATTTAGATCATTATTTTACATGCTTTTTGTTCATTGTAAACTGCAATATTGATCGAAAACAGCTTAGTAATAGAAACGGACCCACTAACTTCCTGTTAAAAACTGCAGAACTGACAAGCCCCGCCTCTTCAAGCAACATATCGTCATTTACAGGATTTTATTTTTGAAAACGAGACATTTTAAAACTCTTCATGTCTCGCCCGGAGTCTTCATTTTCAAATAATCACAACTAGGCTAAGTATAGAGATGTGGGCGGGGATAGGGGGTAGGTGAAAACAGGACTTTTCTTAGCACTGGACAATACAGGATTAACTCAAACATGCAGGAATCAATCAGAATACAACTTTGAGTAAATAATTATAAATAAACACTGTTGTAACCAGATTAAAAGCTCATTAAAGACGATTTTGCACAATATGTCCCTTTAAAGCTTTTGTTTCACAATAATTTATACACTTCAGCAGCACTTAAATAGAGCAAATGGATTATCTACAGTATTTATGTCAACAATTCTGAAACTTTTCACATTAAAGAAAATATTTAGCCTTGTTCTGAGTACCACCAGATCTAAACCAGGTCCATAACAGGACTATATCATCTAATATAGCGCTAAAACACTTCACAACTTAACAAAACAACTTAAATTATGATGAACATATAGTTTATAACGCATGATTCAGGCTCAGTAATTATTTAATTAAGGTTACTAAGCTAGAATCATTCTTAATTAAATACTTTTCCACTATGAGTTAAGTCTTTTTTCATGCTTTACAATAAGGTAGGTTCAAGTTATTATAAAGTATTACTGACTTATCCCAAGATAGAGGAAAATATGGCTAAAATGGTTAGAGAAACACTGGTATACGTAGTTTCATCTGCTTTTAAATGCAACAAAACAGCAGATTTAGACTTGATAGATACTTGTTGTAATTAGATATTGCGCTAAACCTCACAATATGAAAGGTATTGCACATCTTTGAGTGTGTGTTATAATTTTGGAAACATGAATTATTAAAGGTGGGGTGTGCTACTCCGTGCCCTCTTGTGACATCTGGTGGCAGTGTGGCAGGCTGCATTCTTCTTTCTTCTATGGCAGCCCGAGGGGGACATGCTGAACTGTAAATAAGTCTAATCTTGGATGCAGAATCAAATTAGTCATCAACTACACAGGCAGATCGCTTCCCACACGGTTCATGGCATGGTGTTGTGTCATTGGGCAAGAAAACTTCACCCACAGTGTTTGTAAGTATCACAAAAGGCCTTTGGTTAAAAAAATATATATTTGAAAGAAACTGGGCATACACTGTGACTAGTTTGGTGTGCGAAGAAACAGGAACAAAAAGAGCCGTTTTAAGTCTGACTGAGAGATATTTTTAGCCATTCACTGAAAATCAAATCGTCTGACTCATCCTGTGACATTACATTTTGTTCAAGAAGTTAGACAAGAACCATTAAAATGCAATAAATCCTTTGATAAGAATGGTACGTTTAGCCCCAGACAATAATCAGGTTAAAAGGTTCACTTTAGCCACGTTTCCACTGGTTCACTTTGGTGCGAATTGGTATGGTCTGAAAGTGGCTCCAATGTCCAAAGCCAGATGTCCACTGCACTAGTTTCTTTCCCTCTGCCGTTGGACCCATGAACACTTCGTCACGCCTGTCACTTTAATAATATTCCACTCTTTGCACTGTTGTTCTGATCTCGTATCCTGTACATATATTGTATTTCATTTTTTATTCCACTCATGTTTTATTTTGCATTCCCTTATTTTATCTTATTTTAGCACAGTCTATACTTTTTACCTTTCAATTATTATTATTCATTGTTATATGTTGAATTTTGTTAACCAACAACGGCAATAAAAACCTTTCTTAATTCTGATTCTTCTATTTTGGCCGTCTGTGATGAAAGGTTGTTGGTCGTGGGAAGAATTTTGAGTCGTAGTTCAAACTCGTAGCCCGGACAAAGACTAAACTTAGAACCATCGTAAGACCAAAGACGAGCTACGATTTATCAGACCTGTTTGATATTTTGGAATCTTGGTCACAGAGTGAGTCTCCTGTCGCTGCGTCTACGATCAATCTGTTGAAAAAGTTTTTTAAAAAATTATTAAGAAAACCTTTGTTATGTTTGGGTGACGTCAGTTGTCAGTTGCTCACTTTGCAGGCCTGTACCTGACGCATTCAGCCATTAAAATGAAATTCTGTGGGTTTAAGGCTATTCAACCATTGACTGCATTTATGACTAAGAATGTAACAATTCCATTCATCAAGAAGAGCAGTCACTGTATCCTGACCCTCCCAGAATGAGCTGAACTTTCCCACCCTGATGTTTCCGCTGGTGTGAGGAGTGTCCGTCTTCAGCTGAAAAATGCAGAGGGCTTAGTGCATTTCCTGTTGTTCACACTTCACACCAACGCTGCACTCCGAAACAGGATGTTGTGCTCAAAAGGCATCCGTGGACTTCCCTAAAGAGCAGCCGGGGTCATCACAATCCTCCCTAAGGTCAAGAAAACAAACTAACATGTGAGAAGTGGACAGCCAGCAGGCTCCAGGAGAAGGGCTGGAATCCCAACACTTACAGAGAAAAGGAAACAAAGAAAAGTATAAAAAACACACTTTACCTTACCTTCATTCCTAGATGAAATCTTGTGATATTTGAGGTTCACAAACTCACAAGAATCCGTCCGGAGCCGCTCCTGTTAGCCTCTGGCTTGAACCACCAGGGGGTCGGAGAGATTGTTTGGGTGGAAGCACCCATATCCATGGGTTTCAGAACCATAAACACTTAGGATGTTACCATAACAATTCACAATGTTCAACAAAATATCCTCTTTTGAAAGGTGAAACGGCCTCAAAATGTGCATGAAACAGGAAGCAGACAGCCATGAACACAACAAACATGGCCCAGAGACAGAACTGTACTGAAGGTGACACACTGTTGTGTAAAACATGCAAAGGGAAGTACTTTAGTTTAATTTATCAGCTATTAGCTGGAGGAGGAGATAAGCTCAGTTTATGTTTGATGAGTCCGCAAGGCAAAATCTTTGTCTGCACAGAACACATTTTACGCGTCGCTGTCAGGGAAAAATGTGTAACCACATGTTAGTGTGTGAGAGCAGCCATAGGCCCACACTGAAAGGCTTCAACTTCAGATGAAGAACACTGAAGCAGACATCAGGCAGAATGAGCCCTTACAACATGAATGAGAGAAACAAAACACAACACAAAGTAGGCCTATATTTTTGGAAACAACACATTTCCTCCATTTGAGGAAAATACTTTTTATTCCATAAAGCTACATTTATGGAAAAAAACATGAGACTGAATGATATTGCCTTAAACCAGTGACACACAATTGAATCAAATCAAGGATATTGTTGTATGAGAACCATGTGGAAGCATCTGACTGTATATACAATACAGTTTCTCTCTCATGGTTCAACATTAGAGATGGGACTAAGCAGGTGGAGCTGTTCAGACTGATCCAAGTTCAAAATCTGGTAAAGGCCCTTTAACTTGTCAAGGTCAAAAAATAAAAATGTGAAAAAGACTGAGGTACCAGACAAACCTGCAGATTGAACAACAAACTCACCTCTGTCTAGTAGAGCAGTATATCCGGATCACGTTTGTGAATGCAATCAAAGTGTTGTCTTGTTGATTTCCTGTTTGCTAATAATGCCTTGTCTATTGTACGATGCCCTCCCCTGCCTGCCCCACTAAACTTTCCTCTGATCTAACTTCCTTGTGTGTGGTCATAAGACTCGCTCTGCAGCCGTCACACAATTTCACATTCACACTAAACTACTCTTTTCAAAACATCCTTGTGTTGCTCTGCTACTTACATAACTGAAGATTTCCGGTTGGGATTTAGCTTGTCTTTTGTTTTGGAGTTTCTCAGATGTAGTACACAAAGCCAAACCTGCCCCGGGGCCCTTGCACTTCCTCTCCGTGCACACCGCTACATCTTTTGCACTCAGCACCCTGTAATTAGCGTGCCTAAAAGTGGCTATAACGTCCCGGACCAGCCCAGCGATAATGGTAGGTATGCACTGTTGTGTTGTGTTCAGCCAAAAGTAGCACCTTGGGTTAGCCTTTGTCAAACGCTTTCCACAGACTAGACACAAGCGCTAACTGGGCTGGTCGGTGGGAACGGAGATATAGAACATGGATGACTTTTTGGACGTTTAAAAACAGGTCTTTTTGTCAAATGCTGCCTTATAATTGAAAAGTATAATCAGTGGTGGACCAAGTAATTTGGGGGCTCAAGGAAAAATTAATTGCAGGTGCCTCCTCATCAAGTGGGATTTTCTATAACTTTTCTGTCTCTTGAATTGTTCTTGAAGGAAACTTTTGGTTTTGTTGTTTTTGTTTTGTTTTATAACGTGTGCTGGTTAGACACGGTCATAAGTTTGGGGTGGAAAGTAAAGTAAGGTAAAGGTAAAAGTAAAGTAAAGGTAAAGTAAATTCTAAGGTAATTTTTATATATTTTATTTACTATTTGGCTTTATATGTAATAAATGGTAACTTTTGACAATCCCAGACTATTTATTTTGGCTTTTTCTTGTTTAAAAGTTCACCGCTTCACATTACTGTGATATTGAGAGAATAGCAACTGTTTCCCTGTGTCTATAATGATCTGGAAGGGCATCTTATTGGGGCCCCTTCAGGGTGGGGGCCCAAGGCAATTGTGGCCTGTCGCCTAATGGTAAGTCCGCCACTGAGAATAATTCAGGTACAAAAGAACCGTTTTGAAGTGATCCTTAACAAAGTGTAACAATGGCACAATATCTTTCCACAACAACAGGTGGCGCTAGTGGCCAAACTGTGCAGAGAGGATTTTTGTAGGCAAACGAGTTAAAAGCACGTGTTTAACCAACGCAATCATCAATGTCCACCATGACATGGCCACATTAGAGCAGAAAGTCATTGTCCACACTCGACTGGACCTGATGGTTTCGGGCTCAATGTCTATGTAATGTAATGTAATGTAATGTAATGTGCCATTTACTGCACACATTTGAATAATGTCGGAATGTGAACAGGTTCAGCCTTTTAAATAGCTGTCAGTCAAAGTGTACTTGTCGGGCTCGGGTCTGATTCTGCCAGGGTTCGGTCCTGTCGGGCCTAACTTTTAATGGGAAAATATGACGCATTTTTCATATTGTTATTGCCTTTAAACCTGCTCTTGAGTGTCTTCAGTTTAACATATCATGTTTTACAACTAAAAATAAAATGCTTTTACTAAACAAAATAGATCTTTATCACTGTGTTGGGTTATGCTATTTTGACAATTACACGCACGTAAATATTTTCCCCCAATGCTTTGCAGTGCAGTGGATCTGAAGTTGTAGTTATCATGATTAGACAGAATTAATTTTCAGAGCGAGTCTGGCCATGATTTAAGGAAAACAGTAAAGGATTCTATTTGAGCCCCTCCCCTCGGGCAGGAGGCTACGGTCCATGTTTGATGCTGTTTGAGTTGAACACGAATGAAAAGAGAAATTTGTGAATGGAGCATGGGGCCAATCAGAGAGCATTCCTCTGAGGTCCCTCTGCACTCAGCTGAGGCCCTCCACACTCCTCTGAGGCCCTCCACACTCCTCTGAGGCCCTCCACACTCCTCAGAGGCCCTCCACTCAGTTGTAGAAAGACAGATAAACATTGTCACACCAGCTTTAAAGGAAAACTATTCTCCATTTTTTCTATTGCTGTTAGCCTTTAAACATGCTCTTGAGTGCCTTAAATTTGATTCTAATTCTATGAGCTGCGTTATCCGTCACTATGAAATGACACTTACTGAGTGCATCCAGCCAGCAGATGGCACCAGCGCTATATACACTCTAGTGAAGTTAGCGCTGAAAAGACTTTATGGTGCGGATTTGCTGCAGCAATTGTCGTGTTTAGAGGCAAAAATGATCAGAACGAGTTTATCGAGGATTTAAGTTAGACTTAAAACAGCAGAGGATTCTCAGATAAGTGACGTATGAAGTCTGAAAACACGTCCGAAAAACCCAGAAGTTCAGCAGGACGTGTTTTTGACACTCGGAGGGGGAGGATTTTCTGCAGCTGAATGCCACTTCAGGTGTGTTTTTGATGAGGGAACATTGTTAGAACATGGTTTAAAGCTCAAAAAAGTCACTGTAATATAATGTAATATGTGTCCTTTAATATAACAACTGTTCTATAGTCCTTGATGTTTTGTGCTGTAACGTCAGTCAGAGAAGCCAGTTTTATGGTGTCAAAAATATTAACGCTTAAATGTCTTCGAACTTAACAAACGACTCAAAATCCCCCCTGCTTTTAACTGACTGTTGCTGACCCTGTGAAAAGAACAGATCAGACAGTTCTTTCATCTGCGTCGGACGTCACGATGCCTGCTCTGCACATGTCCACACTCTTCCTGACTTCCACAGATGATGCCGAGTCAGATACTTCTTTACCTTGACTTCATAATAAGCACGTTGCAGTTTCGGCGAGAAGAGCACATGAGCTTCTTCCTGTCCTGCAGGTAAACAGTCATCAGTGCTTCCTCTGCGGCCTGCGCGTGTGGGCCTAATGGCTGTTCTTCTGTCTAACGCCGGGGCATGATTAAAGAGCAGCCAGCCCCCACCCTCCTGCTCACCTCATGTTTAACTCCACTCTGCCATTTCAGTGGAGGCTGTGCACAGACATCCTTTTATTCTAAAAAGCTCCATAACATTCAGAGTGAGAAGCAGAACTATCGGTGGAAATTGATTAAATGACCAAATTTTTGTTCATTGAGCTTTTGTTTTGCTCAAATTAACTTAAAGGACACGTATTCTGCTACAGTGACGTTTTCTCCCTTTTAATCCTGTTCTAACAATGTTCTGTCCTCAAAAACACACCTGAAGTAGCATTCAGCCGCATTCACGCTGATGTTGATTAGAAAATCCTCTCCCTCCCATCATCAAACACACGTCCTGCTGAATTTCTGGGATTTTCAAACGTATTTTCAGACTTCATACGTCGCTTATCAGAGCATTTCTTCTTTTATCAGCATTTCTGCCACTAAACATGATAAACTGCGGCAGCAAATCCGCACAATAAGGTCTTTTTAGCAATAACTTCACTAGATCGTATAGAGCGCTGGCGCCATCTGCTGGCTGGATGGACTCAGTAAGTGTCATTTCATAGTGACTGATAACACAAGGCAACAGACTGAATAAGAAACTTTTTTTTCTGTTTTAAAACATGAGATGGCAAATTTAAGGCACTCAAGAGTATGTTTAAAGGCTAACAGCAATAGGAAAAAAGCTGAATATTTTTCCTTTAAAGCTGCGGTACTTGATTTTCACATTGCAGAACTGTAAATAGGTTTTTTAATCTATCTAACTCGTCCCTCACTCTCACAACCCCTTTGGCGCATCATTAAAATTACATTTTTTCTTTAATAATGACACTGTCTTTGTTATAAAAGTCTTTAAGTTTGTGTTTTAGAGTCTGTTTAGTCCAGAGAACGACGACCATCATCAAAATACGACTGACATTATTGTTTATAGTCGACTTCAGGATTATTCTACTAATTGTTGCAGCCCAGTTTTTGATGCAATAATTTCTGTTATATTAAAATAAAAACCAATAAACAAACAAACAAAACCAAGGTCAATTTAGTTTGAAAAAGCTAGAGTTTATTCATGGTTTCCCTTTTCATTGTTTTCATTTTAAAAACAGAACATTTCGACCAGATGAAGACTTTGGTGTTATCTGAGGTTATCTGAGATCTCATACACAACTGTATTTAGTCTTTCAACTACAATGCATTTTATCAGGCCCGTCGACAGAAATTTGGGGCCCTGGGGCAAAAAGTCTCAACATAGGCCCCCTTAATTTAAATTAGGGGGGCCATTGTCAGGTAGTCCTCAGTAGTAGTAGGAGTAGCAGCTTTTAACCTGAGTTCACAAGTTTTTTGCGAGGGTTCAGGTTCAACTCAGAAAAAACCTTTTCCAAAGTTCTCGAGGACCACATAAATGCAATGTTTGTTCGAGGTTCCATAACTGTTACCTAGCAACCACATTCTAAACAAGGGCCAAAGTCCATATGCATTACACAATAGTTATGACAAATACAGTAATAATACCTGAGGACACCTTTATTTTGTTGAATGATGGTTTAAACTGTCAGAAAAATGTATCTGTTGTGTGTAAATTGTCTGCATTTTGGATGGAAGGTCGCTTATTGATGACATCACAGAGGGACTCTGTGTTAGAACTCAGCACTACTTTCCTAAAACCTGTACATTGTGGAACATCACATTGATTTTTCAACTGCTTCCACTCAAAAAGACGATGGACCAACCTGGAAATCTTCTTTGCAGAAAAAAACAAAACTCCAAGTCATCTACATCGCCAAGACATAATCACACACTTCAGTCTCAAACAAGTAAATACAATATACTACATAAAGCAAATACTATATATTGCAAACCTATATACCTTATTTGGCAAATATCATATTCATAAATTGGGATATACCAACAATAAGCCTCAATTTAAATTATTAAAGGACACATATTCTGCTACAGTGACTTTTTGAGCTTTAAACCATGTTCTTCATCAAAAACTCACCTGAAGCAGCATTCAGCTGCATTCTCGCTGTATTGAGGAATGTTTATTAGAAAATTCTCTCCCTCCAAGAGTCAAACACACGTCCTGCTGAACTTCCGGGATTTTCGGATGTATTTTCAGACTGCTGTTTTTAGTCCTTAAATCATCACCACTCGTCTGAGCATTTCTTCCGTCTAAACATGATAACTGCTGCTGCTAGCTTGATAATTGCGTGTAGCGTTCTCTCTCACTTAGCGTCATCTACTGGCTGGATGCACTAAGTAAGTGTCTTTCCAGACTGATGAGTAAAGCTTTAATTATTCCATAATAAACTTTTTTTGTTTGTTTCAAAACATGAGATGGAAAATTCAATGTACTCATGTTAAAAGGCTAAAAACAATACAAAAAATGCTTAATATTTTTCTTTTAACAATAGAAATAAACAGATACCTCGACTAACTAGAAATCATAACAAATCAAGAGCCATAAGACACTAAATATGATTAATACATATCAAATAAATATTGATACCTGATTTTGCTGTTCACTTCTGCTGTAGTTTACTCACAGAAATGTAAGAAAAAACACATCGCACGTTTTTCCATCATGTAATGTTTACGAACAAAAATACGGCATTTTATTTGTAAAAAAATCACCAAAATATCACATCGACATCGAAAATTGAAACATTGTTAGAGATGTAAAAGATGGAAATGTTATAGTAGTTATTTTGAATGTCTTAGTATCTGAGTAAACTTTTTGACTGAAAACTGCCGTACAAACTCAAAGTTCACCGAATGTTTTGGCGTTAAACTTTAATAAATCAGGCTTTGTGTAGTAGATATCAACACAAACGACTGTACAATCATAATCCAAATCTTGTCCAGTCCCAGTTTGTACAGTTTGTTGTAGGAGCTACTTTAAAGGTCCCATATTCTGCTATTTTCCCCTTTACACAGTCTATTCTAAGGGCTTTGTTGATACATTTTTGCGTTGTGTAATATCCATAACATAACAGTTTCCAAAAAACACCCATTTCTTGGACTGGCCCCCCTCCTTGCAAAAGCAAACGGCTCACTCTGAGATCTGACCCCCCGAACAGAGAGCAGGCTGCCTCCCCCGCCCAACTCGTGCCGAAGCCTAGAGTGGAGATGGTGCATGCGCCGTGTGTTCCGGTAAACAGCGATAAACAAACACTGAATAAACCTTTTATCCGTCCTGACGGTGCGTCGTGCTGAGTCCTACGTCCTGGATCTGACCTGGAGTTTGACGTGCTCCAGTACCTCGACGACGGACGTTGCCGTTTGGTAAATAACAAGCTAACTCTTCGATCTGTCGTATCCATCGTGTAATTACTGTGTAGCGTTAGCATTAGCTGTTTTTATTCTTGCGGCTGCGCACTTCCTGGAGGCGTGGCTTGAGCGCCGCGTCATCCTGGTGAAGCCGCATCATCTTAGTGAGGAGCCCCCGTCTGCTGCTCAGCCGAGGGGGACGGAAAAGACAGTTCTCTAGCGAAAGCATGTGGGAATCAATCAAAAAACCACTTTGGGCACAACATACGAGGCCCAAATAGCACTGTAGGAAGGTTAAAACCTCTGAAAAGTCCATTTTGCATGTTATGGGACCTTTAAGGCTCATCTTTATGTCTTTGACCTTTGAAGTGATAATGTCCAAGAGAAATCTATGAATGCAAACTGAATGTAAACTACAAATAATGCGAGACACTACAGGCAAAACTGTTTGTTTGGTTTTTTTTTTTTTTGGTCACTTTGCTCTCTCAACACATAGACTTTGATGTGGAAACAACAAACTTATCCAAAGATGTTTTATTACTTAATTGAATCCACTTCATCCATAGATTTCTATGGGATGTTGTAACTTCAAAGGCTGTTTTCTTTCTTTGTGAAATTTAAGTTAAACAATTTTCAGTCATTTTTTATTTAGTGTTATTACTTAACACTAAATAAAAAATGCAAAACCCTTCCTGTATTTTTTGTTGTTGTTGTTCCTAATATGTGTACAAAAGGAACCAAGAAATTTAAACCTGGTTCTGTCCATTTTTCAGATTGAAATGTCCTAAATATGTGGATTTTGGCCGTTTTTACACATTAAATGCCAACATGAAAACTACATGAAACATGAAAAACTTCTTACATTTATGCGAGTAAACTACAGGAGACAACTGACATATTTATATTTAAGATTTTTTCCTGTTCACCTGCAGTGTCACCTGAAGTGCAGACTGGACAGTGTTGTTGTTGCCAGGTTAAAGCTCAGAGTTCTCACACACAGCCTGTTGCTTGTAGTGTCAGTCAGTTTAAAATAGTCTCACCTAATGACATCACAAGGTAAAAGGAAGCGTTTCAAGCTCTAGAGATGAGGATTACTCATACATGTCTTTCTTTCTGGTTGGACTGAACCACTTTTGCTGGAGCTGAAGGGGTGGTCTTAGACACAGCCTGTGCCTCCATTGAGAGAGAAGAAGAAGAAGAGAGGGAGGAGGAGGAGGGGAGGGGCAGAAGGCTCTTCACTGATGAAGAGTCCAGCACATGGAGAGGGAGGAGCGAGCGACAGGAGGAGAGCTGAATGGAGTGAGAGAGTGAGGTGCGGATTCAAGTGGCAGGATGTCAGTGAAGCCACGGAGCATGGGTTTGAGGATGAGACATGAAAATAATCATAATCATCATCATTTGGAATCTAAATGAATCAAACAGAACAAAGGCATCTCATATAACTGAGCAGAGATTATTTCTGTGTCCTCGAAACGTGTCTTGGACCAGTGACCATAGGTTTGAAAAGCACGTGATTAATCCTCTAGACCATGTCTCAAACCTTTCTTCATCAGGGCACAGTTTTCATGGGTGAAAAGATTCAGAAAAAAACAAACAAACCTCAAAATCCCCTCAAAACAGAAGTCCCAAACATGAACTCAGTAATGAGTAGCACCACCGTTATTATTGATTACTTCAAAAATTGTTTGCGGCGTGCTTAATGCAAGCGTTTCCAGGAACATTTCTGTGGTGAAGACGGTCTCATGAAGGGCATCTACTGTCTGGAACTGTTGTCCAAAGGGTCTCAGTTGGATTTAGATCAGGGGAACACACAGAACGGTCCCAAAGAGAAATGTTCTTCTCCTGAAGAAGTGCTTTGTCCTGGAACTTTGTGAACTGTAGCCTTGTCCTGTTGAAAAACCCAATGAGATGAGGCCCTCAGTCATGAAGGATGCTCTCTGCAACAGTTGGTGTCATTTTTTTGGGCCTTCCACTTGACTTTTTGTTCCATAACCCTCAGGATCTTTTAAGAAATTCCAAATGCATGTCTTACTGCGTCCCACCTCAGCAGCGATGGAGAGAGGCCCTGCTCATGCAGCTCAACAACCAGACCATGTTCAAAAAGAGAAGGTTTTTTTCCTTTGCCATCAGAACATCATGACAGGTGAACACCTGACAGAAAATGACACTAAATCCACATTTTTGCACAGATTTGGGCTTTAAAGACATGTGGCCTTTGATCAGCTTCAGAACAGACTATTTCAGTTTAATTGTTGTTTTCAAAGTTTACTTTTCTTTTTTTTTTGTCTCTCTCCCATTTCTTGTTGTTTATTGAAGCTCTACTTGAACCTTGTTAAGATCCAACCATGAAAATGTGACTTTTGCCATTTATTCAACTGGTCTCACCCTTGATCGGGACAGTACACGTGGAGCTCAGCAGTACACACTTTGAAGTTTGCTGTGGTTCCATAAGTTGTCATTCGTTTTTGCCATGGGGATTTCGAAAACTTCAAATAGTAAAGTCTAAATGACTGGTTAGCTAACACTTTCACTAAAATGTAGTGGACATGATTATTTAAGATTTGACTAAACATTCTGCCTGCTTGTCCTCAGTTTAACAGTTTTAATCATGTTTATGATGTCACTTCCTGGTTGGACTTGAGCACAAATATGACATAGTTAAATCCACAACTGTTACCTTTTACAATAATAATTATAATTTGCAACCATTTTGAAAACAAAGGACCAAAATTCATAGAAATTATTTAACAGATAATTTTACCTGATGACAATGTTATTTTGTAGAATGATGGTTTAAACTGTCAAAGAATTGTATCAGTCGTCTGTAAATTGTCGATGGCAATGGTGTGTCGCTTTTTGATGACATCACATGGGGACTTGTTTTAACCATATCCTATAATTTTAAACTTATATTTTTAAAAAGTTCTTCACAAACTGCAATTTCACAGGAATAAAACTATAATAAATAATTACCACAGGCGCCCTCCCACCAAACTAAGTCATAATTAGATGATTTTGAGAATCTGTCATATAACCTTCAAGAGCTAAAATGCACGACGGAGGCTAACCAGGGGTAACTATGGCCATAACGCAGATGTTTTTAGCCCAAAAACGCTTTTAAACTTGAAATTTGGCAAAACCTTCTTATAACCTTAATGGTTTAAAACATTTCAGAGGCAGATTTGAAATAATATGATAGGTCGGGTGTAAGGTCTTGTGCTTACCACAGAGCCTTGAGCTTTCAAACATGTAATGTTAAATGCCTTTTCAGAATCTCTATGAGAAAAATGAACGGCAAATGTACTTCTGGAACCAAAGAGTGGGGGTCGGTCACTGTTGAACTCCACAACAATAATGCATTACATGAGTCCTTTAAACACAGCACAGGAAACCACAGGGTTTAGCCTCATTCGATGGATAATTGAAACGGAAGGTCAAAGGTCAAGTTTATTTATATAGCACATTTACAACAACGAGTACTTCACAGGTAAAATAAAAACAAGGCTAAAATAATCCAAACTACAATAAAACAAGAACATTACGTGGAGTGCTCAGCTTCTATTAAAGGCCAGTGCAAACAGAGGGGACTTTTTATTAATGACTGTACCGTTCTAATATAAAGTGGCAGACTGCTCTACAACTTGGGAGCAGCCCCAGAAAAAGCTCAGTCACCTCGAGGCAAGTTCTTGGGACCTTTAAGGTGAGACACTGCAGGTGAAAAGGAAAAAATCTTACATTTAAAGGTATCCATTTGAAACTTCTGCTGTAGTTTACTCACATAAATGTAAGAAACATAAATACAATTTTTTCATCATGTAATGTTTTCATGTAGAAATAAAGCATTTACGTGTAAAAATAGTCAAAAAATACACATATTTGGGACATTTAAATTTGAAAAATGGAAAGAACCAGGTTTAAATTTCTTGGTTCATTTTTAACATATTAGTTACAAAAATATTTACACAGGGGATTTTGGATTTCTTACTTAGTGTTAAAGTGCGTGTGACAGGTTTTTATGATTTTCTCATTTTGACTTTATTCAGTGTGTTAATACTTCGTGTAAACACAAATTATAGTTTTGCACCAATCGGGTCGCTGTTTGTGGAGAAAAGTTGACAAATCTGTTGACAACTACAGGAAGTAAACACATTGATGACATCACACTGGGGAGACAAAGGTTATGCATAATTTACACAAAATAAACTACTTTTTTGACCCTTTAAACTTTGATTCAACAAAATAAAGGTGTTCACATGCGTTTCTCTTTGTCAAATGAACAAAATCTGTGACATTAGATGAGTTTTGGCCAGTGTACAGTGTGGTTGCTATGGTAATTTCCTAGTGTGATGTCATACTTTACAACCAGGAACTAAAATTTAAAACCTAAAATATTGCTAAACTGGAGTTACATTTGTAAAGATTTTAGTAGAAATGTGAATATATTTATCTTAACTGCATTTTAGTTAAATGTGTATTTCAACCTGTCATAGGCCCTTTAAGTAAAGATTAGACTTCCCTCTGTATGTTTCGTCAAAATCTTGTTGAGTCCAGATTGTACAGTTTGGTGTAGGATCTACTTTAAGGCTGATCTTTATGTCTCTGTGGAAGAAAAATGCATTTTAATTAAACAGCCTTTGAATTTACAATGTCCCAGAGAAATCTATGGATGAAGTGGATTAAATGAAGTAATAAAACATCTTCAGGAGCAGACTGGACAAGTTTGTTGTTTCCACATGAAAGCCAACATGGTGAGAGCGCAAACTCAGCAAAAAACAAAAAATTGTAAAAAGAAAAAAGAGAGTTTTGCCTGTAGTGTCTCACCTTAAGGCCCTCAGGAGCATGTTTAAAGGCTAACAGCAACATTAAAAAACGCAGAATATTGTTCCTTTAATGAAGCTAAACTCCAGTTTGTTTTTGATGTGGGAACACTTGGTTTCGTTACTTGTGCCATGCTTTTCCGAATGGTATCTAAGATGAATTTAGCAAAACACAGAAACGTACAACACAGGCTCTTTCAAGTATTTTGTATTTTGACTGGTCTTGTTGTTGAAGCAGCCGGATGATGGTCGTAAATGTCATGGCGGCCGCGTGTATCTCCCCACAGTGCTGTTATTGTGGCCGCCGGAGCAGAGGAGCAGAGGAGGAACATGTCTGGCTGAATGGGCCTTTTGTTCGGGGCCTGTTGTGGCTTAGGTTTGTCCCATGCAGGCTGCTGTGCCTCAGACAAGCCCCGGCACGACTCCTTCGCTCTATCGCTCCATCCACACCTCCGCGCTATCACTCCATCCGCCGCGCCGCCATCTTTTCCTCTTGGACGCACTTTAAAGGCGCAGATCCCAGTGTTCCTTGAAGAGAGCTGAATCATATCGCACTTTAAAGGGGAGGTGCTGTGCCAAGTCATCTTATCGGGCCCGTGTTACGCCGAGTCACGTTTTGTTCCCACATGGAATACGTACTTGGAGTTGTTGTTGTTTTTCACGCACGTTTGAGTTTTTGTGCATATTTTGGCTTCTCCTTCACAAGAGACGCTCTGTTCCACCAGATGATGTCATGAAATGGTGCCTGCATGCCTCTTCTTGTGTTTTACCTCCATTCATCTCTCCGTTTCATTTCAGTGCTCTTTCCATCACTATAGACCCTTTAAAATGTGATGTCATCAAAAGTGGAGGCAAAATGAAGTCGACTTCTCTCACATTAGCAATCAACACATTTGAATTTCCTTCAGATTTTGCTTTTCTATAACAAACGATGGACAAAATACAATGTTCTATGTTTAAAATTGTATTTTAGCTTCACAACAATCTAATTTAAGGAACAGTATGTAATATATCTCTAGATAAAATGAAAAATTATTGTGGGCTCTATATTTCTGTGGGTATTTTTCCAGTAAAACTCGTAAAGAGTTGATCATAATTTCCTAAAACATAATGTAAGATACAATAATAAATGTGTTGTGCAGCAGCTCTGATGTCACTCACATGTGTCTGAGGGGTTTTACTTTTCCAAAATCATCTCAAGGTTAATCCCAGTTTCTCAGTGAAATCACATTATGTTCCACTTCCCTTTTGCCTCCATTCTGAATGTAGAATGTTTTTGTTTCCAAACTTTTAAAGGGTCTATTGAATATTATTGGCTGATGGAATGTTGCGATGCCACGTGAACACGACCTATTTAAGGACTTTTGCCCATTCAAAAGCCCATTCATTCTTATTTTGTTTTGAATTGCCAGTGCCATGGTAATGGTGCTAGATTATACAGGTTTTCTACTGTATTCAACATTTATGATTACAATGATGGTTACAAACCTTAGTCTGACCCATATTTTCCAAAAATGTAATTTGAAAATTGCATGTATTGACAATCACAATTTCCAGATTTACTACCTTTGTGTACTGTTGGCACATTTTTACTCCACGTTTTTGTTAATGATAATTCTGTTAATGCACTTTCAATGACAAAAAATACAAAAAAGTCTTATATTTTCACAATTTTCAAATCAAAAGAAAAGTCACACAGGTGGTGAATATTTCACACAAAATGGCCCACATTAAATATGGATCTGAATTGAATTGAACTGAACTTTTTAGCTTTTGTTACAGTCTTGACATGTCAAAGATAAGTAACGACATTGACTTTTAACTTTTTTTTGTGTAGAAGCAGATTTTGTTTTTTTTCTCCCACTTGATCTTAGCAGCATCTCCCTTCACTGACTTCCATTACATTATTTTGTTGCATTGCAAAAGCTCTAAATTGTAATTTCACGATCAATGAGAATTTCTCCTTTTTAGAAGAGATTAAATGTGTGATTTCTATAGTTCAAACTGAAATGACTCACCAGCAGACCTCTGTAAAGACCCTCCACAAGAAACTGTACATAGTGTCCCTCTGAAGTGTGTGTGATGTGATTATAAAAAAGACCTGGGTTATGTTTGAGTCAAATGTAGACGTCATGTAGAAATGTACTATTTAAAGTAATCACATTAACTAAATGTTCTGAATTCGGCTCATTTCAATAATCTCAAAGTGATTGGCCCATTATTCCTGAAGAGTCCGGCCTGTTCTTCTTCAAGCTGTTGTGCGTTCAGATTTGTGTCCCTCACACGTGCGCACTTCCCCTCCTCGCCCCCGTGAGCGCTGTCATGTGTGACTCACCTCCTCTCATGCACCCAGAGCACACTTCACACAGAGCTGGAAATAGTTGTGCCTCCTCCATGTCCGAGCGCATGAGGACGGAGCGGGGTGCGGGGCGGGACAGGGGGCTGCTGCAGGGGCTGTGGGGTCTGGGCTCTGTCTTCTGATTACTCCTGGGACCAAAATACTGACAATCTGACACTGACGAGGTATTCTAGTGCGAAAATATTGATTCTTCTCAAAATGGACTGTTTTCTATCCAAATTGTTTTAGTTTTTATCATAATTGTTTTTATCTTCAGATATATTTCATCTTTGGATCAGTTCTAGCTGGGGATGATCGAGGATAATGATGAGCTCTAACCCCGTGATTCTCAACCATAGGGCCGGGGCCCAAAGTAGGGCCGCGAGCACCTCCTAGAGATCCGCACAATCACTAAAATATAATACATTAAATATGAGACTGGGCCTTGAGTTACTTTAGATGGAAAAAGTCGGGCCTCAAGGTAAAAAAGGTTAAGAACCCTTGCTCTAACCCAATGGATTTTATTGCATAAGTCATTCTATATTGGTATTGGATGGATATTTTCCGTGATATTACTTGTTATTGGTTCAAAACAAAAAGTACTAGTACAGTCCATCACTTCTGTGCTATTCACCATATTCCTGAAGTCGTCGTGGGCGCCGCCATCTTTATTCCGTTAGCAGCAGTTATACATGGGGCAGACGAGTTCAACAGTAAGTCAGTAAAAAGCCGTTTTCAGGCCCCAGGAAATTGGTGCAGTGTGACTTGTTTTTCATGTTACACAAAGCAATCTACTTTATATAATGTTTTAGCGGCGAGACCTCTCCCTCGTTCGGCATTTATGTGAACGGGGTTTTGGTCAAACCGGAAGTGCGTTTACTACAGGAGCACGGATCTGTGGCAAAAAGAGGTGAAAGTGAGTGGAATAAGAAGTGTTCATCTCAGATCAGTACCTCACTCAGAAAACACATAATACAATTGCCCTAAAGGAAAAACATGTTATTAGAAACTTTGCTCATTGAAATATCGAAAAAAATTAAGTAAAATTTTTATTCTTTTTGGCAAGTTCCACATCCATAGGGCAACATTCTCCCAATTCAAGCCCATAATAGCAAAGACATAGCAAATCATTTAACAAATAAAAAATCAACATACAACAAATTTTTTCAAAATAACTAAAGTCTCTTTGCCTCTCACAACTGCCCCTCATATTTGTATTATTATTATTATTATTATTATTATTATTTAGTTTTATTTTATTTGTATTTTTTGCTTGGTGTGGGTGTGTTTTCTTTTTACCTTTACTTTGTCTGTCATATCTACTGCACCAAGGAAGTAATGTCTCTTATTATGTAAATGTATATATCTGTATGTATTTGTGTAAATAAATATATAAATATTATTTTTAAATCCAAGGGGAGATTCCAAGATTTGCAGGTGCATGCCTATATGCCTATAAACTTTTTAAAAAAGTATACGTTTATAGGCATACAATATTCAATTAATAGGGCAATACCTAATTTTAACCAATCAGAGAATTGCCGTCATGTGTCGTAAGTGTCGATGGTGAAACATTAAAGAGGAAATATTTTACAAAATCAACTTTAATTACCTTAAGTAACTTAATTGTTACAGTTTCCTCATCATTAGTTTACTCTAAGTTGTGTACTGATACCTGCATGTTCCAGTTAATCCTATATTGTCCTGCAAGTGATGCTCCAGTGTTCAGAAAATTCCTTCTTTAACGTACCACCTATCCCCTCCCACATCCTGAACTTAGAAAATTAAAACTCAGAGTAACTCATAGAGTTCAAAAATAGCAGTAGCAACAATATCATGTAGCAACAGAAAATAAAACCATGTAAAAATCTTCTGCTTGTTACAGTGAAATGTCCCTTTAAGAGGGGGGGGCCTATCAGTTCTGCAGTTTTGAACAGGAAGTCAATAGATCTGTTTGTTACTAAGCAGTTTTAGATCAATGGACTCTGTGCACAACAGCACCTGACCAGCTCAACTGACCTTAAACATGTTTCATGTTTAATTTTGATAAATACATATAAACATACAAAATTTCAAACCTGTCACAAAACACCTTCAGTATAACACTGAAGTCAGTTGACCTCAATGTTTCTCTGCTCTGATCTGTTTGCAGTTAAATGTTGTGTTTTCACAAACTTAGCTCATTTTTAACTTAAAATATATTTGTTCTGTAATAAAAGTCAAATATAGCATGTTAGATGTAGTTTGTCCACATCAGAGTTGCCATAAGAAGAGACCAAAGTTTGTGTGCTTGTGCAGAAACATCTTTATATGTTATTGGTAATTTATTTTGTAGTTTACTTTTTTTTTTTTTTTAAGTTAGAATCATGAACAAATCTCATATTGTGATTTACATTGAACAAAAAGGAAATACCTAAAAATAGCGCATTATATTTCTTTTAAATCAAAACAAACAGTGAACACACAAAACTCTTCTCTGATCGATACAGACAGTTTTGAGGAGATGGTCTACAGCTGCACTAAAATTGTGGCAGTAATTATACATTCTCTGAGGTAATTTACCATCAAACTGTATATACATATTTATAACATGTCCAGTGGGTGAAACCTCCAGACCTCGGACCGAAATCAGGTGACAATTAAGTCTTGAACTTTAACAAACATGTCTTTCCTTCTGTTGTGGATCGGCTTCTAATTCAGATCCACCGGGGTACGAGGACGCCGAGGTGAACGGGCAGCAGACCTGGCAGCTCTTTAAACACATGCTCTCATGAACTTTCTGTTCTTTGTTGGTTGGAATTTGCAGCAAGGCCGTGGAATGACTTCACAACAGAGCGTGAAGCAGCGAAAATTACTCCGGCTCCGAAGGAAAAAGGAATCGCTCGCAGGTTGTGGTACAGACCGGGTTCAGTTAAACACATGTGGACCATTATTCACAGAGGAACACACACTCACACACACACACTCACACGCACACGCACACTCACACACACACACACTCACACACTCAGGTGCAGGTCTCAAACAAAGAGGCATCTAAACAGCTCCGTCAGGCTCATGGTATTAGCAGTGGGGGATTTTTGGACAGTTTGGAAAAAGGAGGTTGTAACGACAAACGTCCAAAATGCAAAAAAAAACATTTAAATAAATACTAAATAGTGGCTAGCTTCACTGTTCTGACCTAACCTTTACCTGACCAACTGGGGCTAAAAGTTTGGAGGTGACAAATGGCGTTGCTGGCAGGATTTTTACATATACCTTGTTTCACTCACGTTTCTTTTCTGTTATTCATTATTATTACTTGTCTCATTATAAACAGACATAATGAAACCAAATTTTTGTAAAGCATCTATTTGTTAGGGTCATGTTGATAGTGACTTTTAATGAACATGACAAGCTTTTTAGTTAGGGTTTGTACACCGTTTTTAGTTTTGTTCATATTCACGTCCAAAATCACGACAGCAGTTGTCTCACGGGGCTGTTGATGTAATCCGCAGAAAGTTGGAAACTCAAACAATGAAAAAGTCACTGGTCAATAATAGAGGAACAGATTATTCAGCGTTCACAGAATTAAACAAATGGAGTACTGTCCCAGAGAACCCCCTGTGCCTGACCCTCCTTCTCTACAGGGAAAAACTACAAAAAAGCTTGTGGGGAAAAGGAGAAATCGACCAGCTGAGGAGCGACCAGAACTAAGTCACTTCAGCGACAGAGCTCCCTCTGCAGGTCTCTTGTGAAAGTACACTGCCAGTAAAAAGACGCAAAAGCTTATATTTTTCATTAAATTTTTTTCTTCCTTTTTATTGAAATAAGGAAGTACTATCACATACAAAAACATTTCATGATGCGTTTGACGAGAACTCCGTTAAAGCTAATGACGAACGAGGGAAAAGCTTCTGCGCTAAAATGTTACATAAAGTAGATTGATTTGTGTAAAATGTTTAATGAACACAAGCAACAACAAGTCAACAACGCTCCGATTTCCTGGTCGGCCTAAAAACAGCTTTTTAGTCCATGTAGAACTTATTTTCTGTTGAGCTCATCTGCCCCGTGTAAACTAATACAACGGAAACAAGACGGCAGCGCGTACGGCAACTTCCGTAATAAGGTGAATATAGAAAAGGAAACTAAATTATATTTCTACCCTACATAATATGTGTTGTATATTATTTGTTGTAAAACAGCTTTTAGATATGATTTCTTTAACACTTTGAGCTTCCATTTCTATATCTATTTTAGCAACTTGCAGAATAGAAACTAGTAACGATAGAGTAATCATTTTTCTGCACATGAAAGTGAACAAAATGAACTCGAAAAATCCACACTCATGACCTCCTTCTGCAGAGTTTTCTGTCATGTCCGTTTGCCCATAAA
Organism: Rhinogobius similis; assembly: GCA_019453435.1. Taxonomy (NCBI): domain Eukaryota; kingdom Metazoa; phylum Chordata; class Actinopteri; order Gobiiformes; family Gobiidae; genus Rhinogobius; species Rhinogobius similis. Next base: position 29,343,214 of record CM033638.1, on the reverse strand, counting down.
ATGTCAAAATGCAGAGACATCAAATCCAGTGGTAAACAGTGAAATTTTAAGAAATTGATTTAAGAAATGTGTCATCTCTTTTGTACATTTATTTAAAGGAAATGTTAATCCAATGAAAAAAGTGTATTGGTTTGGAACCTCTAAACTAATCACCAATTCATAATTGAGTCCTACTGAATTTTTTTATTCATCATTTTTGTTTTTATTCATATTCATAAAACATCTGTATCTCAAAAAAATACAACAGATAGAAACTTCAAATAACTTTCATTCTGAATTAAAAAACATTCAGAAACGTTGTCTCATTCATACTTTTAAGAGATTTTCAGCATTTGGAAAAAATATGTAAAAACTATGGATCTTTTTCAGTTGTTTGTTTATTTTAGTTATTTAACCTCATTTAGTTAATTGAAATTCAAACATATGCCTATTTGTATTATATTGATGGAATTTGGAGTGTGGAGGTTGTAAAAGTGTAAAAAACTTGATAGTTCTAAAAATGACACTATAGCATGCAAAAATATTAAATAATTCAATGGGTTAATCAATGGAAACATTTTTGCAAATCTATATTTGCTTCATTTTTACCTCCAGTCGCTTCCATTTTAACATTCTGATGATGACAGGGCATTTTATAGGGTCTATAGCCTTTTGTTTTTTTTTGTACTATCAAAGTTTTTAAATGTTTATACCCAAGAAAAGTATTTAAAGTTTATTTGTGTATACTTTGGCTAATCCGCACACTCTTCTTTCACACTAATCAGTTGCATTTCCTGTTTCCTGCAGCTGACCTCCCTCTCCTCTGCCTCTGGCCTGGAGTCAGACACACAGATAAGTACAGAGTAAATTAGAGAGTGGAGCTCGCACAGGGGAAGTCGGGCTGCATGCTTTTGAGCCCTGTCATCTCCCCCTCCCTCCCCCTCTGCCTCTCGCTCATGTGAACTGGAAAAACTAGGGTAGTTCATTGATCACTGGTCATTACTGCGCTTCCTGTGTCTGACCAGTGGTGTCACAGGGGAGGCACACGGGGACAGCGTCGGCTACTTCACTCTGAGCCACCACGGAACGGCCAGCTTCACTGTACTGGAATTTTAGTGCAACTTTCAGAGACAAGAGCAGAGTTTTGCCATCATAGTGTTCATTGTAATGAATTTAACTGTTATAACTCCAGGTTTTCATTATTTATTTATATATATATTTGTTTGAGGCTGAAAACTATATCTTTTTCCTTCATGTTAATTATCTGTGGGAGTCCTAGTTGTGCATTGTGGACTTTTTTCCAGACTAGTTTAATTTTTTTAGCTTTTCTTTTTACCAATTTTGATTAATTCATAACTTTATTTTACTTTTAACGTCTGGGTCATAACATAACGTCAACTCCCCCAATTCCTGGTTGACTTGGGTTGTAACGCTAACAAAATCTAGCATGTTAAAAGCACATTGTCTGCTTTGCGGAAGATAAAATACTTTATAAGTCAAATATAGACAGTGTATAGCGGTCTCATTTTGAGCTGCTTTTACAATATATCTGTACTGTAGCTAAACAAATTTGACTTTATTACATGAAAAAAAAATCTGGTACAGCCTGGTAATACAGGGTGAACTCGGGCTAACGGTCTTAGTGGCGTTGCTGGCAGGATTTCGGTACAAACATATTTTGTTTCATTCACATGTTTTATATGATTCCGTTGTCTCATTCCAAACAGATGTTGGCTGGCTTCACTGTTCTGACCTCATTTTAACCTGATGAACTGGGGCTGAAGGCCTGGAGGTGGAGGTGATAAATGGTGTTTCTGGCAGGATTTCTACCCAAACATACCGTGTTTCACTCACGTTTCTATTGTATTTTTATTATTATTAATCTTGTTGTTGTTGAAACCTGGGAGCGTTCTTACAAATGTATTTGTTTGGGTCATGTTGATAATAGCGTGCTGATTATTAAATTCAAATTGCTTACATACATCACACACTTAATCAAAGAGGTCAACAGGAAACTGAAGATTAAAGGAAAAATATTATGCATTTTTTATATTGTTATTAGCCTTTAAACATGCTCTTGAGTACCTTATTATTATTATTTTTTTTTTTTTTCATTATGGCCTAAATGAAAAAATGTCCTGTGCATTGACACTTCCCGCCAGCAGATAGCGCCTAGCTCTATACACAATTTAGGTATTATAGTTGCTTTAATGCTCAGAACAAGTCTGCGAGAGAAAATACTTGGATAAGTGACTTATAAAATCTGAAAATCGTACCAGAACCATGAAGTTCAGCAGGAAGTGTGTTTGATGCTCAGAGGGGGGAAGATTTTCCAACGAACATTCCTCAAAACAGCGTGAATGCAACTGAATGCTACTTCAGGTATGTTTTTGATGATGGAACATTGACAGTAATAAAATGGTTGAAAGCTCAAAAAGGTCACTGTAGCAGAATATGTGTCCTTTTATACCATACTGTGGAACATTCCAGGAAAACCAACCCCATCTCTATGAGACAAGAACATTGCCAACTCTCCACCAGAAATGTTACATAGTGCACACCTTTGAGATATTTGCTACTACTAAAAGTACTACTTGATTTACTTGATTTGAAACAGCATCAGGACTACATTCCTATGGTTGGTGAATAATTTGTGAAAAATTGTTTTACACATAATTTGAATGTTATATTTAAAATGCCTATTACAACATTTGGGGGGATTGTGCCTGCTAAATATTATCATTCTTTTGTCATAGTTTTACACCAATCGAGTGAAGAAAAGGTTGAAAAAAAAAAGTTCAGATTGTTTTTGAAATTGGCATCCCACTTAACTTTAGAGCTATGTATCTGGGTCTTAAAACTCCCTCCATGGACACAATAAATGGATACCTTTGTAATATCCTTCTGGTGGCAGGGAAGCAGGCCCTCATGAGAAAATAGATGACGAACCAACAATCAAAGACTGGACCCAAAACATTATCGACATTTGGAAAAAAAAACAACTTTTGCATTCAATTTTAAATATGACAAATTTGACACACTTTGGACAACATGGGACTATTAGAAGATCTCAGAGGTCCACCGATGACATCACAGGAAAATCATAGTGGAGTTTTTGATGAGGGAACAATGTTAGAACATGGTTAAAAGCTCTAAAAAATAATTTTTTAAAATTGTATATTACGTGTCCTTCAATGCTAGCTAACAACTATAGAATTACCTCTATGTACAGTATGTCACATCTGCTGCCCAAGTCCAACCAGGAAGTAACAATTCCACCAAATGTTCAAAGTAAAGAAATATAATTTGTAACTATAATCATGTTACGATTTAGTGATATGAGTAGTCTAGCCATTTTAACAAACTACTAAGAGCTATCTCGCTCTCCAAGTCACCAAATCCAATCCAAGTACGCTCTGCTCATCGTTTATTGTTTCTCCTCTTTATTTATTCTTTATCCTTTGATCATTTTCTCTCTGCAAAGCGCTCTCAACAGCCGGATTAATCCAATTTTTCACATTTTTCCCACATAGAAATTGAATTGTCCAATTTGACTTTTCCCGAACATGCAAAAAGCCGGGCGTATAGTGGCATCATTCAGAGGCGATTTTGTGCGTGGTGGTCTTGAGACTGGCTCATCCAATTGAGTTGCTTTTTTGATCTTAAGACATTTGATTTTTTTTCACACTTAAACAAAGTCAGTATTTATGGAGGACGGGAGTGAGTAAGGAAACAGAGGTGAAGAGGTGTGGATGTGAGGGGTTTTACTGCTGCAGCGCCCAGGTTAGACAAAGTGTGGGATCTGATTGAGAAAGAAAGAATGACAGAGGTAGAGAGAGAGAGAGTGTGTGAGAGAGAGAGGAGACAGAGAGAGTGTGTGTGAGAGAGAGAGGAGACAGAGAGAGAGTGTGTGTGAGAGAGGATACAGTTAGAGAGAGTGTGTGAGTGAGAGTGGTGACAGAGAGAGAGTGTGTGTGAGAGAGAGGAGACAGAGAGAGAGTGTGTGTGTGAGAGAGAGGAGACAGAGAGAGAGTGTGTGTGAGAGAGAGAGGAGACAGAGAGAGAGTGTGTGTGAGAGAGAGAGGAGACAGAGAGAGAGTGTGTGTGTGAGAGAGAGGAGACAGAGAGAGAGTGTGTGTGTGAGAGAGAGGAGACAGAGAGAGAGTGTGTGTGAGAGAGAGAGGAGACAGAGAGAGTGTGTGTGTGTAGAGAGAGAGTGTGTGAGAGAGAGAGGAGACAGAGAGAGAGTGTGTGTGTGAGAGAGAGGAGACAGAGAGAGAGTGTGTGTGAGAGAGAGAGGAGACAGAGAGAGAGTGTGTGTGAGAGAGAGGAGACAGAGAGAGAGTGTGTGTGAGAGAGAGAGGAGACAGAGAGAGTGTGTGTGTGAGAGAGAGGAGACAGAGAGAGAGTGTGTGTGAGAGAGAGGGAGACAGAGAGAGAGTGTGTGTGTGTGAGAGAGAGGGAGACAGAGAGAGTGTGTGTGAGAGAGAGGGAGACAGAGAGAGAGTGTGTGTGTGAGAGAGAGGAGACAGAGAGAGAGTGTGTGTGAGAGAGAGAGGAGACAGAGAGAGAGTGTGTGTGAGAGAGAGGAGACAGAGAGAGTGTGTGTGAGAGAGAGAGGAGACAGAGAGAGTGTGTGTGAGAGAGAGAGAGGGAGACAGAGAGAGAGTGTGAGAGAGAGAGAGAGAGAGAGAGAGTGTGTGTGAGAGAGAGAGACAGAGAGAGAGAGTGTGTGTGAGAGAGAGAGGAGACAGAGAGAGAGTGTGTGTGTGAGAGAGAGGAGACAGAGAGAGAGTGTGTGTGAGAGAGAGAGGAGACAGAGAGAGAGTGTGTGTGAGAGAGAGAGGAGACAGAGAGAGAGTGTGTGTGTGAGAGAGAGAGAGGAGACAGAGAGAGAGTGTGTGTGAGAGAGAGAGGAGACAGAGAGAGAGAGTGTGTGTGTGAGAGAGAGAGGAGACAGAGAGAGAGAGTGTGTGTGTGTGTGTGAGAGAGAGAGGAGACGGAGAGAGAGAGTGTGTGTGAGAGAGAGAGGAGACAGTGGAAAGGACTTTGACTTCACACTCACATTTATTGGCTCAGACAGGCTGAGAGAGAGAGAGAGCGGCAAGAGAACGAGGCATAGAGTAAGAGAGAGAGAGGCGCAGAGAGCCTGAGAGAGGGGCAGAGTGAGAGAGAGACACAGAGAGGCAGAGAGAGTGAGAGAGGGGCAGAGTGAGAGAGACACACAGAGAGGCAGAGAGAGTGAGAGAGGGGCAGAGTGAGAGAGAGGCAGAGAGAGAGACACAGAGTGGCAGAGAGATAGAGGGGCAGAGTGAGAGACAAAGAGAGGTAGAGAGAGGAGGCAGAGAGAGAGAGAGAGTGGCAAGGACTTTGACTTTACACTCACATTTAATGGTTCAGACAGGCTGAGAGAGAGAGCAGAGCAGAGAGAGAACGAGGTGGAGAGAGTGAGAGAGGGGCAGAGAGAGAGACACACACGGAGAGAGGTAGAAGGGGAAAGCGAGAGACGCAGAGAAAAGAAGACAGAAGAGATAGAAAACTAGAGAGAAGCACAGAAAGAGAGAGAGAGGCAGAGAGAGTGAGAGAGGGGCAGAGTGAGAGAGAGGCAGAGTGAGAGAGAGGCAGAGAGAGAGAGGCAGAGAAAGAAAGAGATACAGAGAGAGAGGTAGAGGAGAGAGAATGATAGTAAGGCAGAGAGAGAGAGAGTGGGAAGGACTTTGACTTTACGCTCACATTTAGTGACAAGTCATTCTAAAACTCAGACAGGCCGTAAGGAGACTGAGAGAGAGCGAGAACGGGGCATAGAGAAAGAGGCAGGGAGAGTGAGCGAGGGGCAGGGTGAGAGAGACACACACACACAGGGAGGTGGAGAGACAAAGTGAGAGAGGCAGAGACCACGAGAGAGAAGCTGAGATAGAAAGCGGGAGAAATGCACAGAGAGAGAGAGAGAGGCAGAGAGAATGAGAGAGGCAGCGAGAGAGAGCAAGACAGAGGCAGAGAGAGTGAGAGAGGCAGAGAGAGTGAGAAAGAGGTAGAGGGAGCGAGAGATATGGAGAGAGAGGGGGAAGAGAGGCAGAGAGAGAGGCAGCGAGAGAAGGGCAGAGAGCACAGGGAGAGAAAGAGAGGGAGGCAGAGAGAGAGAAAGAGGCAAAGAAAGAAGGGCAGAGAGCACGATGGAGGCACAGACAGAGAACGATACCGAAACAAAGAGAGAGGACAGAGAGAGACACTCTGAGGTTATACATTAAAAAAAGGACCTAAAATGTCACTAACACTGAGAAACAAAGTACAATATCTCATGCAGTCTTTTATAAACCCTTTAAAATGCTCTGCCATTACACTGTTCAAAATTCCAGAATGGAGACGACTGGAGGCTCAATTAAGTATATTTTCCATTATTCCTAACATCAGATGTAAATAAGAAAATAAAGAATAAATAACTCATTCAACCTTAAACATTTTCTCTTTCATTCTTTTCATTCGTGCCGTTTCTTTCTTTTTTTCTGTATCACTTTCCTTGACAAACCCTGAAGTGTGAGTGTACGTACGGGCCTCTGTTGCTAGGAGAAATCTCAGGCTCACGCTCAGCACCAACGCCTGGTCTGTGCCGCCCTCTGGTGGACACAGGCTGGTTTAGCGCTTTGTGAATGAAAAACGAGAATAAAAAAGGCACCGTGGATGAAAAATGTGTCTTTAAATGTAAAGGTTATATCACTTTAATCTAGAGACCCTTTAAAAGTTGAAAATTCCGTAAAAGTGAAGTGGAACGTGATGTATTTTCTCTGGAGAAACTGATTAACCTCAGAATATCACAAAATATGAAACATTCTGTTGATTTTGTCAAAGTAAAATCAGAATCAGAATCAGAATTACTTTTATTTATCCCCAAGGGGAAATTCTTTTCGTTACATGTGCAACCGACCAGTAGAGGCAATAAGTGTTAAGTGTTACGATATAAGTTATATATAAAATAAAAATAAAATACAATAGCTCTATAATGTCAACCCCATTTAACTTAACTTATAAAGTGTCTTTATTAGTCAACTAAACCCCCGATATGAACAATAGTTAACTAAACCCCCGATATGAACAAAAGCACTCAGAAGCACTCCTATAAGTCCACTTATATACATAAACTGTACATGATCATGTGAATATGTAAATAGACAAGGGTAGTAGAGTTAAGCTTATTGTAAAATTGTTCATATCGGGGGTTTAGTTGAGTATTGTTCATATCGGGGGTTTAGTTGACTAATAAAGACACTTTATAAGTTAAGTTAAATGGTGTAGACATTATATAGAACTATTGTATTTTATTTTTATTTTATATATATCTTATATTGTTCTAATACTTACTGTCTCTACTGGTCGGTTGCACATGTAACGAAAAGAATTTCCCCTTGGGGATAAATAAAAGTAATTCTGATTCTGATTCTGAGTGACATCAGAGCTGCTTTAAAAACATTTATTATTGGATTTTATATGTCTTTTTAATGTTACTTTTATTGAGTTGGCTCTGGGCACATGTGTTCAGCTAGCTCAGTGTTAGCGCCACTACTTCCTGTCCATTATTTGGTTCCAAAGACGTGATTGTTGTCAGTTTAAAGAACTTTAAGATTAATATGACACAAATCAATTATGACAAGGAGATACATTTGTTGACTCCTATTTCTTTCAAAAACAGTAAATCTTCCAGAGTTACAGAACATACCATCTGCAATCATGACATCCTCCAATTCTGCAACCTGTTTATCTAAATCCTATCAGGTGAAAAATGAAGTCGACCAGCACATTTTCAATGATTAACTGCGATTAGATCTAAATATACTGATGGTTCTAAGTCTTTGTAACAAAAACAAGCAACCATTTTGAGTTTCTATGGTAGCAATGTCAGTTAGTTTGCATTTGAGCTTCACAAAAAGTGTAATTTGTGGTAATACATCCGTAGATAAAATGAAAAGCTTTTAAAGTGTCAGCATTTCTGTGAGTGTTTGTCCAGTAAAACCTAAAAATATGGATTTTTCTTTAATCAAAAATACATAGTATGTCTCATATCTCCAATTAAATCCCCAAATACTGTAAAATCCAGCGTTAAATGTGTCTAAAGCAGCCCTGATGTCATTCACACGAGTGTTTAGTGTTAGCATCACTCCATGCTGTTAGCTGTGTGTTAGCATCGCTTCATGCTGTTAGCTGTGTGTTAGCATCACTCCATGCTGTTAGCTGTGTGTTAGCATCGCTCCATGCTCTTAGCTGTGTGTTAGCATCACTCCATGCTGTTAGCTGTGTGTTAGCATCGCTTCATGCTGTTAGCTGTGTGTTAGCATCACTCCATGCTGTTAGCTGTGTGTTAGCATCGCTCTATGCTGTTAGCTATGTGTTAGCGTCGCTCTATGCTGTTAACTGTGTATTAGCATCACTCCATGCTGTTAGCTGTGTGTTGGCATTGCTCCATGCTGTTAGCTGTGTGTTAGCATCGCTTCATGCTGTTAGCTGTGTGTTAGCATCACTCCATGCTGTTAGCTGTGTGTTAGCATCGCTCTATGCTGTTAGCTAAGTGTTAGCGTCGCTCTATGCTGTTAACTGTGTATTAGCATCACTCCATGCTGTTAGCTGTGTGTTGGCATTGCTCCATGCTGTTAGCTGTGTGTTAGCATCACTCTATGCTGTTAGCTGTGTATTAGCATCGCTCCATGCTCTTAGCTGTGTGTTAGCATCACTCTATGCTGTTAGCTGTGTGTTAGCATCGTTCCATGCTGTTAGCTGTGTTTTAGCATCGTTCCATGCTGTTAGCTGTGTGTTAGCGTCGCTCCAGGCTGTTAGCTGTGTTAGCATCACTCTATGTTGTTAGCTATGTATTAGCATCGCTCTGTACTGTTAGCTGTGTGTTAGCATCACTCCATGCTCTTAGCTGTGTGTTAGGATCGTTCCATGCTGTTAGCTGTGTTTTAGCATTGCTCCATGCTGTTAGCTGTGTGTTAGCGTCGCTCCAGGCTGTTAGCTGTGTGTTATTATCACTCTATGCTGTTAGCTATGTATTAGCATCGCTCTATGCTGTTAGCTGTGGGTTAGCATCACTCCATGCTCTTAGCTGTGTGTTAGCATTGCTTCATGCTGTTACCTGTGTGTTAGCATCATGTTAGCATCGCTCCATGCTATTAGCTCCAGTAACAACTTGATGAGGAAAAGCCCACACACCTTGGGCCTCTGTGTGGATACAGCGTGGAGTTGGTTTAGGAGAGTTTTAGAGCCTTCTGCACTAAAGCTGTTATTCAAATGGGTGACATGAAGCACTGCAGAGAATTCTGGGAGTTTACAAAGCATGGAGCGCAGTGGGGGTCCACTGACTGTACATCTGCACCTAACAACTTTTCCTGATAACTCAACTGTGAACGAAGAGAGTGAACAGCAGGAGGCTGTTTAGTCCTGACTCTGGCACCAGCAGGAGGCCGGTCCATGTTTAGTCCTGACTCTGGCACCAGCAGGAGGCCTGTCCATGTTTAGTCCTGACTCTGGCACCAGCAGGAGGCCGGTCCATGTTTAGTCCTGACTCTGGCACCAGCAGGAGGCCGGTCCATGTTTAGTCCTGACTCTGGCACCAGCAGGAGGCCGGTCCATGTTTAGTCCTGACTCTGGCACCAGCAGGAGGCCTGTCCATGTTTAGTCCTGACTCTGGACACCAGCAGGAGGCCGGTCCGTGTTTAGTCCTGACTCTGGCACCAGCAGGAGGCCGGTCCATGTTTAGTCCTGACTCTGGCACCAGCAGGAGGCCGGTCCATGTTTAGTCCTGACTCTGGCACCAGCAGGAGGCCGGGTCCATGTTTAGTCCTGACTCTGGCACCAGCAGGAGGCCGGTCCATGTTTAGTCCTGACTCTGGCACCAGCAGGAGGCCTGTCCATGTTTAGTCCTGACTCTGTCACCAGCAGGAGGCCGGTCCATGTTTAGTCCTGACTCTGGCACCAGCAGGAGGCCGGTCCATGTTTAGTCCTGACTCTGGCACCAGCAGGAGGCCGGTCCATGTTTAGTCCTGACTCTGGCACCAGCAGGAGGCCGGGTCCATGTTTAGTCCTGACTCTGGCACCAGCAGGAGGCCGGTCCATGTTTAGTCCTGACTCTGGCACCAGCAGGAGGCCGGTCCATGTTTAGTCCTGACTCTGGCACCAGCAGGAGGCCGGTCCATGTTTAGTCCTGACTCTGGCACCAGCAGGAGGCCGGTCCATGTTTAGTCCTGACTCTGGCACCAGCAGGAGGCCTGTCCATGTTTAGTCCTGACTCTGGCACCAGCAGGAGGCCTGTCCATGTTTAGTCCTGACTCTGGCACCAGCAGGAGGCCGGTCCATGTTTAGTCCTGACTCTGGCACCAGCAGGAGGCCGGTCCATGTTTAGTCCTGACTCTGGCACCAGCAGGAGGTCCGGTCCATGTTTAGTCCTGACTCTGACACCAGCAGGAGGCCGGGTCCATGTTTAGTCCTGACTCTGGCACCAGCAGGAGGCCGGTCCATGTTTAGTCCTGACTCTGGCACCAGCAGGAGGCCGGTCCATGTTTAGTCCTGACTCTGGCACCAGCAGGAGGCCGGTCCATGTTTAGTCCTGACTCTGTCACCAGGAGGAGGCCGGTCCATGTTTAGTCCTGACTCTGGCACCAGCAGGAGGCCGGTCCATGTTTAGTCCTGACTCTGGCACCAGCAGGAGGCCGTTCCATGTTTAGTCCTGACTCTGGCACCAGCAGGAGGCCTGTCCATGTTTAGTCCTGACTCTGGCACCAGCAGGAGGCCGGTCCATGTTTAGTCCTGACTCTGGCACCAGCAGGAGGCCGGTCCATGTTTAGTCCTGACTCTGGCACCAGCAGGAGGCCGGTCCATGTTTAGTCCTGACTCTGGCACCAGCAGGAGGCCGGTCCATGTTTAGTCCTGACTCTGGCACCAGCAGGAGGCCGGTCCATGTTTAGTCCTGACTCTGGCACCAGCAGGAGGCCGGTCCATGTTTAGTCCTGACTCTGGCACCAGCAGGAGGCCGGTCCATGTTTAGTCCTGACTCTGGCACCAGCAGGAGGCTGAGACGTTAATGCTGCATTTTTTCTGTTACATAAGAATAATAATGAATTGCCTTGTGCTCTACAAATAAACTTGTCTTGCCTTGAGACCCATTTATTTTCTGTTATGGGCGTTCAATACCAGCCTTTTCACTTATGATTCCAATCAATTCTAAAGGCTGTAACCGTCGACAATAATATTGTTTCTGATTCAAAATGTAAATTAGCTACACATATATCTTATCATTTACAAGTTTCAGGGTATTTATCAACTACAATCCTACAGAAATGTCAATACTCTTGCTTATCGATGGGTAAATCTATCAGCCTAAGACCACACGCTTTGACAAAACTTTACAAAGATGCTTTGGTCTGGAATCATATCCGATCTCCCCAACTTCAAATCAAATCAGAGAAACACATAGTGCGTCTAAATAAATATGGCAGCTTATGGAGAAAAAAGGAAACGAACAAAAGTACAAAAGTAAATGAAGTGTTCTGTTCTGTTTTGTTCTGAATATATAAAGTATATCTGTGAGATGTCGTCTGCATTTAGTCCATAAATGTGCTCCACCAGGTCCTCAAACAGCAGCTTCAGCTTCATCTGGGTCAGATTTAGGAAACATCTTTTCATCATGTGACTTTTACATCTTTAACAACAAAATGATCCATCAAAAGAATCATTGTAAGACAAAATGACCTTTAGTTGCAGCCCTACATCCCTGGTTGCAGACTTTAAAAAATACATTTTTTTTTACATCTATAAGATAAGAGATCCTTTATTTGTCCCACAATGGGGAAATTCCACTGTTGCAACACACAGTTTAGGACAGGAATGAATGAAATAGGCGCATGCAATAAAAATAGGATAAATAAACATGGTCATAAAAATACAATATAAAGTATAAAGTGCACACTCTTATTTACAGTAGGTGGCAGTCTGGGAATAAATAGTAAAAATGGCAAATAAACCACAACTTTCCTTTGAGAGTTTTACCTGAGCCTTGTGCTGCTGTCAGGAAAGATAATCACACAGTTATTTTGAAAATCCATGAGAATAAAAAGTAATAATAATAAAAGCAATGAGTCAATATTTTGGGGTTAATTATGAATTAATTAAATGTATTTATTATCCAATGTTCCTAATTAGGCCTGATGATAGAACTTGGAGGTCTGTGGAGGAAGGAGGATTTTGGCTTCATCTTTTTGCGCTGGTGTCCTGACTGTAGTTGAAACCTTTTCCGTCGTCGTCGCTGCTGCTGTTTTCAAGATGGAGGACGGGCCACTGGGGAAGTGTCTTGCTCATGGATATGACGGCTGAACAGCTGTGTGTGGATAAAGAATGTGATGACACCTGCAGAACCTCTGAAGGGTTCCACACTGCACTTCTGGTCCCTCCATCTTGAATTTTGTAGTCCATTTGTGTCCTCTTTTTATCTTCGGGGCGCCTAGAGTTCCAAATAGTTTTGACAAACCCTTGTGTTGGTTTTGAGCTGCCGTGCAATTCGGAACTTGGAAGAACCGAGCTCAGAGTCCGTATGTAACGCACCAGTAATAACTAACGATGCGTTTTAGCCAACACACATCACAAAGGAAGTAAACAGTGGTGCGTTTCTGTTGTTTTCATTCATTCATATTTGAGGGGGGCCCATGTGACGCTTCCTGTCCCGCGCCCCTACATTTCCGTCCACGGCCCTGTACATAACTCACTTTTCCCCGTGGTGTTGTGACATGTTTTATCAGCGGCGAGCATGTTTAACCCCGTCCTTGCCGCGCGTCTCCTTTTAAGGCCTCCCCCGTCACCCAGCTTTGATCAGCGGCGCCTCATCCCGTTAGCCCGTTAGCGCCACGGATCGCTGTCAGCGCCATTCACCACGGCCAAAACACTCAGCCGCGTCACAGAACAGGACACACTTGAGATCCCGCCACCTGTAGCGTTAGCTCAGTGGCGTCCTGGCAAGAGATCTGTCCGTCCCGTCAACATCTGGGAGGAAGACGTGTCAGACGGGACGTGGCGAAGGAGCTCCTCGAGGCGTGCCGGTTCCGAGGTGTCACGAGCGATGAGAGACGTTCTTTAGAAGTCTGAAGAACTGAAACGTGGCTGAGCGTGATGTGGGTGACTGACCTGTGCGGTGTGGTTTTAAAAGCAACCACGGCACAAAAAAAACACTACCAAAACAGACTATTTAGTTAAAAGAATATGGTATCTCAATGTTTCCCAAGCAGGGGTACAGGGACCGCAAGGGGTACATGAGGAATTACCAGGGGGCACTTGGAATGGTTTCATGTTTCTAAATGAAGATGAAATATACTTTTATCTGAGTAAAAAAGTGTCATTCATTGTAAATTTTGCGTCTTTTTGGAGTGTCTTGGACCACAAATATAATAAAAACAAAAATATAATAGTAATAATTGACAATATGCGACTAGTAAAGCCATTTATTTGTCCTAAACTCAAGTTAAGGGGTACTTTGAATGTGAAACAGAACTTGGGGGGTACTCAAAAAAGGTTGGGAACCACTGTGGTATCTAATGAGCCAAATAATACCACCGTCTGGTTCTTTAAATGTTGTAATAATAATTTTTTTTGCGCAGAAGTGACTCAGGACACTCCAAAAAAGGTACATTAGTAAATTACATCCGCATTAGTGAATCCGGTAACTCAAACACGGCCTGAAAATCAAGGGTGTAGAGAGCAAGTGCAGTGGTTCCTAACGGTAATTTCGGTGATTTTAGAAACGGTAGAAAAGAACATTTCGTTCTATTTTATTTAAATACCGATAATAATTCAGTACTGTCTGCAATTATAATGTGCAATTTTAGAAAAAGGCTGGTTCCAAGAGGCTGCAGTACCTCACACGACCACTAATCAATCTGGGACCACAGACAGAGGGGGCGTGCCTTATCCAGTTCATTTAATACATCCATGTTAAAGGGCCTGAACCCGATTTCATGCAAGTAATAAAGTAAAATGTGTGTAGCCCCAGTGCAGATATATTGTAAAAGCATCTATTTGAGAGTATATCAGCCATGGATTAGGGCATTGCACACAAATAGTTGTTACCATCGCAGCATTATATGGGTTTGAGTTCAGCCTTCGACGTTTTCTAAAAGCCTTTGGGCCCAAATTGAAAAGATATGTAGTGTACAGAGCTAGTCGAAATAGACAACAACGCATTCTCTTAAAGTCTATATGACTGGTTGGACCTACATTTCACTAAAACGTAGTGATTTTATTTAAGATTTGATCAAACATTTTGTCCATTCGTACGCAGTTTGACAGTTCATAATGTTACTTCCTGTTTGGACCTGGGCTGCAGATGTGACAGAGGTAATTCCACAACTGTTACCTAGCAACCATTTTGGAAACAAGGGCCAAATTCCACATAAATTACTCAATAGTTCTGATTTGACAAATACCTGACGACACCTTTATTTTGTTGAATGACCATTTACATAGGCAGTTAACACCCAACTGACACATTTTTCTGACACTTTTATTTTCAATGGTACGTCGCTTTTTGATGACATTGCAGAGGGATTCCGTTTCAGAACTCTGCACTACTTCCTGCCATTTTAAACGTTTATTTTTCAAAACATGATGATGATCGACTTATGTTATCGCTCCGTGACTGAGCGCACAATAGTCTGCTCAAGAGTGAAGTACTAGTGACTGGGGGGACTTTCAGACAGCCTGCTGCTTGTTACTGTGAAATGTCCCAATGAGGAGGCGGGGCTTATCAGTTCTGCAGTTTTGAACAAGAAGCAATTGAACCTGTTTCTATTACTAAGCCATTTTAGAGCAATATTTCAGTTTACAAGGAACAAACTGTGAAATGATGACTTCTGTAAAAACGTAAGTACCTGAAAACAGCATGAATATGTCTCCTTTAACAAAATGCTGCAGTGTATCTTCCGTCTTCTTCTTCAGAGTGATTTCCATAACAGAGGCTTTCCAGCGGCTCATGTGGGATGGGATGGTATAGTGCTGCAGCAGAGCAGGGTGTATGTGGGGCAAGATCTTACAGCCCAGTGTAGAGCGCCCTCTGGGGAGCAGGAGTGTGCCTCACCTCCCCAAAGCCACAGTGAACCAACCTCACAGTGAGAGAGGGGAGAGAGGTGGGGGAGGGCGGGGGAACAGCTCTGGAGCGATATCTGAACGCAGCTTTACGGAAAAAGTAATGTGATTCAGCTGCACGGTATTTGAAATGAGTGCGTTACTCGATATGGATGTCATGTGTTGCGATAGCGATATTATTGCAATATCTTTTCCTCATTTGCACATATTTTTCTTTTCTTTTCCAGGTATAAAGGGTAACTCAATTCTTACTTACACACGTACAAATACACACACACTGGAGACCTTTGGAGGGTTAAAACCTGGAGTTGCTTTGTCCATTACTCTGCAAACCATAATACCACATAAATACATTACTGAAGCATTTTAAACACTACACGACATTTGATTCACCTTCATTTATGTCTGTATGAAATTGCGGTAAAAGTTAGGAGGATTTTGAATCAAGAGGTTTAACTAAAAACACTTAAATATTCATTTACCGCGTCTGCACTTTGCAAAACGGCACTTTTGGGGGTGAACATTTGAGTCTGATTGGTCAAAAGTTTAAAAAAAGGTCAAATAAGAAACACAAGATTAATGCATTTAACCATAGAAATGATCGCGTGTCTTTGCGATTCGCATATCACGATAATAACAAGTGCGATAACGATATTTTTTTCGATATTTTGTGCAGCCCTAATGTTAAGCTCACAGCACACATTATAAATACTAGGAATCTCAGAAAAGGAAATATTAACTGCTAACTGGTTTCGCCATCAGACCAGCCCGTGCTGACTGTGGTTGTGTCCTTGGGCAAGGCACTTCTCTCACAGGTGATGGGAGTGTGATGCTGCGTTCCACTCGTCCTTGAAGGTCGGACCTGGGAGAGAGACTGTTTCCGTGTCCCAGCAGTTGTCGGAAAAACAATAGGCTCTGTGCACAAAACAGTTGAGCCAACACCTGGTTAGGTTAGCTCTGTGTTAGCTCCGTGTTAGCGCCTGTACTTCCTGTTTAATTCTATCTCTATGTTGTTGTTTTTCCGAAATTAGCCTAAAATGAATACATACTACAGTATTTTGTATATTGTCCAGTTTTGGTTCTTCTCACTCGTCCAGGTTTAGTCCTGGTTTAGTCTTGGTTTAGTCCTCTTAATAACCTGCATACATAGCCACGGGAACGTCATTTTGGAAGGGGGTGCAGTTTTGTTTTGTTTTTTTCCGTGCAGTTACATATGTTTTTTAGGGCCAACTAAGGGTACTCACACAAAAGTAGCGTCAGGACCCATGTAACGTTTGTAGAATGATCAGAAAAAAGGCATAAAGAGTTCATTATTAGACGCTGCTCCTGACCCTGCTATAGAACAGCATCAGAGCCCAGCCTCACTTCACGCACACACACACGCAATCACACACACAAACACACACACGAGCAGGTGTCTGTATGAAATCATGAGCTTTGACTTCTACGTGTGAAAATGACATTTGGCGATAGTCAACAGGGCATGTGCCAAAGTAAATAATATCAATGTTTAACACAATAGGTGACTTACAGCGTTATGACAGCAACACGGTGCAACAACCAGCTGTTTACTTCACTTCAGTTGAGTTTCCCCGCGACGTACGGCGACCTCATCAGTTCACTCATCGCTCAGACGCTCAGATGAAGCAAAGCCCCACCTCTGTGAGACGAAGAAACATGGATTTGTGGCGCTGTCTTTTCGTGTAAACTCCATTCGGTCTTTATGCGTTAGATTCAAACACGACTTGTTGCACATGTAGCCTGTAGCTCCAGAAAAGTCCGCACATTTAGGCGTCTATGGTGTAGTTTCACATCTTAATCCAGCCCGGGGTTGTCATTTCCTCGTTTATTTTGTCACACTTTAGAGAATATACAAACAGAGGTAAACAGCGGTTTGCGCGCTCAGGTCAGTGCACCGCGCGCCATCGCAGGTTTAGTTTTCCCTGACTTTAACCTGCAGGCCTATAGTTGACTGCAAAAACATTTGATAAAAGTAAAATTACCAATTTATTAGAACAGAGACTGTGTCGTTGTATAATGTTACCTTGAAAAGATATAGTTTTGCTCAGGGCAAAACCAGCAATGAGCCTGCTTACAAGTTCCCATTGAGTTGACCATCCAGCAGGGGGTGCTATTGCACCTTCTGCACCCCTAGTTCCCACAGCTATGCCTGCATGAGTAAATACACGTGACAAACGCGTAATGTAGACAATATTCAGTGATTTGCACATTTTGTTTCCTTCACTGCTCAGAGTGGATTTTCTTTTCATTTGTTTCCATCTATAATCTTTGAAAATACCAGATGTGCTTTTTGAGACACTGTGCCTGATTCTTACCGTCTTAAAACGTGAAAAGCAACTTTTAGAGCCCAGAGCAAGTTTAGCCATCGCTAAAAATCAGAATCTGAGGTAACTGACCTTTTTTGTAAAATCTGGAATTTTTGTGTTGTCCCTCAATAAGTATCTTATAAAAGTGACAATTTGTGACAACAAGAGACCACTAATATTATGTATTTTATGTCTGGCCAACTCGGAACAAGAGCCGAAAGCAGCACTCTGATTGGCTGTGCTTGGCTGGTCCACTCCAGTTTCACTGCGCTGTCTGAAAAAAGTTGTTTTAAAGACATACATGAGCAGAAAATGAATGATTGTGATGTGCCAGAAGTTTTGTGAGAGCTAGAGATGAGTTTCACAGAAGTAAAAACATACTTCCGGTCTATGGTGTGAAAATCAGGTACTCCAGCTTGAATTAAAATGTAATTAAAACTGAAGAAAAAGTACTGTGATCTCTTTTCACCTGAATAGATGCTTTTACAATAGATCCGTGCTGGGGAAAAACAGATCTCACTTTGTCACACGCTATAGAATAAAGAAATGCCACACACACTGGCCGCTTGCAAAAAGTGAAATTTATTTACAGGTGGTACATAACATTTCGGCATCTGGGCATCAAACATTTTTTTTATTCCATTACTTTATTACATGCAAAAAAAATGGCACAGGCCTTATAACACTTTGTCTTTCAAATTACAAATGAGATGCTGCGTCTGGACAGTTCCTGGATCACAACTTATACTTGAGTAATAGCCAGGGCTGTAACGATTAATCGACTAATCACTACTAATCGACTATAAAACATAATCAGCTATAAAAATTGCTAATCAACTAATAGTTAACTGATCTATAGACGATTTATAACAAAGACCGTGACATTATTACATCAAAATGTCAAAAAAGAATGCATTATTATTGATTTAATATCAATAATACACATTTATTCATACATATTCTGTATCTAGAAGCCTTTAGTCACAATTTTTCAACCTTTATTTGGCAGATAATGTTTTTTAAAAGTTCAAATATACAGTAAAAATAATCTCTGACTTGTAATTGTTAGTGACAGCCCTAGTAATAACAATTTGAGGTTCTTTTCGTTTTCATTTCATCATTTTTGGTAGAATAGAGTAAACATCGACACTTTACTTAACATGTTTGAAGAAATGTGCACTTTTGGTACATTTGTGTCTATTACACAATTATAAGCACAAATACATTATTATAAGCACCATTTCAACATACTTGGACCCAGAGCTCTGAAATTTCACACCTTTGTAGTAATCAATGCTAGAGCCATTTGAAATCAAGCATTATTACTTAATATTATCAAAAGACTCAAAGTTGCGCTTTAGCTCTGTCTGTGCACCGCTCACATTGATTTCATTCACTAGTATGTCTTACCTTTCAAATGGTGTAGAATACATGAATGTTGAACAGAGTATACTGTTTGAGGGAGACTCTACAGGCAAAACTTTTTTGTGTTTTGCTCAGTTTGTTCTCTCAACTTATCGACTTTCACGTGGAAACTACAAATTTGTCCGATCTGCTCTTAAAAATGTTTTATTCTTCCATCTAATCCATAGATTTCTCTGGGACATTGTAACTTCAAAGACCTTTTTCTTAAAATGCATAGTAGATCCCACACCAAACTGTACAATTTGGACTCAACAAGATTTTGACGAAACGTACAGAGGGATTTTTTTCAATATCTAATTCTTCAAGTTTTAACTAAAAAAAAAAAGAGGTGAAATTAAAATTTTTAGGAAAATCTTCAGGCCAATCTAGTTTACTTAAAAACTAAAAAAGAAATCCAAAATCCCCTCTGTAATTTATTTTTGAATCTAATGTGTACAAAAGGAACCAAGAAATTTAATCCTGGTTCTGTCCATTTTTCAGATTTAAATGTCCCAAATATTTTTGCCATTTTTTACACATAAAATGCCTTATTTCTATATGAAAACATGACATGATGAAAAACTTGTAATATATATTTTTCTTCCATTTATGTGAGTAAACTGCAGGAGAAGTTTACAATTGATATCTTCAAATTTAATATTTTTTCCAATTCACCAGTAAAGTCTCATCTATAGTTTTACTTGTTTGAATTTGGAAAAAAGTTAAAGACACAAGACGAAGATGGAAAAAAACAGGTGGGCCTTGACAAGATTTGTACTAGTTTCCCGAATACTTTTGTTTTTTCTTTTACTTGAGTCATTTCCTGGATCACAACTTATACTTTTCTTTTAACCCTGGATAACATCAGACTTTTGACTCTCCACCACATCTGCCCCGTGACAGAAGACTGAAAAGTGCACCAGCTGATTGTAAAGCAAACGGTCAAAGAATTTCAATCTTTGTCCAGCATTTCCTCGGATATCCAAGAAAAAATCCAACAAACCACATCACGACGGCGGTAAACACCCAGACTCCATCACATCCCCTCGTACGAGCCTTGAGAGGTCAGCGTACGCCGTGGAATCCTTCTTAACAACCTGCAAAAATAAGAATCTTTAACAAAAATCCCTCCAAAACATCATCATAAGTCTGGGATTTCTCTGTAAACAACATGTCAATCATCTTCATTAAAAGTGTTTTGTCATTTTAGCTCACAAATGTTCCCCGACTTTCCGCGGCTGTGTGCTTTATTTGACAGTTCCAATCACGTTTCGGGGCCGTTGACGGAACCGCGACGCATTTTTTAATGAGAATTCGCCTCTCACTCCTCCTTCTCTGTCTGTCTGAGGCGCAGCAAGACTCCGCGGCGAATCCTCGGTGGGTCTAGGCGGGAATCGGAGCGGCGTTTTTGAAGTTCTAAGCCACGACGCTGTTTCCTTTTGTTTGTAACGACTAGAGAAATCAAACCGCCATCCAAAACACCCGTAAGAATACCTGAAAGAGCCGCGGTCTGATGTGGGGAATGTATACGGCGGTTTTACAAGGCACTTTTGTTGTTTGGCCCCGTGTTCGTCATTATGCATGCGCCCTGTGAAGCGGAGCCGAGACACGGGCTCTTGAACGGCGGCGCTCGCGATCTCAAACGCGACAACCTGAGGGACCGTGTACAGATTGTAGACTGCCGCACGGTTTAGCGCCAGACGCTCCGGAGGGACGTGTAGCGCTATCACAGAAAGAGGTTTTTTGGGGGGTGTTCTGGGATTGGCCCCCCTGTTTGGCCCCGTTCCCCCGTCTGGATGGGGGCAGGAGGAGGGTTCGGTGGGATGTGTCCTACTATGTGTTGGTGAAGAGGGGGAACAGGGGTGTTTGAGGGAGGCGTGTTCCAGGCTGCGTCTGAAGCTTCGTGTTCAGCGCAGACAAAGTGGAGTAAAGTCACCAGACGGGTTAAAGTTGAAGAAACAGAATGAGAGTCATTTTGGCGTTTGCCTCCTGCTGTCTGATTAAAAGCTTATTTTCAGGAAAATAATAATAAATAATATGAGTACTATTTGTTAACGACAACTCACAATTATGACTCTGGTGGACCACATTCCTTTGTTCTTCTGAAAATATACACATATGTATACACTTTTGCTGTTTAAATGTGTTAAATGATCCTGTATTTCAAATGTGTCTGTAGCCTTTGGAGTGAAACTTGTATCATTGTCCTAATCAGAATCAGAAACGGTTTATTGCCATTGTCAGTGGTCAAACACAAACTCAGGAACTTGCTTCGGCGTAAGGTGCAACATAAAGCAATGAATAAAATATAATAAAAAATATAAAAGGGGCATGCATAAAATTAAGAATAAAATAGACTAAGATAGACTAAGACTATATACAGAATGTACAGTTGGCAGACAGTGCAATGTGCAAATGTAGCAGTGCAAATAGATAGTTCTTATATAATATATTGTTAAAGTGGCAGGTGTTACAAAGTGTTCATGAGTCCAACAGCAGAGGGAAAGAAACTGTTCTTGTGTCGGGAGGTTCTGGTCCGGATGGACCGTAGCCTCCTGCCTGAGGGGAGGGGCTCAAATAGTCCGTGTCCAGGGTGAGAAGGGTCAACTGTGATCCGACCTGCTCGTCCCCGAGTCCTGGAAACACACAGGTCCTGGACAGATGGAAGGCTGCAGCCGATCACCTTCTCAGCAGAGGCACAATGTGCTGTACTCTCTGTTTGTCCCTGGCTGTGGCTCCAGCGTACCACACGGTGATGGAGGAGGTGAGGATGGACCACACGGTGATGGAGGAGGTGAGGATGGACCACACGGTGATGGAGGAGGTGAGGATGGACCACACGGTGATGGAGGAGGTGAGGATGGACCACACGGTGATGGAGGAGGTGAGGATGGACCACACGGTGATGGAGGAGGTGAGGATGAACTCGATGATGGCCGTGTAGAACTGCACCATCATCTGCTGCAGCTTGGCTTTCCTCAGCTGCCGCAGGAAGTACATCCTCTGCTGGGCCTTCTTGATGATGGAGCTGATGGTCGGCTCCCACTTGAGGTCCTGAGTGATGGTGGTGCCGAGGAAGTGGAAAGAGTCCATGGTGGTGATGGGAAAGTCTGTCAGGGCAAGGGGGGGCAGCGGGGCTGAGACTTTCCTGAAGTCCACGATCATCTCCATTGTCTTCTGGGCGTTGAGCTCCAGGTTGTTGTCGCTGCACCAGGACACCAGGACGCCGGTCCACCTCCCTCCTGTAGACAGACTCATTGCCGTCTGATGAGGGTGGTGTCGTCTGCAAACTTGATCGTGGCTGGAGGTGCAGCAGTTGGTGTACAGGGAGAAGAGCAGAGGAGAAAGTACACAGCCCTGTGGAGTTCCTGTGTTGATAGTCCGAGTCTCTGAGACATTCTTCCCCAGCTGCACGCACTGCCTCCGGTCCGTCAAGAAGTCAGTGATCCACCTGCAGATGGAGTCAGGCACGTTGAGCTGAGAGAGCTTGTCCTGGAGCAGAGCAGGGTGGTGTTGAATGCAGAGCTGAAGTCCACAAACAGGACCCTGGCGTAGGTTCCCGGAGAGTCCAGATGCTGCAGGATGAAGTAGAGGGCCAGGTTGATGGCGTCGTCTACAGACCTGTTGGCTCTGTAGGCGAACTGCAGTGGGTCCAGGGCGGAGGAGGTGAAGGACTTGAGAAGGGGCAGGACCAGGCGCTCAAAAGGCTTCATGACGACAGGCGTCAGCGCCACAGGCCTGAAGTCATTAAGTCCAGTGATCCGGGGCTTCTTGGGGACAGTGACAATGATGGATGACTTGAAGCAGACTGGGACATGGCATGACTCCAGGGAGGTGTTAAAAATGAGTCAGCTCGTCCGCACAGTGTCTCAGGACGATGGGGAGACACCGTCTGGTCCAGCAGCTTTTCGAGGGTTGGACTTCCGAAGCTGTTTTCTTACATTGTCCCTGTGTAGTGAAAGGCCGGTGGGGGAGGTGGGGGGACCCGGGGTGTGATTGGCAGAAATGTCCATTGTAGTGAGATGGGTGGGGGAGGGGGTTGAGATTTCGAACCGTGAATAGAAGGAGGCGAGCTGTTCAACAAGTGTCTGGTCGTCGGCAGCATGGGGGGCTTTTGGCTTGTAGTTGGTGATCTGCCTGAGTCCCCACCAAACCGCTGAAAGGTTGTTCGCAGAGAAAGACTCCTTTAGGCGCGTGTTGTACAGAGATCTAGCTCTTGACACCTCCCTGCTAAATCTGTACTTAGCACCTTTGTAGCTCTCTCTGTCCCCTGCTCTGAATGCTGCCTCCTTCTGCTGCCTGAGCTGCCTCAGTTTGGGTGTGAACCAGGGCTTGTCGTTGTTATAAATCACCCTGGTGCGTGTGGGAATGATACTGTCCTCACAGAATTGGATGTATGACCTCACAGTGTCCGTGTACTCATCCAAACCATCCGTGGCAGTTTTGAACACATCCCAGTCTGTAATGTCCAAACACGCGTGTAGCTCCTCCACTGCCTCGCTGGTCCACTTCTTAGAGGTCCTCACCACAGGTTTGGAGAGCTTCAGCCTCTGTCTGTCCGTGGGGATCAGGGGGATCATGGCGTGATCTGAGAGCCCTAGGGCAGCACGAGGAACCGCGCGGAAGGACCCACTCACTGTAGTGTAACAGTGATCCAGCGTGTTCTGCTCACTGGTCAGGCATTTAATAAACTGTCTGTACTTTGGTAGTTCCTGGCTGAGATTACCCTTGTTAAAATCCCAGAGGATGATCAACAAGGAGTCAGGAAAGTCCCGCTGGGAGAAAAACTTTCACAGAAACAACCCTTTCAACGTGCAATAGAAGTAAATAATTTTACATAGAAAATGGCTCATGTGACTTTTGAGAGTTCACAAACACTTAAGAATTCATCTTATTCAATTGTGATTGGGCCTTAACCACCAGTGGTGCGGGAAAGACCAATCACAGGACAGCAGTGTGGTTTGGGCGGAGCCAAATGTGAAACGTCCAAATGTACCAAAACAAACATGGCGGCACCAGCTATTGTATTTTGGCCTGATTTACCAGAAATACTAACAATTTTGTTTTTCACAAACATGTCTAAACAATTGCTTTGAGCTTTTGTAGGGAAGACGTCTGGATTTAACAAAGTATGATTTCACTGCTTGTTCTACTTTGTGTGACACTGTCACGCTTTGACCATCCAGTCCTGACACAAATCTGGTGTGACCCTGATTTATGTATTTATTTATTTGGCAGGGACAATGCAGTCATACATAGTTAGACTTTTCTACACTTTCTGCAATCAATAACAAAATACGTCAAAACACATTTCTAATATATAAAAAGATCAGTGAACATTTTAGATTCATTCTTTCACCCTCACTCACACACTTTACTACACTTTCATACATTTTACAGGTGCAGTTTTGGTTTTCTTTCAACCAGCCCTTAAATTTAAAGAAATGCGCCACTCGTTTCTGCTGATGTTTAGTCTGTATAAACAGTGGTTCAGGGTCCAAGTTATAAATACATTTAAAACATAATTTCAGAAAACATAAATTGCTGAAGTTTTCAAAAATTAGTAAATTATAATTCTCTTGAATGTGGCAGTGATGAAAGCGGATAGGTTTTCTCTCCATACTTTGGATTGCTGGGTTGTACAGTGAGCCAATGTTCTTTGTGTCTGAAGGAGCTGGGCCCATGTCATGCAGCATCAAATGTGTGAGAGGAGCATGTGCAGCAGGGCCGCTTGGTGCAGACCGTGGTATCTATCAGTTTGAAGCAACTTACATTCCTTTGTATTGTTTTGGAGATTTTATTAATGTGTTATATATATATTGGCTAATTGAGATACGAACAAATAAACTTGGTGATGATAAGTTACCTCTGAAGTCACAGCTGCCCTGTACTGAGACGAGTGCCAAAAAAAAAAAGAAAATCTGTGGAGGGTGTGAAGGTTTCAGGACTCTTCATCACAGACGGACCAGCAGCTTTTCACACATGAACATGACGTGACAGAAGATAGAATATATAATGTACAGGTGACAGCGGCTCGACTCTGCATCAGGACATGTTGTTGATGTATTTAATAAACTTAAACTCTATATGAAGGTTCTCATGATATAGAACTATCTGTCACAGACATGAGCCGGCCTGTGACAAAAACAAGGGAGACGGAGGCAAGATTTGATACCTGGGGGAGAGCAGAAAGCGATGTTAGCATCCACACACTTTTAAAGAGCTCAGGGGGCTCCACTCTGCCTGCAGGAGGAACCGGCCGAGACATAATTATGACATAGTTTGTTGGGAGGGCCCCTGTGGTAAATATTTAGCGCAGTTTTACATTTGTGAAGTTGCAGTTTGTTATAAAATTTGAAAAAAAAAAAAATGGAAAATTAAAGGAAGTGCTGTAGTGCTGAGATTTTACATATACTGACATACTGACATATTTTCTGACAGTTTAAACCATAATTCAACAAAATAAAGCTGTTATCAGGTATTATTATTTGTCAAATCATAACTTTTGTGTAATTTATGTGGATGTTGGCCCTTGTTTACAGTCTGGTTGCTAGGTAACAGTTATAGAATTACCTCTAACTATGTCATATTTGTGCTCATGTTCAACAAGGAAGTAACATTATAAACATTATAAAAACTGTCAAACTGAGGACAAACAGGCAAAATGTTTTGTCAAATCTTAAATATAATCATGCTCACTACGTTTTAGTGAAATGTGACGTCTAACCCGCCATACAGACTTTAAGTATCAGTGCGTTTGACCTGTTGCTTTCTCTTGTACGTCTCCTTCCAAACTGTAAGAGCTCATGTGTTCAGAGCAGACAGTGCAGCAGCTCTTTCAACACAGAACCTTTCACGACGGTATGAACCCTCACAGCCAGCAGCTACAGATGAACATGGCATGGACAGATCCCTCAAAATCCTATGTCCTGAGTCTGAGTCTTCACATTTTGGCTCTGTCTCCTCTGTGACCTGAGGAAATGAAGGCCCCAGCAGGTCCCCCACACGCCGCTCTGAAGGGGCCACTGCTGCTGCTGCACAGGGGCCCGGGCCCTGGTCACCTGAGGGTCAGACACAGCTCCAGCCGAACACAGACGACAGCCGTATCAGCGCCAGGATCACACTCTGGATATTAAAAGTGTTCAAGCAGACTCAACTCTAGCTGCACTGTGGCATAAAATGTACAAACAACAGGCTTTTAACCCTCAGCTAGTAGAAAGGTTTCTCTTTTAAAGATATAAACGTTCACCTGGAAGCAACGGCATTCTCCAATCTGCACCTAAAGATGTTTTATTATTTCATTTAAAGCACACATATTCTGCTAGTTCCATTTTTGAGTTTTAAACCCTGTTCTAACAATGTTCCATCGTCAGAAACATACCTTAAGTAGCATTCAGCTTCATTAACACTGTTTTGAGGAATGTTTATCCTCTCCCTTCGAGCATCAAACACACGTCCTGCTGAACTTCTTGAATTTTCAGATGTATTTTCTGACTTCATACGTCGTTTATCAGAGAATCTTCTGCTGTTTTTAGTCCTTAAATCATCACTAAACTCGTTCTGAGCATTTCTGCCTCTAAACACGATGCCTGCTGCTGTAAATCCACACAATGACATCTTTTCAGCGCTAACTTCACTAGATTGTATATATAGTGCTGGCTGGATGCACTCAATAAGTGTCATTTCATAGTGACTGATAACACAGGTCAGAGAATGAATAAGAAACCTTTTTTGTTTCAAAACATGAGATGGAAAATTTAAGGTATTCAAGAGCATGTTTAAAGGCTAACAGGAATAGGAAAAATGAAAAATATTTTTCCTATAAAGCAGACTCAGGGCGTTGTCTTCAACTATAGCTCCACTGTGTCATAAAATGTACAAAAACAGGCTTTTAACTCTCAGCTTTTTTATTTTTTGGTAAATTTGCTTCCTTAACATCCGTCCATTTAACATCCAACATCCACTGAATCCACTTCATCCACAGATTTCTCTGGGACATTGTAACTTCAAAGACTGTTTTCTCCATATTCTGTTTTCTCTCACAGAGACATAAAGATCAGCCTTAAAGTAGAGCCCACACCAAACTGTAAGATTTTTATGAAACACACAGAAGGATTTGTTGTTCTCTAAACTTGATTTATACAGTTCGAACTCCAAAAACAGACACAATTTCTTTTTAGCAAAATGTAGTTCACTCAAATACTAAATAATAGAGAAGAAATCCAAAATATATAACAGTTTTCTACCTTCAAGGCATCAAAGCAGCACTCCCCCATTCACCCACCAGAGCACACAGACAATGGGGGCAAAGCAGGTGAAGTGTCTTGCTAACCTGCGGGACAGTGGATCTGCTCAATTAAAGATGTTTTTCTGTCTGGAGTGGGATTCGAACCGCCGACCTTCAGGTCAGAGGACAAGCACTCCTCTGCACTGCTGAACAATGCTGCAAAATATCTAAGTGTGATTTTTCTGACAAGCATTACGATCAAGAATAGAGTTGTGATTCAATTGTAGAAAACTGTTCAAAGTTCACGTCTTGAACACGTCCAGGAGCAACGTTTGAGGAAGGAATGACACATGAACAGCAACAAGAACACATAAATCAAACACATTTCAGAACATGTTTATAGAGGTCTTAAGGGGAGACACTGCAGGCAAAACTCTTTTTTTTTTGTTTTGTTTTTTTGTTTTTTGGTCAGTTTTCTCTCTCTCATATCAGCTTGTCCAGTCTGCTCTTAAAAATGTCTTATTCTTCCATTGAATCCACTTCATCCATAGATTTCTCTGGGACACTGTCACATCAAAGGCCTTTTTCTTAAAATGCATTTTTCTCCCTCGAAACATAAAGATCAGCCTTAAAGGAGATCCTGCACCAAACTGTACAATCTGGACTCGAGATTTTTGACGAGACATCCACAAGGATTTTTAAAATATCTTATTCTAAAACTGATTTATTGAAGTTTGAAGTTTAAAAAATTAGGTGAAATTTGAATTTTTAGGATAATTTTCAGTCCAATCCAAGTTTACTTAAAAACTAAATAAGAAATCCAAAATCCTCTGTACATTTTTTTATATCTAATGTGTTACAAAATGAACCAAGCAATTTAAACCTGGTTCTGTCCATTTTTCAGATTTAAATGTCCCAAATATGTATATTTTTACACATAAAATGCCTTATTTTACATTAAAACATGACTTTGACATGATTTTTTTATTATACATTTATGTGATTAAACTACATATACCTTGATATCTTTAAATTTAATATTTTTTGCTGTTCACCTGCAGCGTCTCGCCTTAAGTTTAACTGCAGTGTTAACAGGTTTCATAACATTAATGCTCTTGTTGTTTGCACCAGAAATTATTTTAGATTAAAACAGTGATTTGGTAAATGTGGTGATTCAAATGGCAGCTCTGCTCATTGCACTGTTCCACTGAGCTCCTCCTCTTTATGGGCTGAATCCAAGTATATAATATGTCGACAAAATGAAACAGAAATTCAGTCCTGGTTCTGTCCGTTTCTCAGATTCCTGTGTTCCAAATATGTGACATTTTGGTAACGCTGACATATAAAATGCCTTATTTTTTACACAAAGAAAAATACATTTGTTTCTTACATTTATAGTTATATATCTGTAGTGCACTGCAAAAAAAGTTTCAAATACATACCTCATAACATTTGAGATGTTTTCCTGTTGCCTGCAGTGTCTCACTTTAACTCTTTCTTTTATTTTTGTTATGCAAAGATTTGTAAAGGCCAAATCCAGCTAAATGTTCTAAAATGTACCATGATTAAATGATTTGCCTTTGTGCTGTATTTTGAAGTCAAATGTTATTGAGACTTTCACTGGATGTAATAATCCAGCTTTAACTGAAGTTAAAGGTGTCCTGTGGAACTTTTCTGCGGATGTGATTTAAAGGGCCTGTACCTAATTTTTACTGTTGTGAAACGGGAAAAACAGACCTAGTCCATGTTCCGGATGTTTTGCTTGTAATAAAGTAAAACCTGTGTTGCCCCAGCACAGATAGAATGTAAAAGCATCTATGTTTACTCTGCATTTATTTATAGAGCCTTTTTCTACAAGAGAAGCAGGAAGTGTGCTGTTAGCATGCTAATTGTTTGTTAGCTTTACCCGTGATTGTCTGTGATGCTGTGGACTTAGAGACGGGTGAAAAGTATTTCTAAACTTCTTGCAGTGAACATTTAGGATGCTGGGACAGCATTAGGAAAGTGAGAGATACATGTGACTCAGGAACGAGTTTAACAACTTTATCAAATAGTTCTGTTTTCAGAACAGTAAAACTCAGGTAAGGCCTTTCAGATGTGGCACAACGTTTGCAAAACACACACAAGGACATTTTACAGGATTATTTGTCTCACACAAGCTCATATGGTGCGTTTCCACTTTGAAGTTTACCGCTGTTCTCAAAGTAAATTCATTTTTGCCACAGAAGTTTTAACAATTTCAAATATTAAGAGTTTAAGGGCACAATGGCTCTGAGTGCCTCTGTGCTTACAGATGTTCAGAACGTGGTTGTTTTCAGCCCAAAAACATATAACTTTTCAGTTTCATAAACAACAGTCTCATGACCCAGAGCACATATTTAATACTAAATATTAAACTAATGAATGGGAAACTGACTTCCAGGACCAAGCAGTGGGTGTCACTGGTGAGCTCCATTTAGAGAGAAAATGAAATCAAAAGATGAATCGTGTGTGGATTAAATGAGCTGTAAAGCCGACCCGGGACAGCAAACAGCCCCAAACACAAGTGACAAAGTAGTCATATATGAAATGTTTGATTTATTTTTAGGATATAGGTCTAGAAATGAACTTAGAAGGCCAAAGAGAACACTGCTCCAGTGTGCGGGCTGTAGTTTGGGTGGATGGGTTTGGTTTGGCACAGGACAAGGACAATTTAGGTCATTCTACAGATTTTTTTTTACAGTGAGGTGGCGTCACTTGTTTGTCTTCCTGCAGATATGTTTAATGCCACACTGTGGGGCATTCCAGGTAATGCAACAGTAGCTCCTGGAGACAAGCAGGTGGCACACCCTCCATGAACAAAGTCACTTATACAACAAGCACAACAGTTTACAGCAGGAGTGAGGCTGGACAGGGACTCACACCTGACACCTCCAACTGTCCTCTCCACGTATGTCTCCAGGACCCGTGCGTCTCCAGGACCCGTGCGTCTCCAGGACCCGTGCGTCTCCAGGACCCGTGCGTCTCCAGGACCCGTGCGTCTCCAGGACCTGTGTGTGGGGTGAGAACTGATTGGCTGAATGCCCTCAGAAAAAGCTGTGCTCGTATCTCAAAAGTCATGAATGTGAAAATAGTGATGAGCCCAAGTGTTTGAGAGCGAGGAATGAGTAAGAAAGGGTTAAATACATTTTATTCTATTTGTGGGACGTTTGTGGGACGTTTGTGGGACATTTGTGGGACGTTTGTGGGACATTTGTGGGACGTGTGACGTTGTGGTAACAACCAGCCCTGTGCAGAGGACACATTCACCCAATAACTGACCATTTCTGTTCAATTGGCAGAAAAAAGAAGAGGGGTGCTCGGAGCGGCTAGAGCTTCTGCCTCCCAAAAAGGAGATTGTGGGTTTGATTCCTGGACCAGACCAACATCACACGATCTCTCTGGGTGGAGTCTGCATGTCCTCCCCGTGTTACTGTGGGTTCTCTCCAGGTTCTCTGTGTTCATGTGTTCAGGTTAATTGACAACTCTAAATTGTGTATGAATGTGAGAGTGAATGGTTGTCTGTCTCTCTGTGTTTGCTGCGATGAGTTGGCCCCTGTCCACGGTGTACCCCTAAGGCCCAATGTCACCGGGATAAGCTCCAGTCACCCGTGACCCTGGGAACGGGAATAAGTGGTAGAAAATGAATGAAAATAAGAGGGAAGAAAGAATCAAGAAAAATGACCTCACTCTGAATTAGAAGACATCCACCCATTAAAACGATAAAGCACATCAGACTTTGTCTAGAATTTGAACATGTGGATTCTGAATTACTCGCTCACATATTATCTTAAACATTAGCGTCAAGTTCTAACATTTATCCAACTCTAAGATTGTGCTGCTTCTATTTCAACTTAAACCTTCTTGTGATTCTGGACTTTTTGTCAATGTATTCCTTTTAATCCACATCTGACAAAAGGAAACTATCAGCTGCTGGACGTGTTCAATATGAAAAGAGGCTGTGACTCTCAAATCAATCATTCTGGGATGAATTAAAGTCAGTTTGTTCTCCAAAAGCACTAGTTAAAAAAGTATATCTCTTTTATATGGACCCCGCCTGGACTTTTTTACTTTATTTCAAGTCACCAAAACGAATTATTAGTTAAATTAGCTTCAGCTTTGAAAGAGGAATTGTCAAAACCAACAAAAGCCCAAAAGTCAATCAGGCAAAACCTGCAAACTCCAGCTTTATTATCATTTATATATTTAACAAAGACAACTTTAAAGTGAGACTCTACAGGTGAAGAGGAAACAATCTTAAATTTAAAGATATCAATTGTAAACTTCTCCTGTAGTTTACTCACATAAATGTAAGAAACAAATATATTACTATTAATATTAATTAATTCATACTACTATTATTTTTAAGTTTTTCATCATGTCATGTTTTCAGGTAGAAATAAGGTATTTTATGTAAAAATGGCCAAAAATCCACATATTTTAGACATATAAATCAAAAAATGTACACAGGGGATTTGGGATTTCTTATTTAGTTTTTGAGTAAATTAGATTGAACTGAAAATTGTCCTAAATATTAAAATTTCGCCTCATTGTTTTCGACTTAAAACTTCCATAAATCTGTTTTAGAATTAGATGTCAACAAATCCTTCTGTACATTTCGTCAAAATCTTGTTGAGTCCAGATTGTACAGTTTGGTGCAGGATCTACTTTAAGGCTGATCTTTATGTCTCGAGGGAGAAAAATGCATTTTAAGAAAACGTCCTTTGAAGTTACAATGTCCCAGAGAAATCTATGGATGAAGTGGATTCAATGGAAGAATAAAACATCTTTAGGAGCAGATTGGACACGTTTGTCATTTCCACATGAAAGTCGATATGTGGAGAGAGCAAACTGACCAAAAAAGAAAAAAAATGTTTTGCCTGTAGTGTCTCGCCTTAAATGTTGGGCGTCCTCTGAGCAGAGCATGTTTCCAAATGTAATCAGACATCAACACTTCTGAGTCTCAGCTTCACAAAGAGTCCAGACAATAGTTTGTGTCCAAAGGTTCAGCTTCAGTTTGAAATGAGGCTCATTTAGTCACACGTTTCAGGAAAAATGAATGAGAACTATTTAAACCCGGTCATAAAAAAGCGCTGTTCACTGATTCTGTTTCTGTTCCATGAAGTGTCTGTGGACCGACTGAAACACTGAGCAGATGAATGTGGAAGAACCAGAGTGTCATACCTGAGTGTGGCCTCTGGATGGCAGTGTCAGCCTGTGTTTGGGCCCCTCTCTCGTTAGTGAGGAGTGCAGCAGCAGGGACTGTCCTCACTCTGTCCACTCTCTGTCCTCACTCTGTCCACTCTCTGTCCACACTCTGTCCACTCTCTGTCCACACTCTGTCCACACTCTGTCCTCACTCTGTCCACACTCTGTCCACACTCTGTCCACACTCTGTCCTCACTCTGTCCACTCTCTGTCCACTCTCTGTCCACTCTCTGTCCACACTCTGTCCTCACTCTGTCCACTCTCTGTCCACTCTCTGTCCACTCTCTGTCCACACTCTGTCCTCACTCTGTCCACTCTCTGTCCACTCTCTGTCCACACTCTGTCCACACTCTGTCCTCACTCTGTCCACTCTCTGTCCACTCTCTGTCCACTCTCTGTCCACACTCTGTCCTCACTCTGTCCACTCTCTGTCCACTCTCTGTCCACACTCTGTCTTCACTCTGTCCACTCTCTGTCCTCACTCTGTTCACTCTCTGTCCACACTCTGTCCACACTCTGTCCTCATTCTGTCCTCACTCTGTCCTCACTCTGTCCACTCTCTGTCCACTCTCTGTCCTCACTCTGTCCTCACTCTGTCCACTCTCTGTCCACTCTCTGTCCTCACTCTGTCCACTCTCTGTCCTCACTCTGTCCACACTCTGTCCACTCTCTGTCCTCACTCTGTACACTCTCTGTCCACACTCTGTCCACACTCTGTCAACTCTCTGTCCTCACTCTGTCCACTCTCTGTCCTCACTCTGTCCACTCTCTGTCCACACTCTGTCCACACTCTGTCCTCACTCTGTCCACACTCTGTCCACTCTCTGTCCACTCTCTGTCCTCACTCTGTCCACTCTCTGTCCACACTCTGTCCACACTCTGTCCACTCTCTGTCCTCACTCTGTCCACTCTCTGTCCTCACTCTGTCCACTCTCTGTCCACACTCTGTCCTCACTCTGTCCACTCTCTGTCCTCACTCTGTCCACTCTCTGTCCTCTCTCTGTCCTCACTCTGTCCACTCTCTGTCCTCACTCTGTCCACTCTCTGTCCTCACTCTGTCCACTCTCTGTCCTCACTCTGTCCACTCTCTGTCCACTCTCTGTCCTCACTCTGTCCACTCTCTGTCCTCACTCTGTCCACACTCTGTCCACTCTCTGTCCTCACTCTGTCCACTCTCTGTCCACTCTCTGTCCACTCTCTGTCCTCACTCTGTCCACACTCTGTCCTCACTCTGTCCACTTGTCTACTCTGTTCCTTTACTGTCTCTGTCTTCTGTCTCACTTCTGTCCACTTTTGTCCTCACTCTGTTCCACACTTCTGTCTCACTCTGTCCACTTCTGTCCTCTTTACTCTGTCACACTCTGTCCACACTCTGTCCACACTCTGTCCTCACTTCTGTCCACACTTTCTGTCCTTTACTCTGTCTACTTTTCTGTCCACTCTCTGTCCACTCTCTGTCCTCACTCTGTCCACTCTCTGTCCACACTCTGTCCACTCTCTGTCCACACTCTGTCCTCACTCTGTCCTCACTCTGTCCACTCTCTGTCCTCACTCTGTCCACTCTCTGTCCTCACTCTGTCCTCACTCTGTCTTCACTCTGTACTCACTCTGTCCACACTCTGTCCACTCTCTGTCCACTCTCTGTCCTCACTCTGTCCACAGTCTGTCCTCACTTTGTCCTCACTCTATCCACTCTCTGTCCTCACTCTGTCCACTCTCTGTCCTCACTCTGTCCACTCTCTGTCCTCACTCTGTCCACTCTCTGTCCATTCTCTGTCCACACTCGGTCCACTCTCTGTCCTCACTCTGTCCACACTCTGTCCTCACTCTGTCCACAGTCTGTCCTCACTTTGTCCTCACTCTGTCCACTCTCTGTCCTCACTCTGTCCACTCTCTGTCCTCACTCTGTCTTCACTCTGTCCACTCTCTGTCCTCACTCTGTCCACACTCTGTCCTCACTCTGTCCACACTCTGTCCTCACTCTGTCCACTCTCTGTCCTCACTCTGTCCACACTCTGTCCTCACTCTGTCCACTCTCTGTCCACTCTCTGTCCTCACTTTGTCCACACTCTGTCCACACTCTGTCCACACTCTGTCCACTCTCTGTCCTCACTTCGTCCTCACTCTGTCCACTCTCTGTCCTCACTTTGTCCACTCTCTGTCCTCACTCTGTCCACTCTCTTTCCTCACTCTGTCCACTCTCTGTCCTCACTCTGTCCACACTCTGTCTCTTTACTTTTGTCCACACTTCTGTCCACACTTCTGTTCACTTTCTGTCTACACTTCGGTTCTACTTTTTGTCCTCACTTCTGTCCATTACTCTGTCCTCACTCTGTCCACACTCTGTGCACTCTCTGTCCTCACTCTGTCCACTCTCTGTCCTCACTCTGTCCACACTCTGTCCACACTCTGTCCACTCTCTGTCCACTCTCTGTCCTCACTCTGTCCACTCTCTGTCCTCACTCTGTCCTCACTCTGTCCACTCTCTGTCCTCACTCTGTCCACTCTCTGTGCACGCTCTGTCCTCACTCTGTCCACACTCTGTCCTCACTCTGTCCACACTCTGTCCTCACTCTGTCCACACTCTGTCCACACTCTGTCCACTCTCTGTCCACTCTCTGCCCACACTCTGTCCACTCTCTGTCCACTCTCTGTCCACTCTCTGTCCTCACTCTGTCCACTCTCTGTCCTCACTTTGTCCACTCTCTGTCCTCACTCTGTCCACTCTCTTTCCTCACTCTGTCCACTCTCTGTCCTCACTCTGTCCACTCTCTGTCCTCACTCTGTCCACTCTCTGTCCTCACTCTGTCCATTCTCTGTCCACACTCGGTCCACTCTCTGTCCTCACTCTGTCCACACTCTGTGCACTCTCTGTCCACACTCTGTCCACTCTCTGTCCACACTCTGTCCTCACTCTGTCCACTCTCTGTCCTCACTCTGTCCACACTCTGTCCACTCTCTGTCCACACTCTGTCCACACTCTGTCCACTCTCTGTCCACACTCTGTCCTCACTCTGTCCACTCTCTGTCCACACTCTGTCCACACTCTGTCCTCACTCTGTCCACACTCTGTCCACTCTCTGTGCACTCTCTGTGCACTCTCTGTCCTCACTCTGTCCTCACTTTGTCCACACTCTGTCCACTCTCTGTCCACTCTCTGCCCACACTCTGTCCACTCTCTGTCCTCACTCTGTCCACACTCTGTCCTCACTCTGTCCACACTCTGTCCTCACTCTGTCCACTCTCTGCCCACACTCTGTCCTCACTCTGTCCACTCTCTGCCCTCACTCTGTCCACACTCTGTCCTCACTCTGTCCACACTCTGTCCACTCTCTGTCCTCACTCTGTCCACTCTCTGTCCACACTCTGTCCACACTCTGTCCTCACTCTGTCCACACTCTGTCCTCACTCTGTCCACTCTCTGTCCACACTCTGTCCACACTCTGTCCACACTCTGTCCACTCTCTGTCCATTCTCTGTCCTCACTCTGTCCTCACTCTGTCCTCACTCTGTCCACTCTCTGTCCACACTGTCCTCACTCTGTCCACTCTCTGTCCTCACTCTGTCCACACTCTGTCCACTCTGTCCACTCTCTGTCCTCACTCTGTCCACACTCTGTCCTCACTCTGTCCTCACTCTGTCCTCACTCTGTCCACTCTCTGTCCACACTGTCCTCACTCTGTCCACTCTCTGTCCTCACTCTGTCCACACTCTGTCCACTCTCTGTCCTCACTCTGTCCACTCTCTGTCCTCACTCTGTCCACACTCTGTCCTCACTCTGTCCACTCTCTGTGCACTCTCTGTCCACACTCTGTCCTCACTCTGTCCACTCTCTGTCCACTCTCTGTCCACTCTCTGTCCTCACTCTGTCCACACTCTGTCCACTCTCTGTCCACTCTCTGTCCACTCTCTGTCCTCACTCTGTCCTCACGTGTCCAGCGAGGGACAGGGGACATAACCAACATGGCCGCCGCTCCGTATCAAATCAGTCCGACTTTGTTCAGTTCATTGCTCTTGCTGGTTCCTGTTCATGTTTTTGTCCAAATCGTTCATCTGTTTATGAAAAAAGTGCCTGCAATTCAAAAGAAAAAAATGTGTTCATTTAAGATTTCATTTCGGATAAACCTAAAATCCAAATGCCTTTTTAGATTAAGGTGAGACGCTGCAGGTGAATAGGTCCAAATCATACATTTAAAAATATCAGTTCAACTTCTGCTGTAGTTTGCTCACATAAATGTAAGTTTAAAAAAATTACACGTTTTCATCATGTCATGTTTACTTTTCTTGGTTCATTTTGCACACATATTAGATACTAAAAACGTTTTTAGTTTTTGAGTAATCTGACTGAAATTTCGTTTCACTTTTTGGACTTAAAACTTCACAAAATCAGTTTTAGAATTAGATATCAGATTAAAAATCCTTCTGTACGTTCCGTCAGAATCTTGTTGAGTCCAGATTGTACAGTTTGGTGTAGGATCTACTTTAAAGCTGATCTTTATGTCCCGAGGGAGAAAAATGCATTTTAAGAAAAGGGCCTTTGCAGTTCCAATGTCCCAGAGAAATCTATGGATGAAGTGGATTCAATGGAAGAATACAACCTCTTTAGGAGCAGATTGGACAGGTTTGTTGTTTCCACATGAAAGTTGGATATGTTGAGAGAGCAAACTGACCAAAAAACAAAGCAAAAAAAAAAAAAGAAGAGTTTTGCCTGTAGTGTCTCGTTTTAAGTGTGTTTTTTATAAATTGCCACATGGTCAAAAAAAGCAACAACAACAAAAAATACTCACCACAGACAATAAAAAAGTCACACGGTGTATTTGACTGAAGCTCATTTAACGTTGATCACAGACTCAAACTCTGCCGTGTCAAAAGATCCTTTTCCATTGTTCTTGTGGACATCTGTTGTTTTTGTGTTGAGGGGACAATCATTCAGGACTTCTGATGATTCCAAACTATCCTGGGTGTTTTTCCCTCTGTAGGAACCTTTTTTGGTTCCTGGGGTCCTCATTTGATTCACATTCACAGAGCAGGAACTAAGGGACTGGGACTTAACCCTAACCCCTTTTTAAATCTTCTGCTCAGGGGCAGCTTCTCTCAGTCAGACCACAAATCTTTTGTCAAAACATGTGCACTTTCAACATTAATAATAATATAATAATAATAATAAGTTGTTTTATTTCAAACCTGCTTGCAGTTTACAACACAAATTCACATCAATCGCATACAATTGCCTGGTTTGAAAGGGGGATGGTGGAAGCTTTCGCTTTTTAGAAGTCCGACCCCCCACTCAACTCCACCTACATATTATTACAACAATATTATTGTATAATAGATAGAGCATGCAACATACAACATTTATTATACATCAAGACTACATATAACATATAACATATAACATAACACAACAACACAAGGACAGGCCCAGACACTCTCTAACCTCTACCTCACCCCTCCTCATCTACACACTCACTGCTGAAGGCATCATTCACTCTCTTCCTGATACTTTTCCATCGTTTCTTTTTTAAACATTCGTTTAAACTGGACAAGATTTAAACAATTTTGCATTTCCTCCGCTAACCCATTCCACAAAATAACCCCCCGCACTGAAATACACATTGATTTTAAAGTAGTTCTGACCTGTGGTTGATAAAATTTATCGCTACCTCTAAGATTAAATTTTTGATGAGCATCTCGTCCTGAGAATGAATTTTGAATACTGACTGGAAGAGAGGATTTTGATGCCTTAAACATAATTTGAGCTGTTTTGTAATTGACTAAATCATGTAATTTTAATTCACAATTTTTAAGAAAAAGTTGATTAGTATGACCATTGTAGGGGACTCTGTGGACAATTCTAATTGCTTTTTTTTGGAGAGTAATCAGAGGTTTTGTCTTATAACAGTTTCCCCAAACTTCTAAACAATAATTCAGATATGACATTATGAAAGATTGATACAGTAAAAGTAACA
Source organism: Rhinogobius similis (assembly GCA_019453435.1). Taxonomy (NCBI): domain Eukaryota; kingdom Metazoa; phylum Chordata; class Actinopteri; order Gobiiformes; family Gobiidae; genus Rhinogobius; species Rhinogobius similis. Next base: position 29,304,971 of record CM033638.1, on the reverse strand, counting down.
CATTTTGATTGAGTACATAACTACATCTCTTCATGACACCTACACATTTAGCAACTTTGGAACGTAAATAACTTATGTGAGGTTTCCATGAAATCTTCTCATCTAGAACTACTCCCAAGAACACATTTTGTGAAACTCTTTCAATAATTGAGCCATCAATGTTTAATTGCACTGGTATTTCAGTTTTACGGTTTCCAAATAGCATAAGTTTTGTCTTCTTCAAATTTAGTGATAATTTATTTACATTGAAGAAGAAGAAGAAGAAGAATTTTTATTTATAGAGCGCTTTTCCGCCTAATAGGCACCCAAAGCGCTTTACAAACCGTTGAAACTACAGTTGCCGTTACAACAGAACATATACAATTACATTTATAGACAATACATAAGCAAGACAAAGCAGGTAGCTGCATTCTGTAAGTAATCCATGTTAAGTAATCAAAAGATGCAAGTAGCTGTTTAGAAATGAACAGTAGAGCAAACATTAATACACAATATACAACAGATATTGGGAATACGGTACACGTGGTCACGTGATGGAATTTTTTCAGTGGATATAGGACAGGGTCACAAACAAGAAGATAGAGGGGGGAGCGCGGCGGTGTGTGCAAATGTTATCTCATGTTTATGTTGCAAGGTCGGTCTGACTCGGGTTCTTCCAGCCAGCTGCATCTCAAGGTCCGGATAAGAGGAAAACCAAGGGAGGGAGGGCAGAAAAATATATTTTAATACATTTGTTGATCAGGAATTTGTACAGATCAATAAACCAATCATTTCTGGTCTTTCCGAGTAGCGATTCGTTGTTTCATTGAGTTAGTCCATCTTTAACCGTCTCTCTCTAATTGACCAACGGCTTTCAGCACCCCCGTGGTCCGAGAAAAGATGTTACGATCCAGATCCAGGAGCTGTGCCAGTCCGTGGTCCAGTCTTTGCTCAAGTCTTAACATCCTTTCACTCAGTTCCACAAACTTTGTTTTGTTGTTCTCAGACAGGTTTTGGACGAATTCTCCTGTCTGAAAAATATTCCGATAGACAAAGGCGATTCCAAGTCCCAATAATAGAAAGCCCGCTATCATAAATCCAAATATAAATAGATCTTCTACATCTTCGACCTGCAAGGGCTCGATGCATAGGATCTGCCAGGTGTTATACCAATTTTCCCGTACGAATCCAGCCATGTCTGTTCCGTCGGGGCAGCGTGCCTCTCCGGGGGGGAGGCTTTTCGTTGGGAGAAAATCTTATCCAAAGCGCTCAGAGACCAGTCGATCACATTCATTTTCAGAGATCAGTTGGCGGGCAGATAATCCGAGTTGAAAAGGTAAAAAAGTTGGAAAAAATTGACGAGACAAAGCAAGAACCAGAACCAGTTTTGTAATTTTTTAAAGTTTTAAAGAGTTATTAGTTCCAAAAGTTGTTCCAGATTCTCCCCTGAAGTAATTATATTTGTGTCATCTGCAAAGAGTACAAACTTCATAATTTTGGACATTCTGCATAGTTCATTTATATACATTATAAAAGTGTGGGCCCCAATATTGACCCCTGAGGGACACCACATGTAATGGTTTGACACCCAGATCTACATTGGTCAACTTGTACAAACTGTTGCCTGTCTCCCAAATAGCTCTTCAACCAGTTTTGTGGTATTCCCCTGATACCGTAATTGTCCAGTTTTTGTAATAAGATGTTGTGATCAATAGTGTCAAATGCTTTCTGTAAGTCGATGAAAATTCCAATAATGAATTTCTTCTTTTCAATGCAGGTAGTTATTTCTTCTACTAGATCTATCAGGGCAAGTGAAGTTGATCTGTTACGCCTAAAACCATATTGACTGTCAGATAATAAATTGTGTTTTTCAATGAAGTTTTGTAGTCTTTTATCAAACAGTTTTTCTAAAATTTTTGAGAACTGTGGTAAAAGGGAAACAGGCCGGTAGTTTGAGAAACAGTGTTTGTCTCCTGATTTGAAGAGTGGGATGACTTTAGCCATTTTCATTTTGGATGGAAATTGTCCACTCTGAAAAGATAAATTGCTTATATGTGTGAGTGGTTTTATAATTTCTTCTGCAACATTCTTTACCAATCTCATATTTATCTCGTTTACATCTCTTGACGTCTTATTACTACATGTTCTAATGGTATTCAGGACCTCCCTCTCATCAACAGGTGTAAGAAACATTGAATGTGAGTTTATATCAATTAAATTTTCCAATGGCTTGCTGCATGACGGAATTTTTTCAGCTAAGTTGGGCCCCACCTTTACAAAGAAATTATTAAAAGCCTCTACAATTTTTCCTTTCTCCCTTAAAATATTGTTGTTCTCCACAAAATACTCGGGATAGCATGAACTGTTTGAACCATTCCTAATGATATTATTTCAGGAGGTAAACATAGTGATGACATCACAGGGAGACAAAGGTTATGCAGCATTTACACAAAATACACTTCTTTTTTTTTACCCTTTAAACATTGATTCAGCAAAATAAAGGTGTTCATGTGTATTTGTCTTTGTCAAAATTTATTGGTAAATTGTTTTCATTCATTTTCTGATTAAGACAAACCTTTTTGGTCACAGAAACTCCAAAAATACAATTAATAATCACTAAAATTATGTTTTGGTTCTTAAAGTACCATCCTGTAAGAATTAAAAAGAGCCAATTATGTTAGCAAGTTATTTATCAATTCTTTACTTGTGGTCTATTCATTTCTTTTACGCTGAGTAAAAAAGCATATTATAAATAATTTGTTTCAGTGATGTTTCTGCTTGAAATAACACATTTTATTCTTAATTCTCTAAACAGCATTATAGGTAGCACCGGTCCTCTCTGTCAGACCAGGAACCTTTTGTTAAAACATGTGCATTTACAACATTAACTGTGTTGGTAAATGATTCATTTTCTGACTTAGACAAACTTTTTGATGCAAAAGAGAAATAACTTGGACACAAAAGCTCCAAAACTACAACACTAAAGTGTAAGTGGAGACTTAAATCCAGAGCAAACGTGAATGATTGTGTTTTTATTATTATTTCTTGGTTTATTTCAGTTTTTTGTGCTTCATTCATTCATTTGTAAATCTTTGATGTGCAGGTTTACAGCTCAAAATGAAAGGGATGAAGGAATAAAAGACATTTGTCATCTTAACTTGTGAAGGCGAGCGAGGGGGACAGGGTGGATCCTCAAACCAATGAGGGACTGGGGGAAATGGGACTTAGTTTTTGGTACTTTTATGTGTGAAAATGCCTAATAATGCATTGGACAGTTCTTCAGCCTCTTCAGTCTTTTCTGTTTGATGCAATGAATTGACTCTTCTCAAACACACTCACATCTTTTCCACGACCACAGGATTCACCTTACATTTGTTACAGAAAGGAGAATCCACTCACTGCTTTAAGTACCGTGTTGCAGCTGAAAGACAGTCACCTGTAGCCAACAGGAGGAGAGGACCTGTTTCGTTGAATCCAGGTGGAGGCTTCCTTTGTCCAGTCGGTGTGTATAACCTCAGAGCTGTAGAGCCTGGTCCTTGGGCCTGTCAGGGCCACAGGCAGGTTTGGTCCTGGTCCAGTTCAGCTTGTTCCAGCAGCTGGCAATTCTTTGAACAAGGGATTTTAGTTGCCTTTATCTTATTTATATCCCATTGTACTAAAATAAAAACAAAAAAAACCTCCCTCTTGTTTGAATGTATGTTTTGATGAGGTTTACACTCTTTTGGCCTGCACTATGTCTGTATTCTACAAGTGAATGTGAATGAGCTGAATCACTGCCAACTCTCTACCTCTGACCACAAGTACAGTAACTAGAGCTGCAGCTACCAGTCATTTTAAGAATCCAGTTATCTGTTGTTACCTGGCCCTGCCATATGAATTCTCTCAATATTTGTGAGTTCACAAACTCTTGAGAATCCGTGTGGACGTCCATCTCTCCCGCTGTTGGGTATGAGCCGCTGTCTGGACCAATCACAGCGCTGGATTGTGGTTTGGGCGGAAGTCAAAGGGATGAACCTAGACAAACATGGCGGCGCAGATGGGTGTACTTTTCATCAGACTTACTGACTATTTTGTTCTCGAAAACATGGACATAGAACACTTGAGGACGAGGAAGATCTGTGCTTTTCTGTGGATTTAACAACAGTTTGGTTTGGGCTTGTTGTTATGGTGACGCTGTGACCAATCAGCTTCAGATGTTCACCAGGATGTTACACCAGAGACTCTCCAGATTAATAAATGTGTACAACTCAATTCAGAGTGCACACATATCAGTCGGGTATAAGTGGGTTATATCTATTGATTATTTGCTTCAATTCTATTCATTTGTTGTACAATCAGCTACTTTGAAAAAGTTCAGCACTTTTACTTTTTGCTTGAAATAACACATTTTATTCTTAAATCCCAAAACTGTATTTCGCTTTATATAAACCATGGACATACTCTATTTTGTTACTTCAGTAAAAGTAGAGATACAGGTGCAAAAAATACTCAAGTAAAAGTATCACAAAGATGTACTGAAGTACATTTGTACTTTCAGAGCTAAAAGTATTTCAGACAGATTTTTATGAATTATTTAAGAGTGTAATGTGGTGATCTTGATCTTGCACAGAGCCAGGAGCCCCTGCACCACCTGGAGCTCCATTGTTCCACCCCAGATCATTATGGCACCCCCTCTCTGTGGAGCGTAGAAAACATCTCAGGTGGATCTGCTTGTCGTGCCTGTAACGTTTAAACCATCAGGACCATTACATTTTTTCTCATCAGAATCAAACTTTCAAACTTTCTTCCACCTTTCCATGTCCCATGTTTGTGTCTCTGGTAAAGTCCAAGCTGCAGTTCTGTGGCGTTCAAGGAGACGAGGACTTTGAAGACGTTTCTTGTTTCTGAAGCCCTTCAGTGTCAGATGTGTCTGATGTTATTGGGCTGCAGTCGCACCAGTAACCGCCTTAATTTGGGTCGTCCAGTGTCTTTACAGACGGCCAATCAGATCCTCCGGCTCAGTGCTTGGATAATTTTTTTGGGTCTTCCACTTGACTTTTTTGTTCCATAACCCTCAGGATCTTTTGAGAAATTCCCAACGTCTGTCTTACTGCGTCCCACCTCAGCAGCGACGGAGAGAGGTCCTGCTCATGCAGCTCAACAACACGACCACCTTTAAAAAGAGAATGTTTTTTTGCCTTTGCCATCAGTACGTCATGACAGGTGAACACCTGACAGAAAATGACACTGAATCCACTCAAAGGTTTTTTTGTTTCTCTCCCATTTCTTGTTGCTTATTGAAGCTCTACCTGAACCTTGTTAAGATCCATGAAAATGTGACTTTTGCCATTTATTCAACTGGTCTTAAACTTTTGATCAGGACTGCGTGTAAATTATTTTTTCACTCAAAGCTAAAACTTGAACTTACAAGTTAAAGTTTGTATGTTTTAGCTTAAACTTAGACACATCACATTTCTAAAGCATCAGGCAGATTCAAATTCAATCTCTCTGGTGGAGTCTGCATGTTGTGTGAAATCAACACTTGGAGCCATTTTTACAGATAAGATGATCACGTTTCGCACATGGCCCAGCTGGAAATGCAGGTCAGTGCAGCTGCCTTGGTGGAGGTCTGACTGACATGGACAGCCTTTAAGTCCACGTCTGCTATTTCCATTTTCCAAACGACTCAACACCAAACAAAACCAGGACAAACCCTTCCTTTCTCCCCATTGTCTGCGCTCTTCTTTTTCCTCTCTCCTCCGTCCTGTGTCCTGCTCTCCTGTCGTCTTCTCTCTTCTGTCTCCTTCTTTCTTCCGTTTACTTGTCTCTCCTTTGTCTCCTTCCCCTTTCTCTCTCCTTCTCTATTCTGTCTCCTTCTCTCCTCTATCTCCTCTCTTCTCTCTCCCATTTCCTAATCTCTTCTCTTCTGTTTCTTTCTCTTCTCTCTCCTTGTCTCTCCTCTCTTCTATATCTCTTCAACCTCTCTTCTCGCTCCTTCTGTCTCCTTTTCTCTTCTCTCTCCTTCTCTCTTCTGTATCTCTTTGGCCTCTCTTCTGTTTCCTTCTCTCTTCTGTTTCTTTCTCTCTTCTCTCTACTTCTCTCTTCAGTCTCCTTCTTTCTCCTCTCTTTTCTCTCCATTTCTCTTCTCTCTACTTCTCTCTTCGATCCCCTCTTTTCGCTCTCCTTTTCCCTTCTCTCTCCTTCTCTCTTCTGTTTCTTTCTCTCTCCTCTCTCCTTCTCTCTTCTGTTTCTCTCCTCTCTTCTCTCTCCTTCTCTCTTCGGTCTCCTTTCTCCTCTCTTCTCTCACCGGTCTCCTTCTCTCTTCTCTCTCCTTCTCTCTTCTGTTTCTTTCTCTCTCCTCTCTTCTCTCTCCTTCTCTCTTCTGTTTCTCTTCTCTCTCCTTCTCTCTTCGGTCTCCTTTCTCCTCTCTCCTCTTACCGGTCTCCTTCTCTCTTCTCTCTCCTTCTCTCTTCTGTTTCTTTCTCTCTCCTCTCTTCTCTCTCCTTCTCTCTTCTGTTTCTCTCCTCTCTTCTCTCTCCTTCTCTCTTCGGTCTCCTCTCTCCTCTCACCGGTCTCCTTCTCTCTTCTCTCTCCTTCTCTCTTCTGTTTCTTTCTCTCTCCTCTCTTCTCTCTCCTTCTCTCTTCTGTTTCTTTCTCTCTCCTCTCTTCTCTCTCCTTCTCTCTTCTGTTTCTCTCTTCTCTCTCCTTCTCTCTTCGGTCTCCTTTCTCCTCTCTCCTCTCACCGGTCTCCTTCTCTCTTCTCTCTCCTTCTCTCTTCTGTTTCTTTCTCTCTCCTCTCTTCTCTCTCCTTCTCTCTTCTGTTTCTTTCTCTCTTCTGTCCTCTCCTTCTCTCTTGTGTTTCTCTCCTTCCTGGTCTCCTCACCGCTGGAGCAGGTGGAGTGCAGATAACTCGCTCCCTGCTTTGTTTTCCGCCTCTCTTGGTCATTAATCATCCCACAGTTCGCCACACTCCGCCGTACCGTAATAAGAAGTGGCTGCTCGGTGCACGCAGGACATCCCTTTTCGACTCCAACCGCAACCGGCCCCCGTAGCCTGTTCCCCGCACCGCCGCCGAACCCCTCCCTGACCAGCGGCCGCTCATCATTCAGCTGTTTATCCACGTCCAGAGACTTCCCCGGAGACGAGCGAGGGGAGGAAAGGGGGAGGAAGGCGCGAGGAGACGGGCTGTTGCGGGCGTTGTTGACTGGGTTGGTGGAAGTCGGGGATTAGGAGCTAAATTTCCCACAGGATGCGTTGGATTTGTTCGCCGTTTAAGCGTTTAACCCCCTGACGCCTGGATTATTTTCACAATACATAGAAACGTGTTTGAATGTTGATTTTTCATGTATGATTTATGGGGCTGTGGTCGTTTAGTCGATCGATCGGTCAACGGTGTCTGATGCCGGGGACGCACTGCACGACTTTGCCAGTTGTTCGAGATTTAGAATGAACCCTCCACGACCGGACTGAGCGGGATACAGACTAAGGGGACGGGTTTGGAGTGCAGAAAGAACTCAGACGTAGACTTAAAATGTGGTCCAAATGTATACTTTGTTTTCAGTAATATTCACAAAGAGAATATATAGAGAAGCTGTGGAGTTTGGAGCTAGTTTCAGAACACAGACTGATTGAATTTGGCGCCTGAACTGGGTAAAATTAAGATGGCTAAAACAGCGACGACCGCGTAACGTTAGCATTAATACAATCCTCCTAAACTCTCCAATGACAAAAACAAAACCTATAAACTAACTAAAAACCCATCCATGTTCATAAAACCGTAAAACACCAAGCACCAAATAGAATTAAAACCCATAAACCATTAAGAACTCCACACCTTTCCCGCTCCCCTAAATATTTTCTTGTCTTGGTCCACCCTGGAACTTTAAAACAGGAACTCTTTGCCACCTGGACACAAGAACAGAGAACATTTTTACTAAAACACTAACACACACATAAATACTTAAAAATATCCTTTAAAGGAAAAATGCATGAATTAGACACTTTTCATATTGTTATTGTCATTTAAACCTGCTCTTGAGAGTTTGCAGTTTGACATGTCAAAAATGTTGCCATTTTGACTTAGCTGTGGCTCCATCTACTGGCTGTAGAGGCAAACGTATACCCACAGTGCACTGCAGTAAAGAGTGGATCTGAAGTTGCAGTTATTGTGATTCGACGGAACGAATGTTCAGAGTAAGTCTGGCCATGATTTAAGGACTTAAAACAGCAAAGGATTCTGGGATAAATCATGTCAGCATCATCTATGTCACATCGAGAGAGTTCAGAACGAGAGGATTTACAAACCTGCATCATCAAACAGGAATTAAGCTAATGCTGCTCCAGGTGTGTTTTTGATGATGGAACAATGTCAGAACATGGTTAAAAGCTCAACAAAGTCAATTTTGCATAATATTTGTCCTTTAACAGCTATTGCACCGTATACTGCACAAACTCATTCATTGTCATTGGTAGAATAATGCGTGTTCACCTTTTCCTCCAGGGACCAGCAGCTGTACTAACAGTGGTAAAAGGAAGAACAATGAAAACCCAACTGTGTGCAATGTACTTTTATTTAAGTGCAAATTATGTTAAAATGCTATGTGCTATCAAAAGTGCTATGTGTAATTCAAAGTGCTAAAGTGAAGCTGCTTGAGTTGGTGCTCTCCACTGGCCCTGGTCCATGGGCCGGTCCACTTTGCAGCGTCTCGAGCTGCTTCTGTTAATGGCCGACTGTGTGTCCGTGCAGTGGTTCAGGCTTGCAACATAACTAAAGTTTTAAATCTAAATCGTACATGATGGACACTTTTTCCTCAGAAGTCTGATCTTACGATTCACAAAAAGACGTTTAGTGCTGTGAAAAGTAGCTAGAGTGAACTTCCGATTGATCCACAGCTTTTATTTCACTTTTCTGCAAAACTACGAAATGTGTCATTATGGACTGGAATGAGGTTAAAAGGTTAAAAAGGTTAAAAAAAAAAAAAAAAAAAAAACACATCTGGAGTTGTAGCTTCATTCACACTAGTTTGATGAATCTTTAGAAAGTCCTCTCCCTCTGAGCCTCAAAAATGCTCAAGTCTAAATTGTCCTGATCTGTGATGTCATAGGTAGAGCTTTGAGAATTTCTGCTTTATTTTAAGTCCTTATATTTGGATAATTTGTATCGTTATTGGCCTCTAAATATGTTCTTGAGGCCATTTACATTTGGCATTCCATGGAACTTTTAAAAAGCACAATACAAAAATAAAAACATAACTAATTAGATTAAAATCAGTTTTATAAAAGCTTAAACAAACCTTTTGCTTTTTAAAACATCTACAGAATAATGTGGGTTTTTTTCTGAGGAATCTCCAGGTCAACAACGTTTGTTAAAGGACACATATTCTGCTACAGTGACTTTTTGAGCTTTGACGCTGTGTTTGACGGTGGGAGGGAGAGGATTTTCGAATAAACATTCCTCAAAACAGCGTGAATGCAACTAAATGCTACTCCAGGGATGTTTTTGATGACATAACATTGTTAGAACAAGGTATAAAGCTAAAAAAAATCACTGTAGCAGAATGTGTGTCCTTTAATAACAGCACAGAAGAGCTCAGTGCTCGACCTTTCACAAGATCGGGGAGATGTTTTTCAGAGGGAGACGACTTTCTCAACGAGATTCATCAAACCAGCATGAATGACACCAAACACTACTCCAAGCATTTTGTGATGAGAGAACAATGTTATAGCACGGTTAAAAGCTCAAAGAAGTAACATTTTGCATAATATGTTACCTTTAACTTAACTTATCTTGCATTAGTTCAATCACAGCTGCTCAAAAATACCTTGAAAAACACAGATTCTCACAGCGATTCCACCTGTAACTTTACCTGGTGGCGTCCCCTGCTGGTCTCTGCGGACATCTGCAAGTCACCCAGCGCCCCTTTAACAGGTTCAGCAGCATCTGAATTCGCCCCACCCCTCCTCGCTGATCTCTCATATTCCTCTGTCCGTCGGTTCGTTTCTTCTTCTTCTTCTCCGTCCTGACGACCGTGAAGAAGTCCAGGCCTCCTCCGGTGCCGTTAAAATACAGCTCCAGCGTATTGATCTTTAATTAAAGGAGCTCTTAACCTTGGCGGACCACTGCACCCGCGGGCCCCAGAGTTAATTAATGTACTAATAGTCATAATATTTGTGCGCCGAGCGGGAGGTACATAAAAGATAAGCGATGGGAGCTGCAGTTTGTCAGCGCGGAGATGCCGGGGCCCGTGTGGTGAGTATATCAACGTTATGGACCAAATCTGCAGCCGAGACAGAAGAGAGGGAGAGTTCATAAGTCCAGGACATCAGCAGTTTGACCAGACACCAACTACAGGCGGCAGTTCATTCAGACTTTGGAAGAAATGCAGATTGTCCAAGTTAAACTCAATTGAAAGGTTTTACGGATTCGCTGTTGCTGTTTTTGTGATGTTTGTGTTGAGCTTCTGCATCCACGTGACTACATTTGTAGAAGATGTCATCACGGCAGGGAAGATATAGCGGCAACAAACCTGAAATTTAGCTTTTGGGGTTTGTCTTTGTCATAAAATGAAGCTGTAAATGACAATACACCTTAGAAAACGAATCATATGTGGCTTTTAAGTAAAATAGATTGTGTAGATTGTGCTCTAAATCTGGAAAATCTGGCCCTTTAATTCACGTTTCACCTTCAAATATCATCACAAATGCCCCTAGAGATGTTTGTGAGAAGTACACTTTATTATGACGCACTGTGCATTTAACGTTTAACTGATAATGACAATTAAAATGATGTGATCTAGTGAAAACATGTACTCTGACTAATGTGAAGCTGTTTTCCATGACAATGTAAGCTATTCATTCAAATAAACACCCAAAAATCATTGGTTTAACTTTAGTTTGAGATTTGAATAAATAGTCAGTTATGCAAGCAGTGTTTTAAAAGACAAAATCAGTACAGAGTGTTCTCTTCCTTAATTTCCTTGAATTGTTTGCATCAGGACCAATTCACGCTGCTGGTCAAAGTGTCACAACAAACCCAGAAATCAAACTCGTGTTAGATTCAGCTGAGAGAAAAGCACAGATATCTTTCCGTTGACAACTGTACAAAACATAAAATAAATCAAATTCACCAGAAAACATATACAAAGAGTGAAATGCTGTGTTTATTAAATCAACAGTTGCTGACTGTATCTATGGGGGCGTTCACACTTGGCCTCGTTGGGTTTTGTTTGAGTCCAGTTTAGACTTGGTTTGGTCCTGTTCAGGGGTGTACCTAAACATTCTGGGCCCCAAGTACAAACCTTATTGCTGGGCCCCTAATATATAATTTAGTATATGATATGATATCACATATTTTAATACAGTACTGCCTCTGTCTGCATAAAATACCAGACCAATTTCACAAACATCATGAAATGCATTATTAAAATACTCTAACTGCAAATTATAATCACTAAATTTACTTGTGAGCAATAATTTGTCTCTTTTTTAAAGAGGTGATGGACCCTCAGATCCCAAGCATAGTTGTATTTATTCTTAAGGACTTTGATCAACCACATTGCATTTTGTTTCAACAAAAACAGATTAAAGCAGAACTCAGTAACTTCAACAACAGAGCTCCCCCTGCAGGTCTCTTGTGAAAACACACTTCCAGTAAAAAGACGCCAAAAGCTCCCTTATTTTTCCCCTTCCTTTTTATTGAAATACAGAAGTACAAGCACACACAACAACGTTCCTTGTCGCCAAATATAAAAAAAACAGAGCCAGTGTTTCTCAGGAGAGCTGTCGTTAGGTCAGCATCAGGAAAGTTGCAGCTACTTTTCCGCAGGGGGCGACGACGAGGGCTTCAAACGCACTGAAAATACATTTACAACCGCCACACGGACTCACACAGATGTTTAACGAGATAAAAATGTTACTTCGTTCAACTTTAAAGCTTAGGAAATTACTTTGCGCACCAGGCTTAAACTCAGCTAATGTCAGAGATTTTTTTTTGTCCGACAAATCAAAATATATGGGAACACCTTTATTTTGCTGAATTAATGTTTTAAGGCTAAAATAATTTGTTTATTTTGGCTAAATTATGGAAAAGCTTTGGATGGAATGAGTCTCCCTAGTGTGATGTCATCAGTTTTTTACTTCCTGTAATTTTAAACAGATTTTTCAACTTTTCTCCACAAACCATGACTTGACTGGTGTAAAACAATATTTTTTATGCACAATATGTATTAATACACCAAATAAAATCACAATTAGAAAATCGTTAAAACCTGTCATACGCACTTTAAGTTCTTGTCTCGTTCAGGATTCATTCCGACACTGTTCTTCTTTCATTTGAAGCTAAAGAAAGTCCAGCAAACAACGACAACAAACGTCTCCCTCTTTTCACTTTAAATACGACCCCCCCCCTCCCCTCCTCTCCCCCTTCAGATGAGTCAGGGGTCCGAACTTAACCCACTTTCCCTTCACCTCCGCCCCCTCACTCCAGACTTTCTGTGATATCACCTCTTTACAGCCGTATCGATTTCCCCTTCTCTTCGTGCAACTATTAACATCGAACCACTGCTGCGGGGCGCCCTCCGCAGGTAAAGCCCCTCGCGGACAGATACCGTACGTGGAGGGGGGAGTGAGGGGTGAGACACTGGGGAGGCGCATGCTTTTAAAATTAAGGTCAGCTGGGATGCATTACGCCATTGTGAGGTGTTAAAAGAACTGGCCCTCCGCGCAGAGAGTGAGTGTGCGCTGGCATCGGGCCGCCAAGAGTCAATTAGAGGGGGGAGGGGGAGCTAATTCAATTGGATTTTTTGGTTTCCGATAGGCCCCTCCTGAAACGATGGATCGACTGGACTTGTGTGAAGGCGGCGGTAGAGACGGTTGAAGACGGTAAATGAGTGTTTAGGGGACAAATATTGTGCATTATTTGTACAGTTGGGCTTTAACGTGCCGAGTATTTTACTTCGGTATCTCACATGAAATAAAAAGAAAACATAAGTCTTCAATGTCTTTGTTGTATTTGAGTTAAAAACAACTTCTCTTCTCAAGCTAATGCTAAAGTAGTCTAGCAGTGGCAGTGGTCGTGATTTGAGGCAGAAATGCTCAGAACAGGTCTGAAGATGTGGACTTAAGGACTTAAAACCAGAGCAGAAGCTTCTCAGAGTCACATCACACAACGAAAAAATGCCACACGTGGAGAAAACATGTGACAAAGAAGAAAGGTGACAAAAATGCCCACTTTTAATTTCACTATTTGTTTTGGTTTTAAGTGCAGATTATAGTCTGCAGTTTTGCTTTCAATGACAAAGTGTCTCATGGTCTGAAAAAGTTAAACAAGTTTGGTTATGGGAGCTTTAAAAGCACCAATGCCATCCAACTCAAGTTATGTCATCACAAAGAATCCCAGCAGCCTTCCCTCCAAAAGATCCTCCAATACTTCTGGCAACCTGTACAGGCTTTGAAGTGTGTTTGTTCAGTTCTGCAAAGACGGTAGACTCTAATGATGGTGGTGATGTGTAGAAAGTCTGCACTGATCTAAAATGTACAGATTAAACAATAAAAACACAGCTTTAACTGGTGTACATAGTCCAAGACTGACACATGCCTCTTTATCTTGACAAAGTGCAGGCCATGTCTCCTTCTTTTGCTCTTGGCTCACCATGCACTGTTTCTTGTCTATGGTACCCAAAGGTTTTTGCCATCTTAATTTTAATGACTTGTCTGTTGTTTTGCTTCTTCACTTCTTCCAAAATGGAAATCCACTCTTTTTCCATGCTCTCAGGAGTCTCACCAACTGGCAAGGAAGAGCAATGGTTGACTTCAGCTCTTCTAGGCTTTTGAATGTCTTGGCTGGGTGTTCTTGTGAGGTTGATTGATCGGATTTTAAAGAGGTGACCCACGTGACTGAAGTGCTGACCTGTAGTTTGCCATTTTAACTTTCACTGAAGGGTTGCATCAGAACACCCTATCTGTCCCAGACATGGATTCTTCGGAATCAGTGCCTTAGCAACGTCTGAAAAGTCAGAATCCTCAGGATACACTTTGAATTTGTAGATTTCTTCAGCAGCGATTGTGAGCAGAGTCAAAAATGCTCAGGGCGAGTCTGATGACACTTCGAAGAAATATAGAATGTGATTTATGTTTATGATGGCCAGAAGGGAGAGGATTTTCTTATCAGGAACTAGCGTGAATGAAGCCAAATGCAACTCGAGGATTTTTAATGACAGAACAATGTTAGAACAGGGTTAAATGCTCAAAAAAGTCAAATTTGCATAATATTTATCTTTTAAGGTTTATTTTTTAACGATACATAACAGGAAAGTCATTCAGGGAATCCGAGCAGTCTCCTCACAGCTAGGTGGCGCTCCTCAGTAACACATAGATTGTCGGATTGTTTGTTGAGATGCAATTTATCTGTTTACTAAAGCTATACATCCATCAAACTGCGGCAGCCTCTTTACCTTGAACTCTCCTGGAGGCATTAAACACCACAGGTAGGTCACACACACACGCACACATGCACACACACACACACACACACACACACTTCTGTCGTCTATCCCGGCTCCGATCGGGCCAGCGGGACAAAGAGCGACCCTTCACTCTGACAATGGAGACACCGGGGAGTGGACAGGGAACAAACAGAACACAAGAGCTGCACAAACAAGCTGTCAGGAGGCATTCAGAGGGACAGGACCGACCGGGGCGGCCCTGCAGAGGTCGGCCGGGGGTCACAGCACAAACCTGGAGCACGTACTGTACGCACAAGGAGAAAAGGATTATATGATAGGCTTCATTACTTTATTTCATCCACTTCATTCATAGATTTCACAGGGACATTAACTAACTAACTTTGAAGGCTGTTTTCTCAAAATCAATTTTTCTCCTCAAGGGACATAAAGATTAGTCTTACACCAAACTGTACAATCTGGGACTCAACATCAAGATTTTTGAAGAAACGTACAGGACTTCTTGATATCTAATTCTAAAACAGATTTATTAAAGTTTAAAGTAAAGTTCTAACAATCTCTCAAACTGTCCTCTCATTTTTCTTTCTGTTTGTTGCAAAATTTGTTGAGGATATTTTTGGGTCTACAGGCAACACGCAGCATGTCAGAGCCTCATTACCTTCCACTTTACATGTGTTGCAACTGCAGTAAACAGGACAGGTTCATTATTACTCAAACAACAGCTTGGTTATAGCCCCCATATTGTCCCGCTTTGCACACTGAACACTGAGTTAGAGAATACACCAAAATGGAAGCATAAGGGCAACAGAAAAACAAACATGGAGGCGTTCACATTCGTTGGGAAAAAGCAGACGCGTTTATTTGTTTTGCAGCTTGCTTTTTTAAAAGTTGAGCTTCCATTGTTGAGCTGCGTTCACTACTGCCCCCAGTGGTCAGCGCAAGTACAGCTCCCTTATGAGGCATCCTTAACCTCTGAGGAGGGACATGAGGCTTCAGTTTTTTTGTGACAGAAAAACGGTTCCCTATGTTTCCTGGCATGACAGTTCTATTTATAGAAGCCTTGGAAATGTGTGGTGCAAGGACTCCCCCTGCTGGCACACTGAGCAACAATGCAGCGTAAACCATGTAAAAAAAGAACTAGTAGCATTTAAGTTTACCTCCAATTAGTGTACAGTCCTGATATACAAAAAACAGCAACATTAAAACAAATAATGTACGACAATGCTTTCACGCGATAAAAATGTGAGACGTTGACACAGTTCCATCTAAAACCCCAGCATGCTGAGCCGATGACTTGTACTTCCTTGATGCATTCGGTTGTAAAGAGTCTGTATCCAGTGCGTCGGCGCTGGTGTTCCCCGTGGCAGCCTGGCCCGCTCACAGGTGCGTTTACTGCCGTATTTATTTGGCCGTAATGGAAAAGTGTCTCCATAAAGTCACTGTTGGCAGCACTTCGCTTTTGTGGCCCCCTTTAAAATGCTACGGGGAGCAAGAAAAGCTGGGCCCCCAATATGCTCCCATTACAATAAAGTCCAAACGATCATTCAGTGATGCAGCTACTCCAGCGCTCCGCCACGAGAAGACGCTTTACACCGAGAGGCCCAGCATCCAGACGCTGCACGTGTCATTTTAAGGGAAAAAAATATTCTGACTGCACCGTTTTTATGTCCAGTAGCAGTTGGAATCATTGATAATACAGTATCTTAAAGAAATTTTAATATGTGGTATATCACTGATAATAAAAATCTATCTAAAATTATTTAAAAAGAGTTGATTAAAAGAAAAAAGAAAAAACCTGAACAAGGGGCAACCTGTCTCTAGAAAATACGTACATTATTTACGTTTCTGCATGTTGCAAAAATACATTCCATAAGTTTATTTGTGGAAAACGTACACATTTTATGTTTTGTAAATTAGGGTTAGAGTCTGCGTTGGGGTTAGGGTTTATTATTGATAAACTGTAACATGTACGTTTTTGATTGACATCTTATGTAACATAAAATGCAAAATGTGAAATATGTATTTTCTGTTGATGTACTGATGCAGCATAATTTCC
Organism: Rhinogobius similis; assembly: GCA_019453435.1. Taxonomy (NCBI): domain Eukaryota; kingdom Metazoa; phylum Chordata; class Actinopteri; order Gobiiformes; family Gobiidae; genus Rhinogobius; species Rhinogobius similis. Next base: position 29,288,498 of record CM033638.1, on the reverse strand, counting down.
AAAAAAACGTAAAATGTGTACGTTTTCACAGATGTACATATTGTACATATACTGACAACAACAACAACAAAACAGACAATAGCTACGTAAATGGAATTACAAAAACATGTACATATTTTTCTGGACACTGGGCTGTTCAAGAGATATGATCTGGCCCTTAACCCATCTTCCAAAAATATAGAAAATATTTTATACCTTGTCATTGGTTTCTGTCCTGGTTTAGTCCTGGTTTAGTCCTGGTTTAGTACATTTTGCTTCAGTTCTGGATTGACAGTTCTGCAGATTTTGCTAAATCTTTTCATATTACTTTTCCGGCACATTTCCAGCCCAAAGGACAAAACCATCCAAAAAGTCTGGACCTCCATAAAATAAAGTTGAATAACCTTTGCATAAAGTGATGTTTCTGCATGTTGTGTTACTTAAAGAAGACGTGGTCCTTTTTCAGGTACTTGCATTAAGCATAAGTAGGCCATCATTTCACTCATAATTTTACATTTTGTTCATTGTAAATCACAATATTGATCTAAAACGCCTTAATAATAGAATCAGGTCCATTGACTTCCTGTTCAAAACTGCAGAACCGATAAGTCCCGCCTCTTCTTCGTGACATTTCACTGTAACAAGCAGCAGATTGTCATTTACATGTTTTTATTTTCAAAAAGTGAGATTTTAGAACTCTACATGTGTCTTATAATCACAACTAAGTACAGGAAGTGGGCGGGGATAGGGGGTCGGTGAAAACAGGACTTTTTTGAGCACTGGAGCATCAGTTGCAGGAAAATACAGAATTAACTCAAATATTATTAATCAGAAAATAATCAGGATACAACTTTGACTAAACTAATGATGAAGAAACACTTTTGTGATGTAAAAGCTCATTAAAGTTGTTTTAGCAGAATATGTCCCCTGATTTTTACCGACTTAAATTGTGACAAACAGAAGATCATTTAAAACATTCCTAATAATTCACTGCAATGAGTTTAAAGCGCTTTTCGCGCTCTATAATCAGACATAACCTGAAAAAAAAAGTAAGGGTAATTTCAGCTCTAAGGGAATTTTAAGTAAATTAATCAAAAACCCTTTTTTTTTTTCTTCCATTAAGTAAACTGCAGAAGAATTTCCAAAGCTATGTTGAAGTGCACATGATATGATGATATAATAAAGGCTGCTGTCCCTTTTGTCCTGATTTGGTCCAATAGTTTAGTCCCAGCTTGGTTTAGGGTCTAGAGCAGGTTTAGTCCCAGTTGTTCAGTTTATGTGTGCGGGTCCTGGATGATGTGATGGCTCCTGGTTGACCACAGGTGGACAGCCTGCACTGGGGCCCCTGACTGCATGGACCACCTCTGGAGCTGGTGGGAGGTGCAGCAGCAAAGTGACGGCCCAAACACAGATACAGTAAACACTTCTGCTGCATTAATAAGATACTTTGACTCAGCACGGCCCCCAGGGGCCTCAGCAGTGGTAAAGTGTGAAAAGGTGCCTCATACCTCATACTGATTTACTGAAATGTAGTTAGGTGTATTTGGTTAAGGCAAACATTAAGATTAACTGAATTTCTAAAATAAACTTAAAAAATAAACTGACCCGCTTCCATCCTGATTTTGTCATTTTGCTGAAATAGGATCAAATAAATATCCATGGAAGTTTGTGTGTGTGTGTGTGTGTGTGTGTGTGTGTGTGATGTGTGTGACTTTTTGACAGAGTTTTAAACTCTGTTCTAACAGTGTTTCCTCATCAAAGCTGTATTCAGCTTCATTCACTCTTGTGTCAAGGGCCTGTACCTGATTTTTACTATTGTGAAACTGGAAAAACAGACCTAGTCCATGTTCCAGATTTTTTGCAAGTAATAAAGTAAAATCTGTGTCACTGCACAGATATAATGTAAAAGCATTTATTTGGATGAAAATGAGACCATAACTTTTACTCTGCATCTGTTGAGAGCGTTTTACCCAACGAGAGAAGCAGGAAGTGTGCCATTAGCATTCTAATGTTTGTTGGCTTTATTTGGGACTGTTCTTGATGCTTTGGGCTCAAAAACTCTATGTTTTATTTAACTTTAATGTTTTATGTTAAATGTCCGAACTAACCTGGAAGCTCCTCGGTGTCACACACATTCGCATGGTTTTTGTCCATTAACAACAATACCTTTTGATTTTCCCAATACTCATTTGTATGTACGGGATATGTATGAGATGAAAAGAGCGTTAGTGAGTGTTTGAAACCTTGTGGTGCTCTGGCCTAATAATGCAGACTAAGTATCGATTAAGCAGATATGTTTAAACGATGGTTCAACAATCGGCCCAAGAAATCTGTCCCAGAGTCTCCCCTTTTAATTTGGTTTTAGTCCTGGTTTAGGCCTGGCTCAGACCTGGTTCAATTCTCACCTTCAAACCCGCCGCTCTTACTTTTTCGCACTACTTTTCTGCTTACACAATGGCACGAGTCCCGCTCCTTCATTAGCCCTTCATAACGCCTCGCTTTGCATTTCCACACGACGCGGGCACATTTTTTTTCCGACGCAATTTACACTCCCAACAATTATAGCCTCTCTCCGGCGCGAGATACGGTGTCGGCCCCTCCCCCTTGACCCCTGACCTTTCCCCGACGCCAGCCAAAAGCGTGCTAGCTGATTAACGGCTGCGGCCACCTCGTCCTCTTCCCCAAACCGAGGTGACACCGCCGTATGCGCTTTATGGAAATGAACCGGCAAAAAAACAGACCCAATTAGACCCGCGTTATTTAGAAGGGACGGACTCTCGCGCGCCAACTCTCCCCCGGGCGATTAATGTGGAGACGCTGGCCTGCCAGAGGAGAGGGTCCATCCAACACCGCGACGTTTTAAAAGCATCAAGACAACCGGGTTTAAATTATACCCGAGAGATGGTTAAAAGGTGGGACCGCGAGTAACTTTGGTTTGGACGCTGAGACAGGATAAGTAGCAGAGATTAGAGGCGCAACGACAAGGGTGTAATTATTGTGCATGAAAAAGTGATTTGGGGTGTTTTAAAAGTTGAGATTTAGTAGATTTGAAGACGTAGTTGGTAAAGTAGAATGTTTCTGCAGAGAGAGGATGCTAAGGCAAAGAGAGCGTGAAGCCCATGTACTGTAGAAAGGGCCCACAAAGACCAGGGCAGGTCCCAGTGTCTTGGGTATAAGTCCCAAACTCAGGGCTGTCCAACTTTATTTCACCGAGGGCCAGATTTTTTGGATGGTTTTGTCCTCGGGCAAGAAATATGTCCAACGTTTTTGAAATTTAAAAAAGTGCAATACGAAAGGCTTTAACAACATCTGCAGAACTGAACCAGGACTAAACCAGAATTAAACCAGGTCTAAACAGGCCTAAATCAGAACTAAACCAGGTCTAAACCAGGTCTAAACAGTACTAAACCAGGACTTAACCAGATCTAATCCAGGTCTAAACCAGAACTAAACCAGAACTAAACCAGTCGTAAAATAACAATGAGGAAACACTGTTGTAACAAGGTTAACCTGTTAAGCCCATGGGTTTTTAGAGGGTGCATAAGCCTTAACAACCTATCCAAAATAAATTCAGACTTACTCCAAAATGTATGAACTTCATATAGATAATCTTGGTCTCAATAGATAGCCAGGGTCTGAAGCAACACATTTCCATTCTCAGTTACATGGGGACTCTTATTATTTTTTGAACACAAGATGAAAAACCCAGGAGAAAAACTGTATTTTCTTTATCCTCGCCTATTATTTTCTTTTTCTAACTGTGATAACCATAATAATGGCTGTCAATAAATGCCCAACATACTATTACAAGCATTCAGTAACTACTTGACTACATGTGTGCAAAAATGTATGCAAATAGAACAAAGAATACACTTTTTATGAAGGTTGTTATAAGCAAAATACTAGGCGGACACAGTTTGGCACACTTTGGCACCAACTGTGCCAAAAGACTTAAATTCAAAATAGTTGTAAACAAAGACTTTTGGTGGATTTGATAGCATAGTTATGCAAATACAAGTAAAAAAATGCAAAAAAAAAAAGGTCACAAACGCTGATTCTGATGTTTTTGCACGAGTGCTGCTCGCGCGAAAGGTGAGGCTGGTCCGCCCACTTTTATGCACAAAGATACGCAATCGACGTAAGAGCCTACACGTGTGTCCAAGATGCCGGAAGAATCCTTACGCGATGTAGAATGTAAACACACTTTCCTTTTTGACCGGGGTGCCAATTAATTTAGACCCGGTGACCCGTTTGCCCCCTGTTAGTCTCTTTGCAGATGTTATTTTTTCTTTACTCAATTCATTTTGTTTATGTATTTGATAAGGATAAGTATGTGCATTAGTCACAGAATACACTATAACAGGGCTGTTCAACTTTTTTTCATTTTCCCGAGGGCCACACATGTACTGAACGCATCACCACTATTGACTCAGTTCAATGTCCCTCAGAATATACACCACTCTAGATCTGTTTCAATAATGAGAAAATAACTCCAGAGACATTTAGGTGGAAAAATAAAAGGACAAAAGGCTTTACCAACATTGTTTCGCAAAATTCAGTCCAATACAGCAGTGTTTCCCAACCAGGGGTACGGGGACCCCAAGGGGTACGTGAGGAATTACTAGTGGGTACTTGGAATGGTTTTAGGTTTTAAAAGAAGATGAAATTGACTTTTATCTGAATAAAAAAGTGTAATTAGTTGTAAAATTAGCATATTTTTGGTTTGTCTTGGACCATAAATATAATAAAACAATAAATATATTAGTAATGATTAACTATATTCAACTAGTAACCCCATTTATTTGCCTGAAACTAAGTTAAGGGGTACTCTAACAAACGTCAGGGGGTACTCTAACAAACGTCAGGTTGGGAATCACTGCAATACAGAACCAGAATCAAACCAAGACCAGTGGTGGAAAGTACCAAAGTACAAAAGTAAAAGTACTATTTTTAGGTATCTGTATTTTACTTAAGTCATTTTTACAGTGGATACGTTTTACTTTTATTTCACTACATTTGAGACCAAGTATCTGTACTTTTTACACCACTACATGAGGAGTAGAAAGTACTTTTCATTCTGTTTGAGGGTTATCTTTAGCCTGTTGATGGTGACATTCTGCCTGAAGGTTTTGATTTCAAGCTCAACAAGAAAACAAACACACATACATAAAATTAAAGAAATTAACTCATATAGACCAAAATTAAACACATTTCTTTGCCAAAATTACAACATTTAATACACAAAACCGGTTTCCTAAACTGCATGAAATACTTTTAGTTTAGTTTAGTTTATTTATTTAATGAGACAGGGACAGCGTACAATAAACATTAACCTTAACAGAGATGTACCAGGTTATGTTTGATAGTGACAAATGTGGCACGTGCTTCACATTCAATGATCTCAAACAGCATAAAATCATCATCACAAACATTAAACCATTCACTCAGTCCACACATCAGGTCATGTTATGGGAGCGCGTTTGGTTTGAAAGGAGACAATGTGTGATAGTTTGAACATGTGACCAGCTCAATGGGTCACATGTTCCACTGGTGAACGGCCACAACAGAAAAAGCTGTTTTTCCAAATGTAGTCCGGGTTTTGGAATCCTGCACTCGCCGCACAGTCGATGGAGTGGATCGAGATGTGGTTTCAGAGCTCAGAGAAATGAACTTTTCAAGCAGAGGAGCAGCATCTTATACAGCAGACACACAGTACGTAATCAAGTTTTTAAGAATATGGCAGTGATGATATGGGCGACTTTCTGGTCATGGATCTTCAGAGAGCTTTCATTGGATGATTGAAGTGGTCTGAGGGCAGATTTACAGACCTGTGACCGACCTGTGACCGAAAGAAGGATTTACTTTTTACTCTTAAAGTACATTTTCAAACAGGTACTTCAACACGTTTACTTAAGTAGATTTTTAATGTGATACTTTTACTTTTACTTGAGTACATTTTTACATATGTATCTGTACTTTTACTTGAGTAACAAAATTGAGCACTTCTTCCACCACAAACAAAGACCCAGCCAGGTCTAGAGCAGAATTAAACAATAGCTAAACCAGGACCAACCCAGGTCTAAACTGGGACCAACCCAGAATTAAACCATTAAACTAAGGAAAATATACTTTATGGCACAAAATCCACAAGCATCATTTTGGGTCCTGTGCACGGCTTTAATACGGCTCTTTCTGTCAGCAAAGTGAAACTGGGGAGGACCACCCAAGTGCAGCCAATCAGAGCGCTGCTTTCAGCTCTTACTTCAAGACAAGATACTTTATTGTTAGGCGCAAACAGCACGCAAAAGTCTAATTTTGTCACAAAGTGCTGCTTTTACAAGATACTCTTTTAGGGAAAAACATAAAACGTACTAATTTACACCCAAATAAGTAAGATACCCAGCTTTAAAGGACATTCTGCTATAGTGACTTTTTTGAACTTTAAACCAAGTGGAAAATAATTGTTGTGTTGAATTAAAGCGTCCTGTATCTCCAACTGCTGTTTGCTAACAAGCTAACTAAGCGCTGCACAGTCGGAGCAACTACAGAGAAACTACTTTCAGTTTAAATTTCATTGTATAAAGTTGATTTGCGGCCAGCGAAAGCTCCACGGACAAAAAATGTGGCCAAAGAAACGCAAAGAAACACATTTGATGAGTTGTGCTGTTTAGAATTCTGCCACACTGAATAACAGAATGTCTCCGCACTCACATCCTCACAACACCACCCCAGAAGTGCCCAAACGTTTACCACTGAACCTTTGTGCGAGCTGCCAGCCGACGCCATGGAAACCGCACTGTATATAGGTTTAGAATTAAAATATTTGGGCCGTGGCAGGCGCGGATTTGTGCGTCCCTCGCTGTTGTTTACGGGACAAAACTTTCCCAGGTCCTGCACCTTTTCTTCCTTAAGTGCAGCGCGGGCACTGGGCGTCTGCGGACCGCCTTTTCAGCCGCGCCGCTAAAGCCCGGCCCTGAGCTGCTACGCTGTCTTAATTTCCCCTTTTCTGCGGTCAGCGTGGAGCGACAGCATTAGCGCGGGTAGGAGGGTCCTGCCGCCCGGCCAAGAATGCACCGGGGAAGTAGCAAAGGGCAGAGTCTCGAGGAAATCTACTCTTTCTTTGGAAAAAAATGTCACGGGAGAGATAGGAGATTGGCACCACAAAGCGCTGAGAATAGCACGGCTGATACGCGGTGTCAGGACGCATTTAGGCTGAGACAGTGACTTTTGTTCTGGCCCCTGAAAAGAAGACGGGAGGTGTAAAAATTGTGGTTTCTTCTCTCGCCGTGGTTATGTGCGGTACATTAGCTTTGAGAAAATGCACACTTCTCTGCGCGGGGGCCAAGAGTGTCACAATAGTTGGGATTCAGGAAACGTCAAAGTATCAAAATTTGTGTAATATCTGTTAAGGTGAGACACTGCAGACAAAACACTTTTTTTTGTCAGTTTTTTGGGAAGTTTGTTCTCTTAACATATCGGCTTTCATGAACAAACAGCAACACTGTCCAATCTGCTCCTATAGATGTTTTATTTCATTGAATCCACTCCACCCATAGAGTTCTCTGGGACATTGTAACTTCAAAGGCCATTTTTCTCCCTCAGGACATAAGAATCATCACTTAAAGTAGATCCTACACCAAACTTTAAAATTTTGGACTCAACAATATTTTGACGAAACGTACAGAAGGATTTTTTGAAATCTAATTCTAAAACTAATTCATTCAAGTTTTAAATTAAAAAAATGAGGCAAATCCAAAATCAAACACAAGTACTAATACTACTGCCAAGTATTACTTAAAGTGCATGTGACAGACTACGCATATGACTAAACATTTTGCCCATTTGGCCCCAGTTTGACAGTTTGTGTAAAGTTTATAATGTTACTTCCTGGTTGAACATGAGCACAAATACTGTATGGTAATTCCACAACTGTTACCTAGCAACCAGACTGTAAACATGGGCCAAAATCTATATAAATTACACAATAGTTTGGAATCAACATTATATAATACCTGATAACACTTTCTCAATTTCTTGAATGATAGTTTAAACTGAAAAATGTGTCAGTTGTCTGTGTAAATTGTCACTGTATTTTCAGTCACTCGTCACCTCTTGATGACATCACAGAGGGAGTTTGAAGTACTTCCTGTCCCTTCCTGTAATTTAAAACTTAAATTTTTCAACTTCTCTCATAAATTGCAACTTCACAAATGTAAAACATTGAATAATATTTACCACAGGTGCCCTCCCACCAAACTAATACAAAAAAACATGAGAAGCTTCATAGACTTTAAGTAAAAGTCAAAAGTACACTCCTCCGAGTACTAGTTACTGTACAACTTAATGCAATTTTGCTTGCAATTTTTAATTTCTTTTATACAAAACAAGGAGTGGAAAAAAATACCCAAAACAAGCACTCACAGAAACAACACACACACACACACACAAAAACACACACACACACACACACACACACACACTGTATGTGAGTTAAATGAGCAATGAACCCTACAATAATATGCACACGTGCCAGGATTTGAACCAGTCACTCTCTGGTTGGCGGCCAGCTGTTATTTCAGGAAACAAACCCTGTAGATAGAAGCACTTTTGTAGAATGAACCAAGTTTGCTTTTGTCAAGACCACATTTGTCACCGACACTGGCCCATAACCATCGGCCCGGCCCTTAACGCGGCTTACTCCGGCTCTGGAATGGGATTAAGCACTATTTCTACAAATTTACAAAAACAAATCACATGGCGCGGCTTAGGACTCTGCCTTCGCTCCTCCGAGGCCCGGCGATCAAAGTGTGGAGCGAGCGCGGGACGGTGACCCCGGGCCCACCAGCTCCAATGAAAGGGTTAATCTCCTCAAAGGTGACCATTGAGAGGCGCCGAGTGTGACCGAGCGGAGCTTCAGGTCTGGTGTGGGCAGAGGGAGAGTGAGGGCGAGGAGGAGGAAGAGGGCGCTGTCTGAAGAACCTGCACGGCAGTGAATGTTATTTGGCGGCCTGCGAGCCAAGTCATTTACCATTTATTTAATGGTCGACCAGTTGGTTCTGGTTCATCTGAAAACACTGCTGTGTCAAAGTTTAGACCTGGTTTAGACCTTGTAGGTCTGGCTTAGTCTTGGTTTTAGTCTTGGTCCTGATTTAGACCTGGGTTAGGCCTGGTTTAGTCCTGGTTTAGACCTGATTGTGTCCGGGTTTAGACCTGGTCTAATGCAGGTTTGAATCTGGTTTAGTCCTGATTTAGTCCTGTTTTATTCCTGGTTTAGACCTGGTTTAGTCCGGGTTCAGACCTGGTTTAGTCTGGATTTAGACCTGGTTTAGTACTCGTTCAAACCTGGTTTAGATCTGGCTTAGTCCTGGTTTAGACCTGATTGTGTCCGGGTTTAGACCTGGTCTAATGCAGGTTTAAATCTGGTTTAGTCCTGATTTAGTCCTGTTTTATTCCTGGTTTAGACCTGGTTTAGTCCGGGTTCAGACCTGGTTTAGTCTGGATTTAGACCTGGTTTAGTACTGGTTCAAACCTGGTTTAGATCTGGCTTAGTCCTGGTTTAGGCCTGGTTTACTCCTGGCTTACTCCAGATTTAGACCTGGTTTAGACCCGGTTCAGTTCTGCAGATGTATTAAAAGCCTTTTGTATTACAAGTTTTTCATATTTGTAAAATGTTGGACTCGTATCTGGCCCCAAAGACAAAACCATCTGAAAAATCTGGCCCTCGGGGAAATACAGTTGAATAGCCCTGCTTTGGCTTCATCTGGGTCAAACTGTGCAAAATACTGATGTTTACGGGCATTTCGCGTTGTAAACAATTAATCGCTAGAAGAATTGCTGGACAAATCGATTTGCGTAATAATTACTAGTTGCAGCTTAAACTGGAGACCCATCATCCATGTATCGGCCACACTGGAGGCTGAGACTCTTCTCTGACCTGGAAACACCTTCAGACCAGCTCCAGGAAGTGTACGGGGAGCGAGGAGTGCTGGGGCTGAAAAGTAGCCAAAACTTACACTTGCTTTCTGTTCCTTTTGTTCTCCAGAGAGCACACTTACTACACTAACTACCACTCTCTACGATAATTTTTTTTTTCCAAACTCACAGATTTGGTTGAGGAGGTTCCATCCCGGCGCGGCAGTAATTAGTCAAGAGCTTATCACCGAGCCAGCTCCTGTCGCAGCAGAATTAATCAGCAGCGCGCTATTGACATTACACCGTGCCACAATTATCATTCATACTCTTTATGTTAATTGGACATTTCACAGGGAGGAATTAAGGTGTGTGTGCGACTCCAGACTAAATGAATCGAGCCAAATACAAACATTAATCACATCCGAATAATAACATTTGGACTGTTCACTGTGCAGCGGCGAAACAAAGACATGACCGTATCTGTGTCGACTTTACACACACTACACAGCCCTGATGGAAATTCATTTACGGGCAATTATTTACACACGGCTGATGAGAATGTGCGGCTTAATTAAAGTGTGAGAGTTAAAGATGGGCGCGGCAGGTTAATATTATTACAATACATAAATAAATCAATATTGAGTTGTTCCATTGTTGAATGAAAGGAGTCTGGGTGAACGTGCATCTTTCTTATTATGTTGTGGAAGACAAATCTACCACGAGTCACCGCGTTATAGTTGAGTAAATTTTCAAATCCTCCAGCTTGGCATTCCTGATATAACTTAAAGGGTACATATCATGCATTATTTTGTACTGTTGTTGGTCTTTAAACCTGTTTTAGAGCTACTGAAAGCACACATTACATTATACAGTCCGTTTAAGACCAGAAAAATGGACAAACGTCACATTTTCCATGGTTGGATCTTAATAAGGTTCCATAATAAAGTTCAGTAAGCATCAAGAAATGGGAGTGAGACAAAAACAAAAAAAACTTTGAGTAAGCATTTTATTGAAAACAACAGTTAAACTGAAATAGTCTGTTCTGCAGCTGATCAAACGTCTAGAACCAAACCTCAAAAAAACAACCCGAACCCCCCTCAAAACAGAAATCAAAGTCCCAAACATGAACTCATAATGAGTAGTGCCACCGTTATTGTTGATCACTTCAAAAATTGCTTGAGGCGCTTGGTGCAAGTGTTTCCAGGAGGTGAGTGGAACATTTGCCCAAGTGGTGCAGACGGCCTCATGAAGGACAGAACTGTGTCCATCTGTGTAAACTTCCCTTACCATCCATCCCCAAAGGTTCTCAGTTGGATTTAGATCAGGATATCATATCAATTACAATTCAAATCAGGACACAAGTTGCAAATAAAAGTGAGCAAACAAATTATGTTTTCAGTAAAGCATGTTTTATTCAGCTAAGTCTTGTTATTGTATAAAATTGTATTTTATGACAGCATTTTTCTGGGACAAAAGCTGAAGTTAATAGAATCTGTATTTATTTATTCAGCCTAAATAAGTGAATGACACATTTTTCATAAGGCCTTTATTTGACACATTTTAATAACTTCAGACAATCAGACACTTCTGCCATCTTTCCATTTGTAAAAGCATTGTTACATGGCACAGTTATTTCCCTTTTTAGATGATCCACCTTCCTTCCTCTTGAGTGGTTCTGGTCCAAGTGGATGTGTCAGTCCTGGTCCATCTGCAGTCTGTCCGTCTGTGGGAGTAGGATCTCTCCTTCATGTGGTTCTCTTTGAGGTTTCGACATTTTCTCACTGGGTTTTTTGTAGTTTTTCCTTGAGAGAAGGAGGGTCAAGGACAGGGGGCGCTCTGGGACATTTATCCACTGCAAAATTCTATTGAACATTGTTTAATCGAACTGCTTTCTACCTGTGGCCCATCAAGGAAACTGTTGTTGTGATTTTGGGCACTACTTTGGATATTCTTAAGAGTAATGGAACCGTAACCAGGCCAAGCAGGACCGAGTAGAACAGAGTAGGGCTCATGGAAACGCCCCAATATTCTTAAGAAATGGTTGGAGCGTCTCTCTTTTAATCCATTCACGCTGCTTAGACTCTCGATCTAAACTTTGCCCCAAAAGCATCCAAGAGCATTCACGCTGCTTGAACTTAAGTTGTTTTTTTGTTTTTGTTTTTTTTTTGTTTTTAACATTTTTTAACTTTGAAGTTGACGGTGTAGTCTTGTTTTAGTCTCTGTGTCCATTCTGTCCTTGTTGGAAGAGTTAACATTATTAGATATAATTGTTCATTTAATAAGCAGAAGAATATGGAGTATAAATAACTACAGATCCATTGGACGTTTAACAGACAGCATTTTTTTCCCATTTCAATTTCAAAGTGCTGCCAGTAATTGCAAAGACCTGGACCCAGATATGTGAGTGATCCGCCACTTACTTTATTACTTTTTTATTGTAGAAAAAAGCCTTAACTGAGTTGGAGAATAGTCTATGTCAAATGAATATTATTAATTTAGTTCAAATCTGGATGTAAAAGTGTAAAGACATTGCGAATCGATAATAAAAACAGCCTAAATCAAAGTCAGAAAACACAGACGTTCATATCGTATTATAACAACTTACCCGAGATCCAGAGGTAAAACTAATCCCATCTCATTCTTTTTTGGATATGTGTAAATACAGCAACAAGGCGTACAACCAACGCATTTTCAGCCTTTTTAAAACAAACAAGACCATGTTTAAATGCCCCAGCTTTAATGCGAGCTGCGTCGGTTAACACGGAGCTAAATCGTGGTCCTTTACGGTAGACCGCGCCGCACACGTTCTCCATACATTCTATTGACTGCAGCTCCAGGGCGTGTGTTCATTTGGTTGTTCTTCATACGCATCTCATACAATCTTATTACGATAACAAAAGAGCCTGCTGAGAATGCACCACAACTTAATAAGACCGGGGCCCCTCCTCTGCCTCTCCACAAATGTAACGTGTGAAAATTGCACGGCGTTGGCCTCGGGGTTCGATAAAAGGAGACTTTGCCTAATGCTTCCCGTAAACGCGTTAGGCAAAGTCTAACGGCACCTAATGGGCCTAATATGTTTACGCAGGATTGATTTGGCCTGGTTGGCCCTGTGGGTGCAGCAGGGAGTGGACAGGGCTGGACAGAGTATGCTAACGTCACTGAGGATTTAACGGTACACTATAGGCACGGTTAGACTGGTTCAAGGCGGTGTGAGAGCGTCTCGTCTGTCAGTGTGACCCATATTTTGCCATATTTCCCATTTCATACTTGACCCTGAGGACATTTATGATAATATTTTTTGTTGTGTAACATTCCTGATTTAAAGGAAACATATTCTGCATTTTTCATATTGCTGTTAGCCTTTAAACAGGCTCTTGAATGCTTTAAATTTGCCATCTCATGTTTAATTAAAAAAAAAAAAAAAAACGTTTCTTCTTCCTTCTATGACCTGTGTTATCCGTCACTATGAATTATGAAATGACACTTACTGAGTGCATCCAGTGAGTGCATACATATACAATCTAGTGAAGTTAGCGCTGAAGAGATGTCATTGTGTGGTTTTGCTGCAGCAGTTATCATGTTTAGAGGCAGAAATACTCAGAACGAGGTTAGCAATGATTTAAAGACTAAAAACAGTGGTATATTCTCTGATAAGTGACGTAGATGATCTGAAAATATGTACGAAGTTCAGTAGGACGTGTGTTTGACGCTCAGAGGGTGGGGGTTTTCTAATAATCATTCCTGAAAACAGCGTGAATGCTACTGAATGCTTCTCCAGGTGTTTTTGATGACGGAATATTGTTAGAACATGGTTTAAAGCTCAAAAAAGTTGATGTGTTAGCCTTATCTCCTCAGGCAGGTGGTTCTGAAGAGCCCGGACCGAAAAGGCCCGATCGCTTCATCTGGAGCCTGGGCTATAGAATGGCTAATGACAGTCTGTGCAGAGACAGACACTTCCTGGAGGAGGAGGATTCACCACAGCAGCGTCACATTGAGGGAAAACCCTGTTTACTATGATTAAAGGTCATAAATGCACACAAATAACCACTGTGGTGATTATTTTGAGGTTCAAATAACACTTATAGAAGGTTAAAAGCTCACAAAAGACAATTTAAGATAATATTGGACCTTGAAAATCCCTCTGTGCTTTTTGTCTGGTTATGGTGGCAAGTAAATCCGAGCAAACATTACACAACATGTATCAAAAACTCCTTCTTTGAGCAGTGTGGTTATGTAAAAGGTGTAATGAGATAATTAGTGAAGGGCCTGAAGGCTAATACTGTGACCTTTTGACCTTTGGCTCTTGACACTTGTCCCTGGAGACCGTAAAGACATCACCTCCAGCCTGTCTGCTTAACATGATGTGTGATATTACACTTCAGAGCGGCCATCTTTGTCTGTGTAATTAGTCCAATAGAGCAGTGACATTCAACAGGACGCACCAAAGAGAGGATTCCAAAGAAAACCATCAAAAATAAGCTGTTGACAAAAAGGGTTAATTCTGTCAAATAGATAAAGAAACACTTTTTTTTCTTTATTTTTAGGTTTTTAAGACTTTTTAGACTGATATAAATAACCATATTTTTTAAAAACTGTCAAATATGTCATCGCCTTACTTTAAAGGTAAGTATTCTGCATTTTTCATATTGCTGTCAGCCTTTAAACATGCTCTTGAGTGCCTCAAATTTGCCATCTCATGTTTTGAAACAAAAAAAAGTTTCTTATTCATTCTATGACCTGTGTTATCAGTCACTTTGAATGACTTACTGAGTGCATCAGCCAGCAGATGGCGCCAGCGCTATATACAATCTAGTGAAGTTAGAGTTGAAAAGATGTCATCGTGTGGATTTGCTGCAGCAGTTATCGAGTTCAATCAATCAATCAATCAAACAAACTTTATTTATAAAGCGCTTTTCATACAGAAATGTAACACAAAGTGCTTTACAGTGAATTAAAAACATTCCCACACACGCCCACATCCACCCAACCACCCCACAACCACCAGACCCCATCCACCAAACACCTGCACACACTCTCCCACACACATGCACGCATACTCCCACACACACTGCACACACACACGCACACACACAAACGCACACCTCACACACACACACACACTGCACACACACACGCACACACACGCACGCATACACACCTCACACAGACACACACACACACTCTAAGATACAGGAGGCTGAGTACAGATACACCTGTTGAGGAGGCACCATCGGAGGAGCCGTCTGCACCAGGAGCAGAGAATCAGCCACAGCCACAGGGCACAGACTCAGGGCCCAGAGGAGAGATGAGGCCCCCACCAAACCTCCACCAGGGGCCCATGAACCAGTGCCCAGCAGCCACAGCCGACCGTCGCTTGCAGTACAGAGGGCTCCACAGAGGAAACACTGGAGAGCCTAAGATAAGTGAAGGATTCAAGTAAATGAGTACAAAGATCAGCAAAAACTAAGACCTAAGGTTTAAAGTAGAAACATCAAGATTAAAACCTAACATAAATACAAATAATAACAAATAGATTAAATAAATATAGAATAAATAATAAATATTAGTCAAAAGCTAAGGTAAAAAGGTGGGTCTTGAGCCTGCTCTTAAAACCCTGAACGTTCTCTGCGGCCCTGAGGTTCTCCGGCAGGTCGTTCCACAGATGAGGGCCATAGTGCTGGAAGGACATCTCTGTGAGTGTGTGTCCTGACTTTGGGAATTACTTGGAGCCGGCTGCTGGAGGAGCACAGGGCTCACAAGGGTTCATACGGTAAAAGCAGCTCTGAAAGATAAGAAGGCCTAAGATCATTAGAGGCAGAAATGCTCAGAACGAGTTTAGTGATAATTTAAGGCCTAAAAACAACAAAAGATTCTCTGATAAATGACGTATGAAGTCTGAAAATACGTCCGGGATAGGAGGAGTTCGCAGGAAGTGTGTTTGATGCTCAGAGGGAGAGGATTTTATTTAAACATTCCTTAAAACAGTGTGAATGCAACTGAATGCTACTCCAGGTGTGTTATTAATAGTGGAACATTGTTAGAACATGGTTAAACGCTCAAAAAAGTAACTGGAGCATATGTGTCCTTTAAAATATATTGTTATTTTTTAAAATCCTGCTCTTGACCAAATCTTCTGTTTTAAATTCATATTAGTTATATGTTTTTGAAAGCGCAACCCTCTTTTTCCGTTTATAATAGACTTCAGGAACATAATGGGCTCTTTGCTTCACATCAACAGCAGAATGAAGCACATGCAGTGTAGACTCTTATGAACACATTTTCACAGAAAAACCCTGATATTGTTTTGTTATTCATTAAATTGATTTCCTGTATTATTTATGAATGATTGTCAACTTGAAAACTACTGTTATACATCAGATGAATGTTGTAAAGGAATTGTTTACATGAATATTTAAATATACAGGAACAAATAAACATATTTCTACTCACAATGTTTTGTAAAATGCCTCTAAACAGCAGCTGCACCACAGAACCAAAGTCCAATTTTGACATGAATTTTATCATTTTATAGCGCAGCGCATTTTGGCAAACTGGATTTATTTATTTATTAACCTTGATTGATTTAACCCGCTGAGATCGAGACCTCTTATTCTTTGTTCGTTCTTTTAAGACATACACTGTAGTATTATGTAGCTTATCTAGCTTGTTTGCTAACGGCATTCACTATCACCTCAACAATTATTTTCCTCAACAGACTCAGAAACATGTTATTCTTGGAGAGAAAGGTCATGAGTTCAACTGTGTGTGATCCCAAAGTCTGTCAGTGACAAATGACGAGCGTAATCTGTCATTTTCCTGTTCTTTATCTGGTTTTCTCCAACTCTTTAGTTAAGTTTCCTTTTTAAACTGTCAGGTACAAACTAGATATTAATCAGAGTCGTAGGCTTTTATATTTGTTATCAGACTTTAGCAGCTCTTTCACATTTTAGTTATGTTTCGATCTTTTACAAGAGAAAATGTCATCACTCACCACTGACTCTCATGTGTTTGACCACTCACTGCTAAAATTCAGAATATTGTGATGTCGTCCAACTATATAACTATAATTTTATTGCAGGGCTACTCAACTTTATTTGACGGAGGATGGTTTTGTCCTCGGGAGAGGCCCGGGTCGACAGGGGTGAGAAAGGATGCATTGCACCCTCATTTAAAACTGTTTGCGCCCTCATTTTACTGGTCTAGACCCGGGCCTGCCCCAAGGCCAGAAACAGGTCCAATGCTCTAATACTAAAGGCTCTGACAACATCTGCAGAAGCAGGACTAAACCAGGACTAAAACAGGGCTAAACCAGGACTAAACCAGGACTAAAACAGGGCTAAACCAGGACTAAACCAGGGCTAAACCAGGACTAACCCAGGTCTTAAACAGGACTGAACTGGGGCTAAACCAGGACTAAACCAAGACTGAACCAGGGCTAAACCAGGATTAAACCAGGTCTTAAACAGGACTGAACCAGGGCTAAACTAGGACTAAACCAGGGCTAAACCAGGACTGAACCAGGACTAAACCAGGTCTTAAACAGGACTAAACCAGGGCTAAACTAGGACTAAACCAGGACCAAACCTGGACTAAACCAGGACTAATCAGGAATAAATCAGGTCTAAAGCAGAGGTTTATATTTTCTATATTTTTTTGAAGATGGGTTGAGGGCCGGATCATATCCCTTGGAGGGCCAGAATTGGCCCCCGAGCCTTCAGTTGAATAGCCCTGCTCTATAGCTTCAGATTGTTCCTTTGGTTTAATTACTTATAAGCCGCAGTAATGACCCCATCCAACTCGGCTTTCATGAGGAGGAACGACCAAACTCGGACGTACTAACTTTACGTTGAACGGGATCGACGACGGTGCTGAAATAACGGATGAACTGGAGCGCTGCGTTGATATTTTACCTCTCCACTCTCGTCCCTCTCCCCTCCTCTTATCAGGTTAGGGGCTTCATTAATCACCGCGCCGACAGCTTTAGCCGGGGGACCTCTCAGCATTTCACCCAATTAGCCAGCGCCGAGACAATAGGAACAAGTTGCAAATTTACGGCGTCGCAACCGTGTCATTATGTGGAAAAAAGGCCAAAATGAACCTACCTTAACTCCCTCGAAATTCCGTCATTGATCAGAGGTCTTTGTGGTGTCCCTGGAGCGTGGCACGCAATTACGGATATTATTACATCTGCATTGATTTTTTGTGCTTTTTTTTTAGGAGAGCAAAGTGTCTCCAAGCAATTAAAAAAAAATTACAGTGCGGAAGTGGGCCAATTAAAATGCCCCCGGCGTGAGAGGAGAAGCAGGGAAGGTCCGGAGTGTCAGAATGTTGCCTTTTAAAATGCGAGAACCAGAGAATTAACCGCTCGAGTGGTTTTGGAGGTAGGCGCTGTTATGTGAGGAAGGACATAATGGAAATCAATCGTTGTAATATGTTTGTAATGGCACTTTGTAAAGAGTGAGGCAATCAAACAGGTCACTGTTTGAAGCTTGGACATGGACACAGTAAACAGTGCATGTGCAGAGCTTAATTTATATTTAGTTCATGGTAAAACGCTGTATTAATTGGGGCTGTGGTGATATCACATTTTGCAGGGCAATATTTTCGTAAGGAAATCTACACAATAAATGAACATACTGAAAAAAAAAGAAAAAAAAAAAAACACTTGTCAAAGTCTCTCAAAGGCTACACTTTTGTCCTTTTTTATTCACTCCGCACTCAGTGGTACCGCAGCTGTCCTGGGGCAGACTGACGGTAGCGAGCCTGCCAATCTGCACCATCAGCCCCTCCCACCACATCAGTTATTCACTCCCACCACTCTCATGCTGGGCAATGTGGGTGAAGTGTCTTGCCTAAGGACACAGCAACATTTCCTCCAGCGCCCCCCTGTTCACCTGGTGCTCCAGCGGTCTCCCATCCAAGCACTGCCCAGGCCTGACCTGCTTAGCTTAAGAGATCTGACAGGATCAGGCTTTGACAAGAAATTATGTCCACTCAGAGGAGCAGGTTTGAGTCTAGAAATAGTCCTGACAGTCTACACATCATATCTGATCATACTAGGCTAAGGATCTCAGACCCCTGCGATGGACACAAGAAATGGATACTTTTGGAGCTGTTACAGGAGAATTGCTGTTGTGGATTTCTAAAACAAGTTAAAGAATAAAAATGCAGAGAGAATGAGTCTGATCAATGAGTTGATTTATTCACTGGTACAAAGTGCCTTTCCCTGACATAGTGACTCTCCCTGGTCGACGGAGGTACATGACAATCAGAACACATGCTTTTTATACACAAGACACAGGTTATCACATCATGAGGAGACAACATGAAACATCAGTGTGAAACAAGAGCAAGGACATATGTGACTGTCAGTATTTATGAACAACAACACCCATCAGTGGTGCTTCCAGTTAAAGCCAGATTTCAGAGTCAAAGGACGTCATAAAAGGATTAGATGTCCATTATCTATCTTTGGGACCGGGACTGGGAGCCAACAAAACAGGTGCTAAAGAGATGTTAAAGTTGAAGTTAACCATAGCAAGTCAGAATGAGAATACAGAACTTATAACTGCGATGACAGAGCATACTTCTGTCAGAAGGGAAGAAAATAAATCAATAACAAACTGAACCAACAATAAAAAACTGACTATATGACTATACTGGACAATCCATTTCGGATCATGTGCAGTGTTGTGCTGTGTGTTTGTTTCTGTCTCTGTGCCCTGTTCTTTGCTTTTTGTTTTTTTCAGTTTGTGATCTGTTAGACAACTTGACAAGGAAATAAACGACCTGTACTGACAGAGATCAGTGCTCAGACAGATGAAAAGTCAGAAAGTTTTAGGAAGTTTATGTTTGCGTTTTGTCTGTATGTGCACTTTTTAGTGAGAATTCCATGTTAAGTTTTATTCACCTTATTCCGGAAGTTGCCGTACTCGCCGCCGTCTCGTTTCTGTTGTATTAGTTCACACGGGGCAGACGAGCTCAACAGAAAATAAGTTCTACACGGACTAAAAAAATGCTTACAGGCCGACCAGGAAATCGGTGCGTTGTTGACTTGTTGTTGCTCGTGTTCATTAAACATTTTACACAAATCAATCTACTTTATGTAACATTTTAGCGGCGAGACTTTTTCCTCGTTCGTCATTAGCTTTAACGGAGTTCTCGTCAAACTGAAGTGCGTTTACAACAAAAGTGCAATAAACGGCAAAAGTGGGCGGGGCAGAATAAGGTGAATAAATGAGACTCCAGCTCAGAAGTTTTTCAAATGACTTTTTTAGCACAGAAATACCTGTAAATAAAGGAGTCGTAAATCAGCTTTGACGAGCTTTTAACCTCGTCATAGCAGTGTTTCCTCATCAAGGGTTTCTTCAAAGTTGTACTTTGATTGATTCTTGCACGTTTGAATTAATCCTGTTTTGTCCTGCAACTGAGGCTCAGAGAATACTAGTTTCACCTACCCCCTATACCCGCCCACATCCTGTACTCAGTGTGCTTATCTGAAAGATTCTAAAGTTCTAAAATGTCACTTAGACACTTTTCAAAAATAAAAACATGTAAATGACAATCTGCAGCTTGTTACAGTGAAATGTTAGTGTGAAGAGGCGGGGCTTATCAGTTAATGGACCTGTTTTTATTATTAAGTCATTTTAGAGCAAGTTTACAATGAACAAAATGTAAAATAATGATCTACTTATGTTATAGCTCAATACTAAATACACGAAAAAGCATAACATATCTCATTTAAGTCAATTCTTGATCTATATAAGACTCTTTTACACAATACACCTTTACATGGACTTGTTTGACACATAAATACATTGCTTAACACCAAATAGAACATAACATCATTGTATTTAGATTAACCTTGCACTTTCATTTAAACACATGCCTTCTTTGCAGTGAAAAATACAAAAATGTAAACTTCCTCTTGTCTGGCCCGCTCCTCTTGATCCCGTGTGCGTCGGGGTTGGGCTCTGGGATTATCCAAACCGGCTAATACGGTAAACAATGTCTCCAAACGTAAAAAAATACGCCTGGGGTTTTCATAAACAGCATTTGGGAGCAGGAGGGGAACGGGACAATACGGTTCTGTGGCGTTTTATCAGCCGCCGCGCCGTTTGAAGTTTGTTTCTTTAATCCGTGGAGCAGTGGAATACACTTTCTTGTGCCGGATTAAAAACACTAACAATGGCAGCGCGGGGAAAACAAACTGCTTAAGCTCTCCATACGTCCAGGTCTCCTCCAATAACCCTCTGTATTGTTTATGCATTTAGGCTCTGATTTAAACTGAGAAGGGATTGGATTTACAGTTTGCAGGTTCAGAGGTGGTTTGCCAGTGTAATCCACCAAATTTTGTTTATATTCCAAACTCATGGAAGCTGGTTTTCAGCACTGTTCAATTAAAAGGGAACGTTTTAGAATATGATCATGAGGTTGTGCAGGTTTGTTTGAATTGGCGTCGAGGTGAAAACGGGCCAGTCTGGAAAGTCCTCTGAAAGTTGGCACTAAAGAAGCAAATGTGTCCTCAAGTCAACTTTGTTTTAAAGGTTTTTTATTGGACTTACTCTGGTGTTGTTTTTATCAAATTAAATCGTCCAAAAACTAGTTGAAGAGCCAAGGTGAGACCACTGGCCTCTGCTTTTAAAGGTGCTGTACCTGATACTTAAAGGACACATATTCTGCTGCACTGACTTTTTTTCCCCACCAATTTTCAGTCAAATCTAGATTCCTCAAACAAAAATAAAATATCCTAAATCCCTGCTAATGTTTTTCTATCTAATGTTGACAAAATAAGGCAGATTTATAATAATATGTGACATTTGGTCATTTCTACACATAAAATCCCTTATTTCTTTATGAAAACATGACATGATGTAAAACTTATTTTTGTTACTTTCATGCAAGTAAACGCCAGAATATGTTTCAAATGAATATATTCAAATTTAAGATTTTTTCTATTCACCTGTAACGTCTCACCTTTAAAGAGACATAATACTTTTTTCAGGTTTGTTTTATTAAACTCTAACATAATTAGATTTTACATGTTGTTCATTGTAAACCACAATATCGATCCAAAACGCCTTACGAATAGAAACAGGTTCACCGTCTTCCTGTTCAAAACTGAACTGATAAGCCCCGCCTCCTCGTAGTAACTTTTCGCAGCAACAAGCAGCAGATTGTCATTTACATGTTTTTATTTTAGAAAAGTGTCGACGTAACATTTTAGAACTCTACCTGTGTCACTTCATTTGTCACATAATCCCAACTAAGTACAGGATGTGGGCGGGGACCGGGGATAGATGAAAACAGGACTTTTCTGAGCACTGAGCTTCATTTGCAGGACAGTTAACTCAAACATGCAGGAATCAATCACAGTTCAACTTTGACTAAACTAATGATGAGGAAACACAGTTGTAACTCATAAAATCTCATTGCATAATACGTCCCCTTTAATGCTCACGCTCACTATTCTACACTTTCAAAATCAGCAGACGCACATTATTCACCTCCAAATCCACAATAACCAGCCGTGCTCTTACCTCCACAGTCGTCCGTCCTCATGGTTCCACCTGACAGACCGCTCCACAGTAAGATTCATAGAGATCTGTGACGTTATTACCATTTCAAAAGATATTCCTATGAAGAGTGCAATAGTGTATTCAATTTAGAGTGAAAAATTCTACCCATAAAGTGAATGAGACCGGGATTCTTTCCATAATCTGCTCTCAAATCGTTGCCTCGGGTCTTTCCGAAACGGCCATCTGTGAACGTTATCGGTTACAACTGAGCAGGCGAAGAAACCCTCCGAATCTTTTCAGAACATTAGATTTTGATTTTTTATTATGACTATATTTTCAACTCACTTTGGGCCCGAAAACTGGTGGTTGAGCGGCCTCCCCGGACAGCGATCATAATGACACGCTTTCAGAACGGATTTGGAGCGTCTGGGAAGAGCGTGGAGGTGAAGGATGTGACGGAAGAGGAGCCGAAAGGAAAGCTGGATTCTGCACAGTCCGGGACGACTATGGGAGCAGATAACCGCAGGAGCCCGGAGCGGAGGGACGGTCATGGAGTGCCACTCGCATTAGGGACACTGTGGCGTCAAGGGCCGAGGCAAAAGGGGCCCCTGCTTTGTGACGCGCCCCGGGAGGTCGAGGTGCAAAAACGGGGAAGATTTAGCATCGGGCTATCGGAGGATCTGAAGAGCAGAGGTGGAAGTGGAGCTGGTATTTGGTAACAGTGATGCTGCCGCTCCTCCGGCCCCGCGGACAGGTTTAAGGCATTCACTCTCATGTATTTAAGGTCAGACGCTGCAGGTGAAGGAAAAAAATCTTAAATTTAAAGATATAAGTTTGAAACTTCTCCTGTAGTTTACTCAAGTAAATATACAAAAACATATATTACAAGTCATCACGTCATGTTTTCATGTAGAAATAAAATATTTTATGTGTGAAACGACTAAATTTGCACATATTTGGAACATTTAAATCTGAAAAAATGGACAGAAGCAGGTTTTTTAGTTAATTTTGTACACATATTAGTCATAAAAAACTTTACAGATGGGATTATAGATTTCTTATTTAGTTTTTGAGTTAACTAGATTTGGATCAGTTTTTGACTTAAAACAAATCCTTCTGTACATTTCGTCAAATTCCTGTTGAGTCCAGATTGTACAGTTTGGTGTAGGATCTACTTTAAGGCTGATCTTTATGTCTCTGTGGAAGAAAAATGCATTTATGAAAACACAGACAGAGCAAACTGAACAAAAAAAAAAAAAAAGAAAGTTTTGCCTGTAGTGTCTCACCTTAAAGGAGATGTATTATGCAAACTTAAATCAGCTTTTATGAGCTACAGCAGTGTTTCCTCATCATTTTGATTGATTCCTGCTTGTTTGAGTTTGTGTTAAAGTGCCCATGACAGGTTGGACTACTCATGTAACTAAAATATGGGTAAATTAAATATATTTAACATTTTGCTAAAATATATATATATACTTCCTGGTGGTAAATGATGATCACACAAGTAAATGACTTTGTGCTTTGTGACTTTGTGCTAAAACTCATGAGGTCGCTATCGTCACTTCTTTTTTTTTTAATCTGTCAAATCAAAAATATAACACCTGTTATTGCATTAATGTTGTAAGGGTAAAATAAATAAATTATGGATAACCTTTAAATGGAATGAGTCTCCCTAGTGTGATGTCATTAGCTTTATACTTCCTGTCATTTTCAACAGATTTTTCAACTTTTCTCCACAAACTAGTACTGAATTGGTGTAAAACTAGATTTTTAAAAATGTACAATAGGTATTAATACACCAAATAAAAATGTGAAACTGGTTACTTTAGTCCTGTATTGTCCTGCGACTGAGGCTCCCCCCGTCCCGCCCACATCCTGTACTGTACCACATCTCTGAGTGACACATGTAGAGTTCTAAAATGTTCCAAAAGTACAAACATGTAAATGACAATCTGCTGCTTGTTACAGTGAAATGTAACTATGAAGAGGCGGGGCTTATCAGTGCTGCCGTTTTGAATGGGAAATCAATGGACCTGTTTCAATTACTAAGTTCATTCATTTTCTACAGCTTGTTCCCGCTAGGGGTCGTGATTGACTGGAGCTTATGCCAGTGACTTTGGGCCTTAGGTGGGGTACACCCTGGACAGGGGCCAGTACAGGGTTAAACAGAGACATGGACAGACAAGCATCACTCTCACATTCATTCTCTATTATTCTATTACTTTACTAGTTGTTTTAGATCGATATTGTGGTTTACAATGAACAAAATGTAAAATGATGATCTACTTATGTTATAGTTCAATACTAAGTACTTGAAAAAAGCACAATAGGTCTCCTTTGGGTCTCCACAGTATTACTTTTATATTGATTAAATACTGTATATACAATAGCAAAAGTTTGTTTATGAGTCTGTTTGACATGGACCGTGTGGACACATTATCAGAAAAATGCAGACAATTTATCCTTGACTTTTAATTCTCAGTTTAACACCTGTATTTATTATACTATTATTTTCTCTATTCCTGACATCTGTTTCTGACATAATGCGGTCTGGAGCCTCACTGGCCTCCATTGTCTCACTACAGCTTTTATTTATACTTCCTCCTCCTGAACACTCAAATAACACATTGCTGACGATTGAAATCATCCTATGTTGACTTTTCAAGCCCCCCAGGCCTGTATTTATGGCAAATAAACAGCGTAAGACATTCAGTTCCCAATCATTTCTACCGCTTGTGCCCTTTAGGGGTCACACATGGCTGGAGCATATCCCAGTGACTTTGGGCCTTGGGCGGGGTACACCCTGGACTGTGGCCACAGAGCTGACATCCATTCACTAATTTTAGAGTTGCCAATTAACCTAAGACATACATGTCTTTGGACGGC
The DNA here is from genome assembly GCA_019453435.1 of Rhinogobius similis. Lineage (NCBI taxonomy): Eukaryota > Metazoa > Chordata > Actinopteri > Gobiiformes > Gobiidae > Rhinogobius > Rhinogobius similis. The sequence goes on along the minus strand of CM033638.1, from coordinate 29,263,200 downwards.
AGGAGAAAGGCGGAGAACACAGGGAGAGCATGTAGACTCCACCCAGAGAGAGCGTGTTATGTTGATCTGGTCTAGGATTCGAACCCACAATCTCCTTATTGGGAGGCAGGAGCTCTAACCGCTCTGCCACCTTTCACTGACGGTTTCTACTTTTTTACTTCCCTTTCTTGGACAAAATGAAAAACTCTACAACACATAATAACACACTGATTTCATAATCAGCTTTAGACTGGTGCTTCACACCATCAGCAAGAGCTTGTTTCTATGACTGTGAGATGTAAACTTGATTTTGTGCCTTCTTAAAACGTGATTTAAAAAAAAACAGAACTGGTTAATTTTACTGGACTCGTTGCTGGCCACAAAAAAAAAAAAATTAAATTAAATACAATTACGGGGGTGCACAGTGGCTTCTACCTCCCAGCAAGGAGATCGTGGGTTCGAATCCCGGACCACCCTAACATCACACGATCTCTCTGGGTGGAGTCTGCATGTCCTCCCCGTGTTACCGTGGGTTCTCTCCGGGTTCTCCGGCTTCCTCCCACCGTCCAAAGACATGACTATGTAGGTTAATTGGAAACTCTAAATTGTCCCCGGGAATAAGCGGTAGAAAATGAATGAATGGTCAATTTTACACTCTTTGCAGTGGTCCATTTTTATGCTCACTTAATGCACTGATATGAGTTTATGAGCACTCAGAGGCCCGAGACAAAGCTAATAACCAATAGCATGCTAACACACTTCTTTCCTAAGACTTAAAACATATCTAACCTGGAAAGCAACAGATTTGACTTTATTGCACGAATCATAGGGCCCCTTTAAGAGTTTTGAGAGCTTTTGCCACGCTCCCTGTTTACTCAAATAAACAATCACCCAAAAGTGTTTTTAGTCGACCAAGAACTTCTTTGTCCGACCACAGCCATCTTCTTCACTGACCTCCCAGCAGATGTTTTGCATAAAGAGTATCCGGTCGACACAGTTATGTTGTACGACCGCGCTAATAAATCTACACTCTTGCATGCTGTTTCTTGCTAAACATTTCGCAACACTTTCCCCGCAATTTCAAACCCATGATTCACCCTGTATCTGTTCCTCGCACACGCTCTGCCCGTCAAGGTTGTCCCACATCCTCCGCGCTCTTCATTCACGTTTCCGACAGGCTTGGCTCCGTCGCCCTCCCACCAGCTCCGCGCCGCCTTACGAAAGCAACGGCGGCTCCTCGTTAGGCCCCCGAAAAAGGTCACGCAATTGGATTTGTGATGCGTGCGAAACCCCCGCGTGTTTACCTCTGCCGCCTCCCCCCGCACCGCCCGTTGTCCGCGAGCGATGCCACGCTGGCTCGTCAGACACACACACGCGATCAATGCATCGATCGGAGCCGAACAGCACGGAGATTTTAAATTGTCCACCCGCCGTGCCCATTGGGTCTATTTATGGTGTTAGTTAGCGGTGAGAATGCTGCGGACCAGAGGTTGTCAATTAAAGGTAGAAGGATTGGAGAGGAGGCCAGGGGAGAGGGGTAATGAGTAGCTTTTAGCAACAATGGGCCATGATAAAAACAGAAATATGGGAGAAGCCTTTAGAGGAAGAGATGAAGGCATTTCAGGTGTTTGGGCATTTTACAGTGGACAGTCTTTTAAACACGCTTTGGATTAGTATTTCACATGTTCTAACTTAAAGGAATTGGGGGAAAAAACACTTTACAAATAACCCTTCCATTTTCAATCAGGTATTTAGGCGTATTAGCAATGGGGGAAAATAAATAAATGAATCCCTTAGGCAATGTGAATTCAAAGATGTTTAATCACTCCTCAGGGAAAAGATTTTTACCTGTAATGCATCAGGGTTAAATTCAAACAATGATTTATGAGGCTCAGAGAAGATGAGCTGATAAATATAGCTCTACAAACGCTATTCAATGTTTACTTCCTACTGAATTTTGAGGCCATAAGTCTGAGGCATATTCACCTTATTCCGGAAGTTGCAGTACTCGCTGCCGTCTTGTTTCTGTTGTATTAGTTCACACAGAGCAGACGAGCTCAACAGAAAATAAGTTCTACTCGACTAAAAAGCCGTTTTCAGACTGACCAGGAAATCGGTGCGTTGTTGACTTGTTGTTGCTCGTGTTCATTAAACATTTTACACAAATCAACCTACTTTATGTAACATTTTAGCGGCAAGACTTTTCCCTCGTTCGTCATTATCTTTAACGGAGTTCTCGTCAAATGGAAGTGCGTTTACAACATAAGTGCAAAAAACGGCAAAAGTGGGCGGGGCAGAATAAGGTCAATAGTGAAATGAAAACAATACATTTTGGGCTTGAGCTCTGGGTAATGACCGAAAGGACAAGATCGCAGATACAAGCGATCAAAATGAGCTTCCTCCACAGGGTGTCTGAGTGCTCCCTTAGAGATAGAGAGGAGCTCAGTCACACGGGAGGAGCTCGGAGTAGAGCCGCTGTCCCTCTGGAGCCTCCTGGAGTTGTTCTGAGCATGTTCCACTGGGAGGCGGCCCCGGGGTAGACCCAGGACATACTGGAGGGACTATGTCTCTCGGCTGGCCTGGGAGTGCCTCAGGATCCCCTGGAGGAGCTGGAGGAAGTGTCTGGGGAAAGGGAAGTCTGGGAAATCCGCTTAGACTGCCGCCCCCGTGACCCGGCCCTGGATAAAGATGGACGGATGGATACGTTTGGACTGTTCTCCTGGCACACATCCTGCATGACACAGACAGAGCCGACAATCAAGGACTGAACACTTAAAGGGGCTGTCACTTTTTTCTTTTCATGTAATAAAGAAATATCTGTTTTGCTACAGTACAGATGTGTTGAAAGTCCAGTCCAATGTACGCTCTATGCATTAGGTTAGTGTTTTATTCACAAATGAGCAGGAAGTGTGCTGTTAGCATGATAGTTGTTGTTAGCATTAAACTCAGGTACAGTGCCTTGAAACTTCAAAATGAATGTATTTATCGGACTTTAGGACAAATACACACAACGAGATTTGCCGGACTTTGTTTTAATGTTTTAGGACTAGCTAATGTTTTTGTTTCGTTCTCTGTATCTGGGTAATTTTTTAAATTAAATTTAATTTTAATTTAATTTTAAACTTTTATTAATTGAATATTAAACAAGATTACCTACTTGTCAGTCTGTGGTTAGGACGATCGTTGCTCTATGGAAGAACAGATCCAGTTCAGTGTCCAGTGTCACGGGATGATTTGCTTCCCGCTGCACGTGCCTCCTCTTCCTCCTCTTCCTCCTCTTCCTCACGAAAAACACACCCCTCTGTGACATGGGATTTAAACGGAGCCGGAGCTGAAGCGTAACAGTGAGTTTGATGGACGGACATGTAAATTGCCCTGCACTGGCCACGTTTGGTCCCAGCAGCATGCGGTTCTGCTTAAATGGCTCCTCCACGTGTCCATGTGTGACTGAATGAAAGTCTACATGCACAGTGCAGCCATTTATGAAATAAGTTTGCAGCTATTTTGTACTTTTACTTTACATTTCCTCATACAGCACTTAACAGGCTTTTTAAAGTGCCTATGACAGCTTAGACTATTCATTTAACTAAAGTGCAGTTAAGATAAATGTATTTCAAATTTGGTTAACATACGTAACAAGTCTTATCCCAGTTTAGCATTTTTTTGGTGTTTAATTTTACTTCCTGACTGTAAATGATGACATCACACTAGAAAATGACCAAGCAACCATTCTGTACACTGCACCAAAACTCATTTGATATCACAGATTTTTTTTTTTAATTTACAAAGAAAAATACGCTTGAATACTTTATTTTGTTGAATCAATGTGTAACGTGTCAAAAAGTAGTTTATTTTGTATAAATTATGCTTTGGCTCCCCAGTGTGATGTCATCAATGTGTTTACTTCCTGTAATTTTCTACAGATTTTTCAACTTTTCTCCACAAATGGCTACTCAATTGGCGTAAAACTCTAATTTATATGTACAACTGGTATTAATACACAAAGTAAAGACAAAAATTAAAAAAATATGAATGACCTTTCTCAACCTGCTTTGTCTGGAATGTTCCACAGAATTGTATTAAACTCATGTAACTCACATCTATTAAATTACAGATTTGTTTCCTAATCAAATACCTTGAAAAACATGCATTCTTACTGTGAACGTGCTCGCCTCTCCATTGATCTGACCTGTAACTTGCCCTGGCGGCGTCACCTCGAGATAGATATGGTTTAATGCCGTATTGTGGAACATTCTAAAGGCAAAGCAATGACAAGCAGGGTCTGTGCTTGGGCTGGTCCTCTCCCGTTTCAAACCTGTTTTAAAGCTGTGCACCGGACCCAAAATGAACGGATGTGAATTTTAACAATGTACCAGAGTTTTTGGATTTAAAAACCTTCGTCTGGTTCCAGGAAAACCAGGTACCCCAACTTTAATCTTGGTATTTCTCTGTGTGAACAGAAAAATACTGTAGTTGGTTTCAAAAATAAAAGAAATAGTAACAGCCCCAGTGCATAACTTTTTAGCCAATGTCAATGTTGCCATAGAAATGCAGTTCCTTTAGCTCTAACATTCCTCAGTATGAAAAGAAAAAGAAGAAAAAAAAAAAAGAAAAAGGAAAAAAAAGGAAAAAGAAGGAAAAAAAGGGGAAAAAAAAGAAAGAAAAGAAAAAAGAAGAAAAAAAAGGAAAAAAAAGAAAAAAAGAAGAAGAGAGAGAGAGAGAAAAAAAAGAAGAAGTTAGGACTGTGCAAGGTGCAGATGTTCCCCAGCCTACTATTATTGCAGGAGGGGAAAAAAAAAAAGAAATTGTATGTATCTATATGAGTTTGAGTGTTGTGTGTGGGTGTACGATAGTGATGGCAATAATGATAATAATAACAATTCTACCATCACCATCTACCATTCTATCATGCATTTATATATATATATATATATATATATATATATATATATATATATATATATATATATATATATATATATATATATATACTCACACACACACACACACACACACACACACACACACACACACACACGCACCCCAAACCCCTTTTTCCCCTGGTTTGTTGTCTTGTGTTATGTTATTGTCTCATGTCATTTTTATGTTATTGTTATGGATTGTGATGTTATTGACTATCTCGTATAGACTGTAATTTTTCTAAAATCTTTCTTTGTTTCTTGAATGTTGAATGTATGTTTGCAATGGTTAATAAAGAAAAACAAAAAAAACCAAAAAAAAAACATTTGTCAGTATGGCATAAAACCTATCTATCTCAATGAAGAACGTTCAGAGGGATGTTTATAACTTTTCTATTTTTATAATGACGCAGCAGTTTACTTTCCACCTCTAAAAAGTTACGCACTGTCCCTTTCAAATCATGTCTACATCTGGAAAAGACACTACACTTCCTTTTCAGATGAGGTATATAGCTGTTAAACCACAGTCTGGGAAAGCCACGGGGAAAGAACAATGAACAAAAAAATCAAGCCCTTAGGCAACGTGACAGCTGGTAAATACAGCCATGTGTTTGCTGTGAACACAATGGGACCCTTGAACAGGTCCAGTGATGGTTTACGGACAAACTGTGCTGGAGATTTTTACCTGCAACGCGACAATCCGGGGAAAATTCAAACAGAGGGAGTTGTGAGGCTCAAAGAAGACATACTCGTGAACAGGATTAATGAAACAAGAGTGAATGGATAAATACAACTCCAGTTTTATTTGATGAAGGGATAACACTACACAGACTTGGGATAAACACTTACTGAAAATGTATTTAGCTACTGAATACCTGCATTAAATATTCTGCATTTTTCCTATTGCTGTTAGCCTTTAAACATACTCTTGAGTGCCTTAAATTAGCCATCTCATGTTTTAAAACAAAAAAAAGTTCTTCTTATTCAGTCTGTTGCCTGTGTTATCAGTCACTATGAAATGACACTTACTGAGTGCATCCAGCCAGCAGATGGCGCCAGCACTATATATACAATCTAGTGAAGTTAGCGCTGAAAAGATGTCATCGTGTGGATTTGCTGCATAAGTTATCATGTTTAGAGGCAGAAATGCTCAGAATGAGGGTTGATGATTTAAGGACTAAAATCAGTAGAAGATAAGTGATGTATGAAGTCTAAAAATACATCAGAAAATCCCATAACTTCAGCAGGAAGTTTCTTTGACGCTCGGAGAGGGAAAATTTTCCAATAAACATTGGTCAAAACAGTGTGAATGCAGCTGCATGCTACTTAAGGTATGTTTTTGATGACTGAACATGGTTTAAAGCTCAAAAAAGTCACTGTAGCAGAACATGTGTCCTATAAAAACACTTCTGGATCACCATGACGTCGTGATGAGTGTTTTCAGCTCCCAAGAGTTCAACAAAATATTCAACACGACTTTACCCACGTACGCCATGTTTCCGGCGTGGACACCACAGTAGAACACACACTGCGTCCGTTCGCGGATGACTTTTAGCTCCTCGCTGATTGGCCGATCCCTATCCCTGCATTTAGTCTTTCAAAATCCGCTGTGTTTTGTCTCTCATTTGCATCAGAGGGAACAAAGCGCGCCTGTCTGCCGCTCGCAGGTATCCAGCGGGGGCTCCGGGCTGACGTCTCCCGGCAGCCAGCGGTTAAGTGGCGAGCCGTGTCAAAAGTGTCAAGCCCGCCGCTCCTGCCGCAGCCCATGCATGTGATGTGATGGGCGAGTGAAGGCGGATCCCGTGGAGAGCGGCGGGGGGTCATTATTAAGCCTCTTAAATTAGCGCCCCCCTCCCCACTCCGCCCGGGCAATTTTCAGAGCGAGCGACGTCGACGAGCACACAGTGAACCCGGCATGTTAGCGCCACAAAGAGAATCAAAGTTTAGTCACTGGGAAAATGTGCTCGGGTTGTGTGTGTGTGTGTGTGGGTTTGGGATTGGATCGTTACATGCGAGGGGTGAAGAAGATGGTTGACCCTTTTTTTTTGGAGGTTTTGCGCTAGAAGTAGGCTAGATCTGACTGTCAAATCATAAGCAGGGAGGGTCTGCAGGGGTGTCTGTGCTCGTGTTTGCCAACCAGGGGTACGTGGGCAATTACCAGGGGGTACTTAGAACAGTTTCAGGTTTTAAAAAGAAATTACATGTACTTTTCTCTAGATAAAAAAGTCTGCTTTGTTGTACATTTAGCATTTTTTTGGAGTATCTTGGACTAGGGTTAGGGTAGGACAAGAGAACAAGACAAGGACAAGATCTCGTGTCTTGAGATCTCGCGAGATTGAAACGTCTCAAGATTGTGCGAGCACGAGGGCTGCACAATATATGGCAAAAGTATCGATATCGGTATCAATATATATAATATTGGCTGATGCAATAACGATATCGCAACAAACAAAATATAAGTCTTCTATAAGTCTTCATTTGACAGAAATGTCCTGTTTTTAAAATCAAAAGAGTGAAAAGGGAAAATCATGACGTGAAACTAAATTAGCCTCGGTTTTGTATTTATTGGTTTTTATTTTAATATAACAGACATTATTGCATCAAAAATATCTGCAACAATTAGTAGAATAATCGTAGTCGACTATTAACAATAATGTCGTATTTTGATGCTGTCATCGTTCTCTGCACTAAACTCTAAAATTAAAACACAGACTTAAAGACTTTGTAACAAAGACAGTGACATTATTAAAGAAAAATGGCAAAAAAAAAATGGCAGACCATTTCTGATCTCAATTATACACTTTATATTATATTATCTATCTTGAAGGCTTCATTCACAATATTTCAACATTTATTTGGTTAAAAAATGTTGGTTCAAATGTTTAAAAAGTTTATTCTTATTCTCAATCTACAATAGAAAGTAGTTTCATTGTATTTAAATATCACAATGATATCGATATTGCAGATCTTGAAAGCCATATCACAATAATTTCCAATATCATGCAGCCCTAGCGAGCGCTCACAGAGTAATCTCATGAGAATGATGTAATATGATGTTTTTGCAGTGCAATAACCTTCCTGGAAGAATTATTATTTAAGAGAATATCCAGTTTGCAAACTGCGTTGTTCTTTATTGTTTTATAATGCCAAATTTCACTTGTAATACAGACAACTTACCAAAGGAAGGCAGTTTATTAGGCTTGCATTTTCTTATTCTTTTTTTTTAACAAGTTAAACAACTTTTTATTTTAATGTGATAAAAAGTTAGATAAAAGAAAAAAAAAATTACTATGAAAATCTTGTCTTGTTCTCGTCGTGTCTTGTCTTATGAACCCAGTCTCGTCTCGTGAAAGCTGTCTCTCGTTACACCCCATCTTGGACCATAAATGTAATTAAAACTAAAATATAATGGCAATAACTGACAATATTTGACTAGTAAACCCTTTATTTATTTATTTATTTTTTGCTGAAACTCAAGTTTAGTTCAATGAGGCAGTGGAAGACCACCCTCGAGGCCAAGTGTCCATCAGATGTGGCATATACTAAGGAGATGCACTGTCCCCACTGCTGTTCTGCATAGGTCTGAACCCCCTCAGCCAGATAATCAACAACACTGGCAATGGATACCAGCTCAGGAATGGGGCCACCATCAGTCACCTCCTCTACATGGATGACATCAAGCTGTATGCTAAGAGTGAGTGAGACATCGACTGATCCACACGACCAGGATCTGACATTGGGATGTCATTCGGGCTGGAGAAGTGCAGTCGGACGGTAAGATAGAGAGGGAAGGTACTCCACACAGAAGGGGTCTCACTCCCAGAAGGAATAATAGCAGACATTGAGGATGGGTACAAATACCTTGGAATACCACAGGCAAGTGGCAACCTCGAAGAGGCAACAAGGAAAGCGGCAACAGCCAAATACCTCCATCGAGTAAGGCACGTCCTATGAAGCCAGCTCAATGGCAAGAACAAGTCCTGAGCGATAAACAGCTACGCACTGCCAGTGATCAGACCCTGCAGGCATAATAAGGTGGCCAAAGGAAGAGATACAGACCACAGATGGTAAGAAACGAAAGCTCCTTTCCATGCATGGAGGGTTCATCCCAAATCCAGCACCCTGAGACTGTACTCTAGCAGTAAGGAAGGAGGCTGTGGACTAGTGAGCGTGAGAGCCACTATCCAGGATGAAACATCCAAGATCCACAAGTACATCAAGGGTAAGGCCCCAGGTGATGTGCTCAATGAATGTCTCAGGCAATGGGGAACAGAAGGTGAGGTGCCGGAGGACGGACCATCATGGGAGGACAAGCCCCTACATGGGATGTACCACCGGAACATAACTGAAGTGGCTGATATCAAGGAATCCCACCAGTGGCTAGAGCCGGACTGAAGGACAGCACAGAGGCTCATCATGGAGCAGGAGCAGGCCCTGAGCACCAGAGCGATAGAGGCCCGGATATACCACACCAGACAAGACCCAAGGTGTAGCTCCTGAGACAGTCCAGCACAGAACTGCAGGGTGTAAGATGCTGGCAGGCAAAGCATACATGGAATACCATAACCAAGTGGCTGGCACAGTGTACAGAAACATCTGTGCGGAGTATGGACTGGAAACCCCAAGGTCAAAATGGGAAACACAACAACAACAAACAAAACAACAAAACAAAGGTGGAAGAGAATGACAGAGTGAAGATGGGACTTCAGATACAGACTGACAGAATGGTAATGGCAAACCAACCAGACATCGTGGTGGTGGATAAAGAGCAAAGGAAGGCCGTTGTGGTTGACGTGGCATCACCAAGTGATGGCAACATCAGGAGAAAGAACACTAGAAACAAGAGAAATACCAAGAGCTCAGAGAAGAGCTGGAGAAGGCTTGGAAGGTGAAGGCCAAAGTGGTGCTCAGAGAACTCGGGGCAGTGACCCCCAAACTGGAGAAGGCTACAGCAGATCCCTGGAGGAACATCAGACATCTCAGTCCAGAAAAGTGCAGTGCTAGGAACAGCTAAGATACTGCGCCGAACCCTCAAGCTCCCTGGCCTCTGGTAGAGGACCCGAGCTCAGAGATGGATGTGACCACCCGCGGAGGGTGAGAAGGGAATTAAAAAAAAAAAAAAGTATAATCAGGTACAGCCCCTTTATAAGAAAATTGGATAACACTTTATAATAACTACACGTATTCCTGCCTTAATAAAGCATGAGCAAAGAGTTAATTCATAGTTAACAAATAGTTTATTAAGAATGATTCAGGATTACTAACTATTTAACTAATAATCCAACCCTAATTCCTAACCTTAACCCTAACCTTAAGTAAGTAGTTACTAATCATGAATCATGCTTAATAAACTATTTGTTCATGATGGATGAAGTCTTTGCTCATGCTTTGTTAAGGCAAAATAAGGTGTAGTTATTATAAAGTGGTAGCAAAAAATACAATTACATTTTACATTGCAACCAATCAAGGAAACTATAGGGATTTTGGGTGCTGCAAAAATAAATGCAATTTCATTTATAATTATGGGTTGAGTTGGAGAAAAATATTTTTGCCATATAACCAGGCTATTCTAAAGGAGGATGTGAAAAAATAACAAAATAAAAAGTGTAAAAGTCAATTATGAGTCAGATGGTCATTGCAAAGTGTTTGTTGCTAGAATGTTCTGAAAATAAATGTGCAACAAACATTTTTTTGTTTGTGTCGATGTTCAGACATAAAGAACATGCAAACGTCAGAGAAGGGGAGAAGGGCACCACTTTATGATAACTACACCTTTATTTGCCTTAACGAAGAATGAACGAGGGCTTAACTCACAATGAACTTATAGTTTATTAAGAATGTTTCAGGCTTAGTAACTACTTAATTAAAGGTAGAGTTAGTGTTAGTTAAGTAGTTACTAAGCCTTATCAATCAGCTGTTTGTCTTCGTTCATGTTTTGTAGCACAGGTCCATGTGGTCCGGCTGACTCTGAGGCCTGAATGCTAAGAGTTTAAAGTGTCTGCTTTCCCGTCTCCTCCGCTGACAGCTACTATCCTATTCTTTCCTTTCCAGTGACCAGCCCGTCTCTCCCCGAGCGCTGGGTGTGGATGTATATTTACATGAGGGAGCCACATAAGCGGTGTCTGGGGAGGGGGTCCTTGCGTCTGGGGAGGGGCCCGGGGTCTGGAGGAGTGTGGAAGGGAAACCATTAGGGGAATAAAGAGAGGTGCTAGCTCACAGTGCAGCGTCACGGCCCAGCGGAGCACATCAAATTGGCTCTTGTTCAGGGGAGCCCACACAGAGCCGCACATACACATACATATATGAGGTGAGGACAGCTGACAGGGCCCCCGGGGGACAGGGACAGGGAGAGGGAGAGGGCTGGGCAGGGCATGCACGGTCCAGGACGGGAGGCAGGGAGGGCCGGGTGAGACTGCCAGATATGAGGCTAAGGAAGGAAATGTTAAGGATACACTTTTTTTGCTCCAAATGTTTGTTTTTTTTTGTCAGTTTTGCATAGAATCTTTAATTTGGAAACAACAAAACTGTTTAATCAGCAGCTTAAAGCAAGACACACAGGCAAAACTCTTTTTTTTTTTGTCAGTTTGCTCTCTCAACATATCGGCGTTCGTGTGGAAACAACAAATGTGTCCAATCTGCTCTTGAAAATGTTTTATTCTTCCATTGAATCCACTTCATCCATAGATTTCTCTGGGACATTGTAACTTCAAAGGCCGCTTTCTTAAAATGCATTTTTCTCCCTCAAGACATAAACTGATTTATTGTAGTTTTAATTTAAAAATAATAGATGAAATTTGAATTTTTAGGGCAATTTTCAGTCCAATCTAGTTTACTTAAAAACTAAATAAGAAATCCAAAATCCTTTCTGTATTTTTTTGTAACTAATACATGTACAAAAGGAACCAAGAAACTGAAACCTGGTTCTTTCCATTTTTTCAGATGTAAATGTCCCAAAGATGTGTATTTTTGGCCATTTTCACACATAAAATTCCTTATTTCTACATGAAAATATGACATGATGAAAAACTTGTTATATATTTTTTCTTACATTTATGTGAGTAAACTACAGGAGAAGTTTCACATTGATATCTTTAAATTCAAAAATGTTTCCTACCTTACCTTTCCCACCACAAAATGTTTTATTATTTTATTTATTCCACTTAATCCATAGATTATTATTATTACGGATGTAACAATGCAATCCAATATACAACCAAGTGATACAATTACAAAACCATCAGTGCGTCTCATTGGTCAAAAGTAAAAACAAGCCCAGCCGCGCAAGAAATGCAAGATTCATGCATTTAACAGCTAGAAATGATTGCACATGATTGAGATACGCTTATTATACTTGTTATTATCACAACATATCAACAATCACACATATTGTGCAGCTTTAATGAGCACACACATTTATTTTGAAATAACCTCTCGATTTGGTTTGAGGAGTTCATATTCATGGCTTCTTGGTAAAACTGGGACTTTTGTAGCTGAGGAACAGTTAGATTCTAATTCTTGGTCCTGGTGGAGTTCTTTGTCAGATACACTTCATCATTTTAGTTGCAGCCTAATGCTTTGGACACAAAGTGATTTGAGATCAGTTTTAGCAAAACACAAAGCAGCGATGTCGTCAGTGCTTCAGGCTCTGGTGCCGTCGCTGCAGAACCTTCAGATTAGTTTTTGGTCGAGTCCCCATGTCATATTTTACTCGACATATATGTAGACTACAAACGTCAGGAGTCTTATCCACGCGATCATGTTCCGTGGAAACAGTAATAAAAACATTATTCCACTTCCAATGTTCTTCAAATGACGCGGCACAAGAATAAAAAGGATTTAACACTGCTTTACGTAACATCGACTAAAAATAATGAATGGAAAGCAACAGTGTATGAGTGTATAACTTATGTACTTATGAGCTTAGATCAATGTAGCAGATTGTAAGGGGAACAAAATAAATGTATCAAGTAAATAAGTGAATGGTTACACTCTTAATTATCATGAAAAAAAAAAATAACTTCCAGGAGACATTTTCTCCAAATGCAATTTTCTCCCACAGGGACATAAAGATCAGCCTTAACTGTACGATCTGGGACTGAACTAGATATTGATGAAACATACTCAAGGATTTGTTGATATCTACTTCTAAATAAACCAGATTTATTCAAGGTTTAAAGCAGAACTAAGTAACTTCAGCAATAGAGCTCCCCCTTCAGGTCTCATGTGAAAATACACTGCCAGTAAAAAGATGCAAAAGCTTTTCTTCCTTTTTGTTGAAATAAGGAAGTACAATCACATACAAAACATTTCATGTCACCAAATATAAAAAGAGAGCCAGTGTTTCTCAGAAGAGCTGTCTTCAGGAAATGTTCTAAAGCTGGTTTTCCTCTGAGAGACAGCAGGGGGCGACGACGGGGGCTTCAAACGCCCCGAAAATACATTTACAACCAGCACACGGACGTTTAATAAGGTACAAATGTTACTTAGTTCTACTTTGACTTATTACAGTTATAAAAGGTACAATTAGATTTATAGTAGTATATATATATATATATATATATATATATATATATATATATATATATATATATATATATATATATATATATAATCTAGTAGTATGATTTATATCAGTATAATATCTTTGTGTTATTTTGTTTCTTCAAATGTAAAAATGGCTCTATCCATTTTTAAGACTTATATGTCCCAAATATCATACGTGCAATTTTGGCTATTTCCACACCTAAAATGCCTTATTTTTATATTTTAAAAAATACATGCTGAAAAACTTGGAATACATTTTTTTCTTACATTTATGTGAGTAAACTACAGGAGAAGTTTACAATTGATATCTTTAAATGTAAGTTTTTTTCCTCTTCACCTGCAGCGTCGTCTTAATAAAGTCTTAAATATGCTCCTTTTCTATCTGCTACATTCACATTTAAATAGCTGCCAGTCATGCATAAGCCCCGCCTCCCACTGTAACTGCCCTGACAGCGCTGACCAATCAGTGTGGTGGATGTGGGTGAACAGCTGACAGCTTCAGTCTCTGTTGGGGGCAGTGTTACTCTACACAAGCTTTGGAGCTCAACTCAAAACTGTCCAGAGCCAAACTTAGAAACCCCAAAACCCATCACTGAGTTCCCTTAAGAACGAAGCCATTTCATTTGATAATTACATGTATTTTTATTGATTACTGTTCAATAACGTCTTATTACATTGTGTTCATGAGCTAGAGTTTGATGATCTCACAATTTCAGATGGAATAACTAAAAAGAAAAAAAGACATCTCCAAACTTATGATTCAAAAACGTTAAACTTTACTATTTTTTTCTGGGTTTTGCTCGACTGGCTTCATGTCCTTTAACTGAGAACCAACCCGTCTTTGGAAATGAAGAACAGCACCACATGCTGAAGCTTTTGGGAAAAAAAGCATTTCACTTTTGCTTATTTATCTTGACAATGAAGACGGTGAAGTTCGCTTAATCTTAATTTCATGATGTCACTTGAACAACTCATAATAACAGAGCTGTCTTTGTGTTTCCAGGTGGTTTTATTCTCAAACTGTCCAGGAAAGGCCACAGTTTGTCCTGTTTATGTGAATTTATCCAGTGTCGATACTCACTCGAGTCTAGTTTTAATCTCAATTAGTATCTAGTTTTTTGTAAGTTTCACGACCCTTTCATTCCACATTATAACCCTCCTGTTTTCTGACCAAAAATTTAAACTGTAAAAGTCGAGACAGAAAAATTTAAAGATATCAATTTTAAATGTCTTGTGTAGTTTACCCACAGAAAAGTTGGTACTACTTTATAATAACTACTTTAATTTACCCAAACAAAACATGAACAAAGACTTTATTCATAATGAACAAATAGTTGATTAGTAACTGCTTAATTAAGGTTAATGTGTGGGTTAGGAATTATAGTTAGAGTGTCAATTAAATAGTTACTAAGCCTGAATAACTCTCAATAAATCATTTGTTTAGTATGAATTAAGTCTTTGTTCATGTGTTTTTAAGGCAGGAATTAAGGAAGTTTTTATTGTGCAATGCTTTCATGTAAAAAATAAGGCATTTTATGTGTAAAAGGTGCCACAATGTTACATATTTGGGACATATATAAACTGATAGAGCCAGGTTTAAAAATTTTGATATAGTAGATACAACTTTGGAAATGTTATTTCGTATTTGAGTATTTGACTAAAAATTGGTATTGAATGTCAAATTTTGCTACATTTTTAAAAAAATTTCACTAAAACTTCACTAAATCAGGCTTCCGTACACTCAACAAAATTTTGTTCAGTCCAAGATTGTAAAGTTCAAATGTGTAAGTGCTATGTAAAGTGGTGATATTTAAAAAAAAACTGATTGCAGTTACAATCAATGGACTTAAATTGATTACATTAAATAAAATAATGTAATCTAATCTATAATTATTCAATAATTAAAGCTCTTTAGGTGCAGATCGGACGCTGTTGTTGTTTTCAGGTGAAAGCTGAGAGAGAACACTGACCAAAAAAAAGCCCAAAAAATACTTTAGCCGGCGGTGTCTTGCCTTAAAGCTGGAGTACCTGATTTTCACACTGTGGAACCAGAAGTAGGCTTTTAAATCTATCTAACTCGTCCTTAGCTCACACAAACCCTTTGACACATAAACGTTAAAATTCACATGCGTTATTTTCAGTTCTGTAAACAGCTGTTTTCAGGCAGCAAAGTGAAACTGAGGAGGACCACCCGAGCGCAACCAATCAGAGCGCTGCTTTTAGCTCTTACCTCGAAAGTAAATACTTTATTATTAGATGCAGACAGCATGCAGAGGTCTCAATTTTGTGCAATTTTAAAGTGCTGCTTATACAAGATACTCTTTGAGGAAAAACACAAAATGTACTAATTTACACCTGAAAAAGTCAGGTGCGCAGCTTTAAATATTATTTTTAACTTTGAAACGGGAACACTCTGCTAATTTTGAGCCTTAATTTCAGAGCATTAACAAACTAATGTCCAGATTTGAAGTGACTTTAGCAGACATCATCTCTGTAACATAATCCTGCCTCTGACACGTTCTGAAAATGTTCACCAAAGAATACTTTACAGAGCGAAATTACTGCTATTGTTAGCTTAGCCTGCACGCCCGGCTGGTAAACCATTTAAACCGCATTTGTCGCGTTTGAACCCGGTCCTATTTAAAAGCACATGTCAAAGGAGAGAAAATCCCTAGCGTCGCACTGGGTTAGCCTTGACACAGATCTTCCACGTAACACGCTGACACTTCCCGAGCCTTTCCCTTTAATACCAATCCCAAATAATTGATGTCATCCTCTCACCTCTTTGTTTTGGTTGCCATTTTGAACCACAACTCCTCTTCTGAACTTTCTCATTTCGCTTCCCGCTAAACAAAAGCCAATATCAACGTAACCAAAACCATTAAAAAGCGCCGCGGCATTAGCGAAAACGGCGCGACGCAATTAGCCGAGAAATGACTCCCATCTCGGTGACATTTGGGGAAGGAATTGGTAACACAATACAGGGGAGCCTTGATTGACGGGCTAATCCCAATTTGACGTGCGCTGCCTGGCTGGTCCACGTGCGCGCCGGGGAACGAGGGTCGAACCGAGATAACGCTAGCAAGCTGCGCGGCCCTGATATAGCTTCATTTTTTTCCCCTTTCTCGCTACAATTCGTCACCAAAAGTATCGACCATTAATGACAGGATCATCTCCCCGACTGAAATAAACGCGCTAATCCCTTTTTCGCCAGAGCTATGCATTGCTAATATGAGTTATATAAACCGCGGTAATAAATCAATGTTAGCTCAGTTGTGTTTGGGGAAGGAGGCGACGCGGCGGACCCTAGTTAAAATGCGAGACGTCATAAGCTGTTACACGCGGTGAGTAATTGGGGAGGGGGGGGAGATTAAGTGTAAGAAATGCAAATGGATGGAAGGTGAAATGAAGTTTGCCGTTGCGGAGTGCGGAGATGGAGGTCGGAAGCGGGGGATAATGATATGACGGGACGAGAGGTGGAGAGGTGCGCGCCGAGTGAGTGATGAGAATGTCATTGGCTTGTAATGATATTAATCAAAGTCACATACGAGAGCCGGAGAGATCAGCGGCGCTCGGGCTAACGGGAGACACTCGGGGCGGCTCACAAAAAAAAGGGGGAAAAAAAGGTTCAGGCAATCAGATGTAATAAGTAGAAAAAGATCGGAGGTTTGAGTCATAGCTTTGTTCATTCATGTGGGCTTACAGTACTTACTAACTTCTTTGAAAAACATTGCCAATCAACCATTTTTGATTTTCATGTATTTTTAAATCTAGGTTGCAAGAATAAAAGGGGGAAACTTTTTAAATATTGCGTATAAGTGGCAAAGTAATATTCAGATTAAGTTGTAAATAATATTTTTCCTTGACTTACACAAAACGAATGAAGGAAAACAAAAAGCTCAAAAAGACCAGTCACTGCAGGTGAACATTTAGAGATATCAATTTAAAAACGTTTTGTATTGATTTCTAATAAAAAAATAATACATTTTATCTGTAAAAATGTCACATTTTTGCGACATACAAATCTAAATTATGTATAGAGCCAGGTTAGAAATTTTTTTGGTAAAAATTCAAATTTAGCCACAGTTTTTGTAGTTAGTTTGTAGTTTTTGTAATAAATCTGGCCTGGAATGTTTCACAGTCTCACATTAAACTCACCTACATCCATGGAGACAAGCAACCACCAGGGCGAGTTACAGGTCAGCTCTGTGGAGAGGCTGACCCTAACCCTATCCCACATGTAACACAAAAGGCTTTAACGGCATCTGCAGAACTGAACCAGGACTAAACCAGGATTAAACCAGGACTAAACCAGAACTAATCCAGGACTAAAACAGGACTAAACCAGGACCAAACCAGGATCAAACCAGGACTAAACTAGGACTGAACCAGGTCTAAAACAGGACTAAACCAGGACCAAACCAGGTCTGAACTAGTATTAAACCAGGTCTAAACCAGGTCTAAAGCAGGACTAAACCACTAACAACAGATACAATATTTACTATATTTTTGGCAGATGTGTTGAGGACCGGATCATAACCCTTGGAGGGCCTGATTTGGCTCCCAGGCCTTACGTTGAATAGCCCTGATCTACACTTTCACAATTCACAATATTATCTTAGACCACCACTCACTTCAAAGCTCAAAGCTTTCTCTAACTTGCTCATGCTAACCAGAATTGCAAAACGTGCTCATGAAACCCACCTCCTCTGATCTCTTAGCATATTACACATTTATTTTCCCATCCTACCTATTCCCATTTTCCCGTCCACCCCCATAAATACAACTGTCTAACTGCAATTGCTCATGAATCCAAACACACATCGCCAAATACTCAACGCAACAACCTCGATACGGTTAGAGGACCTTTTGACTGACACTTTTATACAGGCTTGAATGTTCTCGAATGGGACGTCCGCGCTTTAAAAGGCCCCTTCTCCTGATTGTAGGCTTTTGGAGAGAGGAGAGGTGACACGGTAATGATTAGGCTGCGCTGAAAGGCTGTTGAATATTTCATACATGTTAGTGGCACTTACAGAAGGAGATGGAGAGGGTTGGACATTGAGGGCCGTTCGGGGCCGGTGCTCAGGGCTAATCGCAGAATAAAGATGTTTGCGTGTGGAGGGCCCTTCATTAAAGACGGCTGGTCGGGGCTGAGCGAATGAGAGCCGTGAGAGGTGGACAGGTGGAGGACTGTCACGAAGAGCGACGCTGCAAGCACTTTACTGAAGGAGACGTGCAAAATAGACTTTTATGAGATTTTGACAACAGCGATTAGCTTACTCAGAGTTCTGGTTGATTCATGCATGTTTGAGTAATCATGTGTTGTTTAGCACTGAAAAGAAGCTGTACCTGATTCTTAAAAATGAAAAACAAAAACAGGACTTAATCATTTTAAACTCTTCGCAGCAGTCCATATTTATTTTACACTTATAATCGTTTTTCACAACTTGAGCAACTACGATGCTAACGGCAAATTTCCTGCTTTGCGGAGAATAAAACGCTCAATAATTAGACACAGTGAGCTCACAGTGGTCTTATTTTCACCCCAAGAGCTGGTATTACAATATATCTGTATTGAAATTAAACAGATTTTACTTTCTTACATGCAAAAAATCAGGTACAAACCCTTTAAGGCTCGAGTGTTTGAAATTTCCGTTTGTGGCAACGCCCACTGCACTGTACTTAATAATAGGAAAATCCAGACTCCGGATCATACACAAATGTTCAAACATTTTGTGTTGCCCTTTTTCATTAAAGAAAAAAAAAACACTTGGAAAATAGACTTATTCTTCCTGAACCGCCGTCAATATACACCCGGCGTTAGCTCAGTGTAGCGTTGTGCAATTAACAAATAGTGAAGCAAGAAACCTCATATGCAAAGTGTTTATTACTAAATATCAGCACAACATGTCTTCTGTACTGCTGAGACTGCTGTGCCGTCTGCC
Organism: Rhinogobius similis; assembly: GCA_019453435.1. Lineage (NCBI taxonomy): Eukaryota > Metazoa > Chordata > Actinopteri > Gobiiformes > Gobiidae > Rhinogobius > Rhinogobius similis. Next base: position 29,243,810 of record CM033638.1, on the reverse strand, counting down.
TCAAATTATAAAACGTTTTATTGTCTAAAAATCAGGATGTGCGTTGTTAGCATGCTAGTTATTGTTAGCATTACCTTGACTGCAAAACTCATCTTAGGAATGTGCTAGGAAAGTGAGGAATAATTTAGACCGCTGCCAACCGTTTTAAAGGTGCTGTACCTGATTTTTAATGCTGTGAAACAGGAAAACTGAACTAGTCCATGCTTCTGATTTTTTGCATGTGATAAAGTAAAATTTGTTTTGTCCCAGCACAGATATAATGTAAAAGCATCTATTCGGGTGAAAATGACACCATCAAGTTTTCTCTGCATGTATTTATAGACTGTTTTATCCTACGAGAGAAGCAGCAAGTGCACCATTAGCATGCTAATGTTTGTTAGCTTTACCACGATTCTCTGGGCTCAGAGACTCATTAAAAGTGAATATTGATGATGCTGGGACCGCATTAGGAAAGTGAGAGACACGTGACTGCAGTATAGCACCTTCAACAATATAGCACCAGTAATAGGGTGACTAGATTTTCATAATTAAAAACGGGGACACACTCTGGTTGTAGTGGGGAGTTACAGTAAAATTGTAAAAAGAGCGTATAATTAAGTACATTATTATACACTTGGTCCATTCACGGCTCATTCACGACTTCAGTAAACAGTGTAATACGAAAAACTTCTATTTATAGTGCTCTGATGTTTTGCGTTCTAGTCATTTTCAGTAACAATTCTCTCTATTTTGGCAATTTATTCCTCTCTTTATTGTTGGCCGGTATCAAATTGGTCAAAAATAGGGACAACTGGGACGTGACTTGTGAAAAACTGGAACAAATGAATGGTTTTGTACAAATATTCTGCGAAATGGGACACAGGGCTCAAAACTGGGACTGTCCCGGGTAAATAGCCCAAACCAGTAAGCAGCTAATCTTGAAGTCCATGACACAAGTAAACAGCCCCTAAACTTGTATCAAATCTAGTCCTCTTTTAAACTACAACTATTATTTTTCGCTCAACCACCAACAACCATCCATCACACAGCGCCCCTTTGCGCCAACAAAAGGAATCAAGCTAACGTGATTTATGCCAGTAATCCTTCGCTAGAATGAAATGAACTGTAAGCATTACTAGTATCTTTATTTCTACCAGACGGATCATGCCCGCTAGCCATAGGTTTCATATATGTAGCATTGAACATTAGCCTGCTATTAGCATGTATTTCTAATAAAGTCTTCACTATGGCGTCTCATCTCATTTGTTATTAGTGCCCTTTAGCTCTGTGCTAGGCCGGTTTCAGCCTGGCTATGCATATGCTAATAGCTAATGTTGCCAGAATGGATCATGGAAGCAGTAATAAATGAGGGATTATAGCACAAAGGAGAGTGGATGTGGACATTAAGGCCATCACGGAGAATGTCAGCAGACTTGTATGAGACGTGGAGTCATATGTTTTTCCAATATGATTCGAATTATTAAGAAAATTGTCTTCATTACAGCCTACTTTGCTGACAGCTCCAGATCCTGCTACGTGATGTCAACAGTTCAACATCAGGGCACAGTGGTATTAAAGCGCTAGTTTGGGATTTTGTGACGTGGTTCAGTGATGGCTAGCTCTCGCCTTCTAGCAAGATGGCTTTGAGTTTGATTCAAGATGGTTTTGGGTTTGATTCAAGACTGTTTTAGGTTTGGTTAAAGATGGTTTTGAGTCTAATTCAAGATGGTTTTAGGTTTGATTCAGGATGGTTTTAGGTTTGATTCAGGATGGTTTTAGGTTTGATTCAGGATGGTTTTAGGTTTGATTCAAGATGGTTTTAGGTTTGATTCAGGATGGTTTTAGGTTTGATTCAAGATGGTTTCGGATTTGAATTCAAGCTGGTTGTGACTTTCATTCAAGGTGGTTTTGAGTTTAATTGAAGATGCTTTTAGGTTTGATTCAAATTAGTTTTGAGTCTAATTTAAGATGGTTTTGATCCAAGATGGTTTTGAGTCTAATTCAAGGTGGTTTTGGGTTTCATTCAAGATAGCTGCGGATTTGATTCAAGATGGGTTTGGGTTTGAGTCCAGGTGGTTTTGAGTTTGATTCAAGATCATTTCAGGTTTGATTCAAGATCATTTTAGGTTTGATTAAAGATGGGTTTTAGTCTAATTCAAGATGGTTTTGAGTTTGATTCAGAATGTTTTTGAGTCTAATTCAATATGGATTTGGGTTTGACTCAAGATGGTTTTGAGTTTGATTCAAGATGGTTTGAGTGTAATTAGAGATGATTTTGGATTTGATTCAAAATGCTTTTGGGTTTGATTCCCTGACCTGATGGGGCCTTTCTGTGTGGAGTTTGATCAAAGTCACAATGAGTCATTGTAAGCAGCTCCTTACCTCCCTTAAACGTGGCTCTCTCCTGTGGCCTTTTCAGGAGATGTAATTGCAGAAAATCCCCATTGAAATCATGTGGCAGTGCTTTATGCGAGTGTAAGACAAATCATTGTAGCAAAATGTCTTCATGTCTGCGCCCTGCACTTTTTCTAACATGTCTTTATAATCAAGGAAGTTTTTAAAATCCTCTAGAGCGCAGCTGGCTTACCACACACTACAGGAAGTCGATGCACAGCACTTAACAGTCCACTCCAGCCCATTTAATCAGCGCACAGACAAATTACACTATTGTCACTTCGGCATTCCAAAATTTACATTGGAGCACGCTAGCTATAAATACTGCCATACAACAACAAACACTTATCAGCATCCATTAGTGCACTTAACCTCCTCTCCACATGAGCGCGCCCACTCCACTCCTGCCCGGGTCAAAAGCTTGTCTGGAGTGGCTCTCTGTCTGTGAGAAAAAGCGGCAATTAACTTCTCTTTCTTATTTCAGAGAGATGTTAGTATAAGATCAACAGCATCTTGAGGCCGGTGTCAAATGTACACCTTGTTTATGGAACTGCTGCAGATAATGGAGCTTTTAAGGCTGTATTATTCATGTGTGATTAAATGCTCATTAATATGCATGCCATTTTTGATAAACAGTTTAATATGTAGAGTGGACATCAGATTTAGAGGTGTGGTGAAAATGAAGTAGTGACCAATGCCTATAATGTTTCTTGAAGGTTTCAGGTAAAAGGGGTCTCCACTTGAAGCTTGGGGGCTGCAGAGGCTGCTGTAATCCCACAGCCATTTGGACTAAACCAATCCCTCATGTAACCATTTTATTTTATCATTATTATTTTTTTTTTTTTGCCAATCTGTGTAGTGTGTTGTGTTGTAGATGTGTATTGTCTGCCCATTTTGTAATAGACACAGAAGATGAGAGTATTTCTTGTTGTGTGGCCAATAATAAATTATTCTGATTCCAGTTCTTAGCCAAATGTCGATACAAATTAACATGTACATTTAAAAAATGTTAGGGCCATGTAGGGTTTTCCGTTAAACACCTTCACCATCAGCAAAGTGGACAGATCCATTGTCAGGTATTCAGTTCGTAATCTAGAGCCTATTTAAAACATTTTATTCAAATATTTATTTAAATGCCAGTATTGAGTATTGCTATGAAGAAAATGACCCTAAAGTAGTTGGTATCGTACCAATATCAAACATTGTGGTATTGTCCATCCCTAACAAGTAGCTCTCCAACCCCTGAAGTAGATCCTCAAACGTAGTAAAACAAAAAGAAAATTGTGGCTGTTTGCTCAAGGTGTTTGTGTATCAGTAAAAGTGGTAGCGGGTGCAACACTGACCTTAACCCCAACACTGAAAACCCAGACCCTCCAGAAAAATATGAGGCACAAAAGGAAGCATCATTAAAAGTCCTTTAATATCAACATGTTTTGACCCACACAGGTTTTCATCCAGCTTCCCCAAAAATCTAACCCAACCCTAAATTTCTACATTCCACTGAGTCGTTCCAATTTGAGTCCTCGCCTTCATTGTAAACGTATACTTTTGTGCACTTAGAATATAATATAATGATATATTTTATAGATATCTAACCCCATTTAAGGCCTGTTGACGCCATTACATTGACTCAGCTGCAGATGCCTGCTATAAGACGCAGCTCTCTGGCATTTTTATTTTGTAAAACGATAGCTCTACAGAAAAAAAAGGTTAGGCATTCGATGTTTGTGAGGACACTCTTTCACTTTCACTTTACACACTTGAATGGCTAAATTGTAGCACCACTATTAGCATCGTACAATGATGTGTAGACTGTGCAATGTACAATTTATTTTATATGTATCTGTTTTGTTTTTGGCCCTTTTCTGACCCCAGCCCCTCGAGACAACGGAGCGAAATTAGCCTTGGACTATAATCCGATGTGTTTGCATTCTGCACTGTCCCAATAAAACCCAAATAAATAAACATGATGCTAAATGAGATCTATGGCCTTTAATAACATAGAGAAGATTCTGAAAAGGAGTCAGAGCATCGAGGGTCATAACAGCTAACAATGAAAACTTGCTACTTCCTGGCTTGCAATCGCTAAAAAAAAGCCTGATAATTATATGCATAAAGTGTCTGATTTTGCGACTTGCGATGTACAGAACTCAACGTTGGAGAGTAACTAAATACAAATTCAGAATACTATTTAGAGTCACTGTATTCAGGTACAGTTACTACTTTCTGAAAATCAAAGGAATATATTTTGGTAATTTATCCAGCAATTTAGGCTTCAAACCTCACGGCATTAGGAAAATTAAATAAATAAACAGCTCTTGTATGTGGGTGTTTTTCCACCCCACCCCAACATCACACGATCTCTCTGGGTGGAGTCTGCATGTCCTCCCTGTGTTACCGTGGGTTCTCTCCGGGTTCTCTGGCTCCTCCCACCGTCCAAACACATGACTGTGTAGGTTAATTGACAACTCTAAATTGTCCCTAGTGTATGAATGTGAGAGTGAATGGTTGTCTGTCCTTGTCTGTCTCTCTGTGTTAGCCCTGCGACGAGTTGGCCACTGTCCAGGGTGTACCCCGCCTAAGGCCCAAAGTCACTGGGATAGGCTCCAGTCACCTGCGACCCCTAACGGGAATAAGCGGTAGAAAATGAATGAATGAATGAATGATATAACCCTATGTCACATTTTTACACTGTAATATAATACAACTCAATGTGATTCATATTCAGAACACGGTCCTCCTATTGGCTTTACGCTATATGTTACAAAATATATGTTATTGCAGATATTCAGTACTATGTAAGTAAAGTTCTTCCCGACACTGACAGTACAGGGGCAAAAGTCATTTTAGATAGACGAAAGGAAAAAATCTGATACAGCCTTTTCATGAATCTTCTACAGCAAAAAAAACACAGAAAAACCTCCCCCTTCCCTGAAAGCTGTTAGGTTGCTACGAGTTACCCACAATATATCATCTGTCTTCGCCGGAGACACGACGCGGAATCCTCTCCTCCCGAGCCGCTCCTTCCTCCTGTTTATGCACCTTCCCTCGCACCTCCGTCTGGGTCCAATCTGAACGCGGCGGGGCCAGAGGAGGGGCCAGCAGACGCAGATCACAAAACCTGTGTGACAGCTGACAATTTCGCGCTTTTGATTAAGATTTGTTGATATGACCGGTGCCGGGGTCCTTCCCAAACTCACTCCGGGGAATCTGACAGTCTGCTCTCGTCCTGGCTGTAATTAGGCTCGGGTACACAGAGCAGCGTGTCACCCACATGGCCCAATTACGCCGCCGTTCCGCTGGCTGAGATATCCCGGCGCGCACACACATACTTCCACATACCAGACCTGCGCCGGCGGATTCCAGTGGCAAGTCTAATTCTGACATATGCTGATTATTTACAGGAGTGCAGTGTCAGCAAGAAGTGTAAAACCAAACATGGGGGATTATTATGGAGGGAAAAAGAGCGCAGGGGTCCATTCAAGGTTCTCAACATGGCGTCCCACACATATTTATTAGACAAATTTACTGGATTTGAGGTCATGATGGCTCCCTGCTGGTTTATGGTACGTACAGTTTTGCAGAATAATGGAATTTGATTTGTATGGTGTTGTGAGTGCATATGACAGGTTTTTATGATTTCCCAGTTTTGACTTTGACTATCTGATGGGATAACTATAGTAAAAATAAATGATTTTGATGAGTTTTACACCAATCTACTTAAGTTGATTTTTAATGTGATGAATGTTACTTTTTTTTGCACACACATCTGTACTTTTACTTGAGCTACTAAATTGAGTACTTCTTCCACCACTGGACTTGAGTAACTTAATCATCTATTCAGACATAATTCTGGTCTAAAAATCCTTAATGGTTTGGCCCCACCCTCATTGAACGACTTCATACGAGTGAACTCAAACGTAAATACTCAAGTAGAGGACAGAAGACTGCAAAACCCAATTTAGAAAGACTTCATTCGGACAGTGTGGTCTCTACAGAACTGAGAAACATGGCTTCATTTCACAGCTTTAGTGAATGTGTTGGACAGTGGCTTTTGGACAATCAGACGTGAACATTACATAAACTTACCTTGTGTGTCTCATGTGTTGGGGAGATTGTTATTTGTTAATTGTCATGTCTCTTTCAAAGTTCAAAGTTATTACAGTGTTTAGCATGTTCTGTTTTATTCTAAGTATTGTATCTGACTGATTCACTTTGTGGTCATGTCATGAGTGTGGACTGTTTTATGTCCTGACTTAAGTCTCCATCAGCCTGCCAATGGGACTACAGCCTTTACACGTTGGATTAAAGGTTGAATGGAGGATTTCTCGCCGATTTGAAAATCTGCGACTGTTAGTCCTTTTTTTGAAAAAGCGCATGCGCAGGTTCCCCCTCCCTCCCGCCCCGTTTCTCCTGACTGAACGCCTAGCAAACCTCGTGAACGAGCACGCCCAGCAGCACTGCCCATGCGCATTTGTTTACAAGACGATTGGTGTCGCTTTCTCACGACAACCTCCGCGAAGAAGATTTAATAATACACTCCACATACAATAAGCTAAAAAAAGAGTCAGATAAACAGTTACCTGTCCAGCAGAAAGTTTGCAGCGGAGGCATCAGCCTGTTTTGGTCTTTCAATGCTCGCCAGCGCGTAAACGATTCCCCCAGAATAACACGTGTTTTGTTTCTTTCCTCTGCAGACTTTCGTCTCTTCTGTGAAAGCTCGAAAACAGTCTTTCTCTTTCGCTCCTCAGCCATTTCGGTACTTCGCGGATGAAAGTTTAGACCTACAATGACGGAACTCGCCGCTAACCTGCTACATAAACACACTAGCATATCAACCACGCATGCGCGGCCAGGGGAGCGAGCGTTTCCCCTGGACGAGCTTGCAGGCGTGCACTAGCACGCAGAGAATGATTGACACCTGAGCGGACCAGTTATTTGTGCTACCCACGAGGAAATGAGATTCTGATTTGTTGCCCGAAATCCTCCATTCCACCTTTAACACAGGCCAGTGACTTGGGACTTGACATTCTGTGACTTTGCAATAAATTGATGTTTCTCTGAAAAATAGATGCATTTCTCTGTACAGATGATAGTTAAATATACTTCAGGACTTAATTTAAGCAAACTTGAACATGTCCCTCACGCTTACATATTTGTGACCAGGACTGTTAGTTAAGAAGGACCATTTAGAGAAATCTGTACCATTTTATAATAACTACTGTACACCTTAATTTACCTACTTAATTATGTTAGGGTTAGGAATAAGGGTTTCTTAACCTTTTCACACTAAGTACCACCTAAGATGATGGTTGGCTTTCTGAGTACCACCAGATCTAAAACTAGACTGTAATCATGTCTCAATTAAGGATAACGGGACCATAAACAAGGCTAAACCAGGTCTAAAATGAGACCAGACCATGGATAAGTAATTGTAAATGATGTTTAAGACAGAAAGTGGACAAAAACATGAACACGTTTGTTTCTAGATTAAACCAATCCTTAAACTGCAAAGAGCCCCGTGTACCACCAGAGAGTGGTAGTAGTTAAGTAGTTACTAAACCTGAATCATTCTTAATCAACTATTTGTTCACTATGACTTAAGTCTTTGTTCATGGCAGGAATAAGTATCGTTATTATAAAGTGATACCAAAAAATAATTTAAACTAATACAAACTGTACTCGCTAATATTCTATTTGGACTTGGATTTGTGGGCCACTGACAAAGGCATTGAATTGGACTTCCTGTCTTTGACTTGGGGTCACCTTGAGACGCTCAAGTAGACCCCATTGACTTTCACAATGATAAAATTGGAGACTCAAAATCATTGAATTTAACTGGATCTTGACTTTTGTGACGCTTAACTCTTCAAATATAAACAGTTAAATGCTCCTCTAAGTATCCAACTCCTAAGTACCACTAATCCAGAGCTCCAAACACTGTTATTTCACCCATGGGTCCCTAAAGTTTCCTCCAGTTCAGGGGAGGACAGGGGCAGGGTGGCTTTGATCGACCGACTGTTACTAAGCAGCTTTGCCAGGTTTAAAGGGAGCCGAAAGAAGCTAAAAGGTCTAAAATGAGGGATCAGGATGGCACAAATTTACTGGTTCATGGGCTGGTTCGAAAAGTTACAGCGTTCCCATAGAAGAGCGGCGCATGAGAGGGGACGAGGACGGAGAAATGTGAGAGAGATTAGCACAGTGCAGGATTCACATGAGAACAAAGGTGAACAAAGGCCTAAAGGGAAAGACAGTCAAGCAAGGACATGTATTTTTCATGCAAAGGTGAATTGAGTTGCAGTATTTTACTTGCACTGATCAATCGCTGGAAATCACGCTTTTCATTTTTCGCACGCAAATACACTGTTGCAGTTAAACACATGCAAATACAAAAGTTACAGGTCAAACCGCACATCATACAACGTACTCTCTGTGTTTAGTTTTCGGGCTATTGATGGTGACAGGTCAACCCACGGGATGGGTTTGGGCGATTTCTGTCCAATCATAAAATGTCTTATTTCTACATGGAAACATGACACGATGAAAAACTTGTAATATATATATTTTTTGGGTGCACGCTGGCAGAGCGGCTAGAGCTTCTGCCTCTCAATAAGGAGATCGTGGGTTTGAATTCCGAACCACCCCAACATCACACGATCTCTCTGGGTGGAGTCTGCATGTCCTCCCCGTGTTACCGTGGGTTCTCTCCGGCTTCCTCCCACCGTCCAAAGACATGACTGTGTAGGTTAATTGACAACTCTAAATTGTCCCTAGTGAATGAATGTGAGAGTGAATGGTTGTCTGTCTCTGTCTCTGTCTCTCTGTGTCAGCCCTGAGACGAGTTGGCCACTGTCCAGGGTGTACCCCGCCTAAGGCCCAAAGTCACTGGGATAGGCTCCAGTCACCCGCGACCCCGGGAACGGGAATAAGCGGTAGAAAATAAAAATGAATGAATGAATGAATATATTTTTTTCTTACATATATGTGAGTACAGGAGAAGTATCAATTTAAGATTTTTTCTAATTCAGCTGTAGTGTCTCACCTTAAAAAGATTTCACTTCAAGTGCATTTGACAGTTTAAACTATACATTTCAGTAAAATGCAGTGGACATGGTTGTATTTAAGATTTTACTCCACATTTTGTCAATTTATTCTCAGTTTGACAATATTTGTGAAGTTTATAATGTTACTTCCTGGTAGAATTGTTTTTTTTTTTTTTTTTTTTTTTACTTCCTGGTTGAACATGAGCAGCAAATATGACATAGTTAGAGCAAATTCCAAAAGTTACTAGCACCAAAATCCAGATAAAATACACAATAGTTAGGGATTTATTGTCAATAGAACCTTTATTGTCAGAAAAATGTGTCAGTTGCTGAAAACTGTCCCTCTGTATTCAATGGTACGTCGCATATTGATGACATCACAGAGGGATTCTGTTTTAGAATTCAGCACCACTTCCTATCATTTTAAACTTAAATTTTTCAAAATTCTTCCACAAACCGCAACTTCACAGATGTAAGACTATCCATCTAACTAAGTCATAATTAGAAAGAAAAAACCCCATACCTAAAGTACCTAAAATATAGACCTTAAGTAAATTTTGGCAGCAGTACTTTGAGTGTAACTGCACTTTTAATAACCTTAATGAACATGAGCATAAACAAATAGCTTATTAAGAATAATTCAGGCTCAGTAACCACTTCAATAGTGACATAACCCCTTGATTAAGTAGTTTCCAAGTCTAAATCAATCAATAATTAAGGCGGTTATTATGAAATGGTACCTCATCTTTTAATTGGCAACTCACTGATGATAGTCCACATTTATCTGGCGCTAATAGGACCGGCCAATCACGCGCTGCCCTCTGTAATACCGTCTAATCATAGCTGCTTTAGCCCGGTGTGGCCCAGGTTTATTTGGGCCAACGTGGCACTACGGACCTTCCATCGCCGCGGTAATTAAGTGTGTTGATACGGCGACATGCGTATACCTGCTATTACGCCGTTTTAATGAGCGAGGCAGATGGAGCCGGGCCAAGCAGAGGTTAGCTCCAGGCAGCGTAGCATTGGTGTTTTAATAGACACTTAAACGCTGTTAATTTAGCGTTAGCATAATGGAGGAGGCTAATGGGAGGGTCGTGAGTTTAGATGTCTGTACGCAAGAACCCGGGTCTAATCAGCGCTGTGTTTGTACTTTGAACAATAGAGACCAAGTGTGTTAGAATGGTTCGTAAGCCACGTGTTATGATATTCCCGTTTTTGCCAGCAACATGTTTAATTAGAATGCAATTTTCTGGTGTGGCGTAGAGACTGGAATCAACTGCTTCTTCTGCGTCTCAGGTCAAACTCAGTCAGAGCCGTCAAGTCAGGTTTGTTTATTTCAGTCATTAGATGCAGGAAAACCGGATAACTGGCCGATTTAAACCGATAGTTGCAATTGCAAGCAAACCATAAACCAAATCTTCCAAATCCCCATAACACATGAGGAGAAGTGTGTATAGTGGGATTCCTGCTAGAGATGGGAGTATTGGTATTGAAGTAAGTAAGTAAGTAATTTAAATACTGACTCAAAAATCTGAATTAGCATATGCAAATTATAAGAGTAGGCATTCATTTTAGACATGTAAGATCCATTTCTTCATAGTTTTGTCTCAAACACACTCAGCAGCAGCTGATTGGACTGATCTATTTGTGTCAGGTGTTCTGTTTGTCTTTTAGATCTTATTGGAAACTGTTTTTAATTCATACATTTATCAAAACTCCTTTAAATATAAGGTTAGACCAGTGTCAAGAATCAACATTGAAAAAAAAAAAAAAAAAAATCCCCCTCAAAGTACTTGGTATCGTATCGATGGACGTGTCGTGGGCTCAATCGTTTTAGATCAGCAGAGATCACAAACTACATTCCCTCCACAGCAGATTAGCACATGTGGGTTTGTTCTGGTCCGCTATATTAAAGTGAAAGTAAAAACTACTGGAACTTCAATGCATTTGTTTGTGCTGGGGAGAGAAAACAATTTGCAAATAACAAATCAATTCTGTGTGTAAATGAGACAATGCTTATCTCTGTTTGCCAAAAATGTGGTTATACTGCATGTATGACCATCAGTTGTATTAGCAATTGTAGCTATAAGGTTTTGATGATAATGTTGAATCACTAGACACTCCTGAACGTCTCTCAGCTCCCGGTCTCATCTCTTCGGTTCAAAGTGGCCTGATGTGTTTTTTCGACTTCCTGTTTGGCTTGGCCGGACCCAAGTGCTGCAGTGAGGCACAGCACCCTGCGGCACACCGCGGTGCCTCCGTGGTGTGTTCGGCTGATGGCGGTGCTGGGAGAGCTGGACATGCACGAACGGATCGTTGTGATTGCAGGACAGTGCGTTCAAGACTCTCCAACTTCGCCTTATTGCTACTACATACTACTTTGATATTCTGTTTTTCATTTTGTCGATTGGATTGAGCTACAATTTAGGAACTAAATGGAACTCTATTTACTTGAAACATTCAAAATGTAAGTAATGTAAATTGAACATAGGCTTCATAATGTTTAAAGGGCCTGTTTTGCCCTTGTACAGATATTTTGTATAAGTATCTATTCTTGTGAAAAAGATACAGCAGAACTTTCTCTGCATCTATCTACTTACCTTACTCTGGAAGTTACCGTGGTTGGTGCCATCTTTTTTCCGTTGTAGTAGTTTATGTTGGGCAGGCGAGCTCAAAAGAAAATAAGTTCTACACGGCCCCAAGAAAATCGGTGCAGTGTCACTTGTTGTTGCTCGTGTTCATGAAACATTTGGCATTTAATCTACTTTATATAATGTTTTAGCGGCGAGACTTTTCCCTCGTTTGCCATTTACGTTTTCATCAAACCGAAAGTGCGTTTACTGCAGCAAAAAGAGGCAAAAAGGAGAAAAAAGATGGCTGCCGAGAGCAACGCAAGCTGAGATCGATCCCCACGCATGTCCCAGATTATGATTTAATTTTCGACAAAAGTGCTCTAAGGTGATACTATACTAGTCGTTATTGAGAACGCTTCCATATCGGTGGAAATTGGTTGTGAAATTGACTTATACGCACGTGTAGTGCTCCGTCTGAGAAGCTAAGAGTGGACCCCGAGTTCGACTTGTTTGAAGCAACCATGCCGAAAGGAGGATCTAAACGCTTTCGGGAACAATTGTCTTCAAGTGAAACGAATGAAAACGCTACTTTCACCCCCGTGGATCGGAAAATGCTGCAAGATATGGCTCAGCAACTTAAAAAACTGGACATTTTGGACGAACTAAAAACTGATGTCGCGGAGCTAAAAAAGTCAGTTGAGTATAACAATGCACAAATTCAGGAGATGGGAAAAGAACAGGGGGAATTAAAAGAGCAATTGGCTGACCTCACTCTTACTACAACTAGCCTCAAAAATGAAAATGCTAAGCTAAAGGCGGCGCTACTGGAGCTCCGTTGTAGGAGTATGCGGGACAACCTGCTGATCATGGGGATAAACGAGACCAACGGAGAAACTTACGGTGCGGCGGAGACCATCGTCAGGGCTTTCCTGCAGGAGCAACTCGGATTCACGGAGGAAGCCGCAAAGAAGATCCAAGTGGAACGGGCACACAGGTTGGGCCAACGAAAGGAGCAAGGTAAACCGAGACCGCTGGTCGTAAAGTTCACTTGCTCCAAGAGCAAAGATGAAGTACTTGCCCTTTCAAAAAGGCTAAAAGGGACTAAGTTCTTCATGACCCACCAATATCCTGCCGAGGTGGTCGAAAAGCGACGCAAATTAATCCCAATCATGAATTCCTTTAAGGAAAAAGGACAGAAAGTCCGTCTCGTAGTTGATAAACTTTACGTGAATGGGGAGTTGTACAGGCGTGATGAACAATAACAAAGTCACGTGATGAGCCAAAACAATGTCGCGCATTGATTAGGTCACCTACAGATTATCACGGTAACGACTAGATGGATTTAATTTGATGACTGGAGCCTTTCAGTTTATTTCTGGGACTGGACAATGAAATGATGGGAAACACGTTGCAGTTTTATTTTGGGGGGTACATGTTTGTGTGTTTTATGTTTGTATGTCTTGTCTTTGTCCATGTATGTTATATGTTTGGGTATGTGTTCTGTATTAATTTTGTTTGGTATAATAGAGCAACACTCAGTCATAGAAAGGTTTATAAATTGATGACACTCAGAGATCTAATAAAATGTGTAATGAACATTTACAGGAGTTATGGTTAATAGATCCAATGACAACGAAGTAGGGATAATAAGTTACAACTGTAATGGCCTTGCAGACAATAGAAAAAGGAAACTTATATTTATGTGGCTAAAGGACAAACCGCACGATATTTTTTTTCTTCAGGAGACCCACTCAATTAGTATAGATGAAGATAAATGGAAAAGGGAGTGGGATGGTCCAATCTTCTTTTCACATGGCCAGAGGAATTCAAAAGGTGTAATGATATTGATAAAGAAACAATTTGATTTTAAATTATGTTCAATGGAAAAGGACTCTCAAGGATGTTGGGTTTTTCTTAATGTAATAATCCATAGTCAAAAAATGTGTTTGTTTAATTTGTATGGGCCAAATGCAGATGAAGCTTCCTTTTTTGATGAGATCAGGATTAAACTGTACGAACAACAAGGGGAAATTATCATCGCTGGAGACTTTAATGTGGCCTTAAATAAAGTGTTGGATCGCAAAGGAAATAGTTCATTAAATTATCATCCTCAAGCTTTGCAAAAAATCAGTAATGTTATGGACGCATTTGATTTAACTGATATCTGGAGATTAAAAAACCCTAAATTAACAAGATACACTTGGAGAAGACAGAAACAGGCAAGCCGTATTGACTATTTTCTGATATCAACCTCCATGATAAGCAAAGTTTCAGCAATATCAATAGAAGACAAATTACGTTCAGACCATAACTGCATAGGGTTAACATTTCAAATTGAGGAAAATATACGAGGACCTGGATATTGGAAATTTAATCAAATGCTGCTACAGGATGATGAATTTATTGAAAAAACAAAACATTTTATTTGCGATTTTGTTAAATGTAATGAAGGCACTGCAAACCCCCTCTTTGTTTGGGAAGCTCTCAAATGTAGCTTCAGGGGACATGCTATTTCCTACTCTTCATGGAAAAGGAAACAATTTAAGGAAAAAGAACAGGAACTAAAGAAAGAGATTCAAAAATTACAACAAATAATTGATGGAAATATAGACTTAACTAATGAGCAACTTTGTGCTCTCACAGATAAACAAGAGGAGTTAGATGACTTGATAGAAAAGCGTTTATTAAAAAGCTATGATCTCAAAAGAGCAACCTGGATGAAGAAGGGAGAAAAATGCTCTAATTTTTTTTTGAACCTACAAACAAAAAATCATTCCAAAAAAAATCTGTCTAAGATTGTTTTAAATAACGGAACTATACTGTCTACACAGCCCACAATATTAAAAGGAATCCAAAATTATTATAAAACTATATTTTCACACCCGGTAACTCCCCCAAAATGTATACCTTTTTTCCCAGAAAATTATGATGGAAAATTAAGTGAATTAGAAAAAAACCTTTGTGAAGGCCTCATAAGTGAGGAGGAACTGTCTGCAGCTGTCATGTCTTTTCAAAAAGGGAAAACACCAGGGATAGATGGGATACCTATTGAGTTTTATCAAATTTTTTTTGATGAAGTAAAGAAACCATTATTACTGTGTTTCAACTACTCATATAAAATGGGGGTTTTGTCCGAATCTCAGAAAGAAGGGCTTATTTCGTTGTTATTGAAACAAGAATCAAATGGTGACTTTAAGGACCCGGTGTATCTAAAGAACTGGAGGCCCATAACACTCCAATGCTATGATGCAAAGATCCTCGCCAAATGTTTAGCCTTAAGACTTAAGTCAGTTTTGCCAAATCTCATTAATCAAGACCAGACTGGTTTCTTACAAGGTAGAAATATTAGTAATAATATTAGACAGTTACTAGAAGTAATGGAAAATTATAAATTATAATAATAATAATTATTATTTAGAGAATAAAAAGGGATTAATATTTGTTGCAGACCTAGAAAAAGCTTTTGATAAGATAAGTTTAGACTTTATATGTAAAAGTCTTGCATTCTTTAACTTTGGCGATTCCTTGATAAACTGGGTAAAAACAATGTATAATAAAACAAACTGTAGAATCATAAATAATGGGCATATTTCTGAAACCGCATTCTGCTAAGGGGCCTAAAACAGGGATGTCCACTTTCCCCATATTTATTTATTATCGCAATGGAAGTATTAGCTATCAAGGTCAGACTGGATAATAATATTAATGGGCTTATCAATAACAACATTGAAACTAAAATACAAATGTACGCTGACGATACAAGTTTTCTTATTTGTCCTAAGTCTCACTGTTTGCATAATCTTATAGACCTCTTAGAATCATTTTCTCAACAATCTGGGTTAAAACTTAATTACAATAAGTGTAAAATGCTTCGGATTGGTAGCTTAAAAGGAACAACCTTCACTTTGGACTGTAATGTACCTGTTGAATGGACTGATGGGCCAGTTAATGTATTAGGGGTTGTCATCCCAGAAAAGCTTGAAGACCTTTGCTCAGTAAACTATAATAATAAATTAAGAAAGATGGATAAAATTCTTCAATTATGGACATCAAAATCTCTAACTCTTTATGGAAAAGTAACCATTGTAAATTCTATTATTGTTCCTCAATTTATATATTTGTTTATGTCATTGCCTTCCCCATCACAAAGTTTCTTTAAAATGTATGAGCAGAGGATCTTTGAATTTATTTGGGATGGTAAGCCTGAAAAGATCAAAAGAGGAGTTCTGTATAATGAATATAACTTTGGAGGCCTTAAGTTAATCAATTTAGAGGCTTTATGTTTGTCTTTAAAAGCATCAAATATCCCTAAGATTTACTTAAACACAGAGTGGTATACAAGTATTCTGTTGGATAAAAGTCATACCTTATGTCAGAGAAAAATGTATCCATTCTTACAACTGATGCCCTCCCACTTTTCATATGTTGATAAATTAATAGGAAATATTTCTAGTTTTGTGAGAGAAAGTATGCATTCATGGTGGTGCTTCCAATTTCATAAACCAGAAAAAGAGAAGAAATCTTGCAACAGATTATATGGTTGAATTCAAATATTGTAATAGAAGGAAAGCCGTTCTTTTGTAAGAAAATGGTTGAAAAAGGTATCCTTTTTGTCAATGATATTATTAATGAGTATGGAAAGGTTATGGAATATAATGAATTCAAAAGTATTTATGGTGACGTATGTTCATGTTATTCATATAACCAAATAATCACAGCACTGGGAAGAAAATGGAAGCAACGAATAAATCAGGGTACATATAAACTGTTAGTTTGCAAACCACTCATTAAAAACTTAAATTGGTTAAAAGGAAGGAAAATAAACAAAAAAGTATATAATTTTTTCCTATCTTATAAATCAATAAAGATCTACCCAGACAATATCTTTAAAAAATGGGAGGACACAGTTGACTGCCCCTTACCATGGGAAAGAATATTTAAACTTATTTATGATACTAATGTAGATGTGCAAAATAGAATTTTTCAAATCAAAATTATATATAACTTTCTACCTACACGGAAATTGTTAAAGATATGGAATATGGTAGAGACTGAAGAATGTCGTTTTTGTTGTTTAGAAGTGGAGTCCACTGAACATTTGTTTTGGTTTTGCCATATTGTGTCTTTGTTTTGGGTTGAAATTGAGAAAATGTGTTTAGAGGTTGGTCTGGTCCTTAAGTTAAATTTTGCCTCTGCTTTGTTGGGAGACTTTATAAGCAGCAGTGACTTATGTAATTTAATTATTGCTCTAGGAAAACGGTTTATTTTCCAAGCCAAAAATAGATTCTTACTAAATATTATTTATTTCAAAAAATATATTTATAGATATTTAACTCTGGAAGGATATCTGGTTGAAACAGACAGTGAAGTTAAAAAACATAAAAAAAGATGGGAAGTTTTCAAACACTTAGGGTGTGAATAATTCTGTATAGGTTTAATTTTTCCATATAGGAGAACACATGTGTGCACTTTCGATTTAAATTTTTCGATTTAAATCAATTATACTATATTTCCTGAGAAAAAGATTATATAGGAAAAAAAAATAGAAGTAATTAAAAGAAATGTAATAATCATCAAAAATAAAAAGGAATAAAGAATAAAAGGATGTTGATTCATCTGCCTGTCCTTTAACTATATGTTGAGGGGCAGGCAAATGAATTAACTAATAAATAGGTCACAATACTACTAGCCGGGCCATGGGTTTGGTGTTGTTTTGGTAATTATCTGTTATTAATTTAGTAGTAATTAATTTTTTTTTTTTTTTTTTGTTCTCTTCTTTCTGTTGTCTGGTGGATGGGGATTATGTCTTGATGTCTTGTGTGGGACCTTTGTCTGCATGTTTGTTTTTTTGTTGTTGTGTGATAATAAAAAAAAAAAAAAAAAAAAAAACGAAAGTGCGTTTACTGCAGCAAAAAGAGGCAAAAGTGGGCGGGACGGAATAAAGTGAAAAGAGCGTTATATTATGTGAGAAGCAAGAACATGGTTGTATTAGTTATCTGGATAAGACCCGCCAGATTGATTAGTGACCAAACGAGGTATTGCAGCCACTTGGGCCCCACCTTTTTGCATAATTGAACATTAGAAATGCAGATCGTGCTTAATTCCTTTCAGAATTTAAATAAAATTAAAGGAAATGTTCTTTTAAACTGTTTCTAAAGTCAATAAAGTTACCGTTTTTATATTAAGTGATGTCCCAGAAACATGTGTTAGTCGTGTGAATGACCGTCTGACGATCCAAACAGAAGCACATGGACATGGTTAGACTAGCGATACCTTTGGTTGTATTTTATTTCATTTCAGACGCTTTCACATTTGATCTTATATGAAGAATACTATTACAATCACACAAGCTAATGTTAACACAAAAACTTGCAAGCTGCGTGATCGCTACCATCGCTCAAAGCATCATGGGGGATTGTGGTCACGAGATGCCCCTAAAGCAAAGATGGCAGCCTCCGTATCAGGAAGTAAAACCAAGATGTCAGCCTCAGATCAGGAACTAAAGCAAAGATGGCAGCCTCCGTATCAGGAAGTAATGCAGGGAAATAAATTGTTTTGGCTTGATATGTCAATGAGCACACGTCATCGGGATAAATACGGCGCCATTTTGAAATCATCTTCCAAGTTTAATTACAGTTCTGTGAGCAAGAAGTGCGCCGTTAGCATGCTAATGTTTGTTGCCAACGCACACTGTGGGCTCAGAGACTTGTGAAAAGTGCTTTTAAACTCATCACAGTAAATATTCAGGATGTTGGGACTGCATTAGGAAAGTGAGAGATAGTGATAGATAGTGACTGATGCAAAAGTTTCTAATGGACTAGTTTTGTTTTTCACGTTTCAAGACATTAAAAAGCGCCGTTAATGCACCTGCGTGTCTTCACATTTAGTTACAAAGGCGTATATGTGGCATTGTTGGGTGTTCTTTATTTTTATTTGATATCAGTCAAAGTTAATTGATCAAAATCACAATACAAACCCCCACTCGTCACACACATACTGTACATACTGTATAAGCATGCCACGTTTTAGAGACATGAATGTGATCAGAGCGCGGACACCTAATGCTGCACCCGAACAAACGAGCGGTAAATTCCATATATTCATGAGAAAAGTTCAACGCTGCGAGTGAAATATAACAGGAACATCCATTCTTCCAGGCGTGGCGCGGCCCAAACGAGACGCTCCAGACAATTGCGGGAGAAGAACAGAAGAGTGTCAGGTTTTGTGTGAGATATTTGTGAGTTTTGGAGCGAGCCCGGAGGAGCGGCACGTCTCCTGCTTGTTACCGCGGCTTTGGCATGTTTCTGAGGGCGAGATGGTGAATGGCTGAGGAGGAGCTCTGGCAGCAGCTCACCTGGACTCTGCCTGTGGAGCTGTCAGTGTCAGACACATCAGGAGTGGGCTTTTCCACACGAGACGGCAGCAGAAAACAAGAGCAGGCTCAGAACAGATGGGCTACGGAGGATGTGAAATGGACGGGCTTTCACATTGTTCTGTAGGAATTCAAAAGTGGAACTCGAATGTTTCATTGCCTTCTAGCTTTTTCCTTGCCCGTATTTTCCGTTAAAGTGCATATGATATGGGTGCTGTGTTTTCTAATTATGACTGAGTTTAGTGTGAAAGTGCCTGTGATAAATAGTTATAATAATTTTACATCAGTGAAGTTGCAGTTTGTGAAGAAACATTTAAAAAATAAGAGTTGAAAATTACAGGAAGTAGAGAATCCCACAGTGATGTCATCAATAAGCGACATTCCATCTAAAATGCTGGGACAATTCACCGCAAGTGATGCATTTTTCTCTCAATTCTTAACTATTCTGAAATGTATATGGATTTTGGACCTTGATTACAGTCTGGTTGCCAGGTAACAGTTGTGGAATGACCTCTATCTATGTCATATTTGCTGCTCATGTTCAACCAGGACATTATAAACTGGGGACAAATAAGCAAAATCTTAAATATAATCATTTTCATTATGTTTTAGTGAAATGTGTAATCTAATCTGTCAAATGCATATGATATATTTTTATTATAATAAATATAGATATTTTTCATAATAAATAATGATATTATTTTGTGATGAGGTGTCCACAAGTGGACAGTTCAGCTGCTTCTAAAGCCAGATCTTATGTATCCCAAACAAAGGTGTGCATTATTTTGAGCATCTGATTTGCTAATTTAAAATCCCTGTACATACCTTTTTAGCCAAAGAATATTTTGTTTTTTTGTTTCATTTTGGATGTGATTATTGCACTAAAGAATGTATAAAACCCTGTCTCCTCACTGTGAGTGGGCTTGCCTCTCCACAAACCTGACTCGTACTTTGCCTAGAGAAGGAGCCCCCTCCTGCTTTTTTCCATGGAAATGTTGTTCTTTTGGCTATAATCAGAATCAGAGAGGTTTTCATTGCCATTGTCAGCGAACAAAATTCACAAACTAGGAACTTGCTAGGTAGTACTACTGCATAGTACTGCAAATATTTCACAGTATGGCATCAAAAGTATCTATCTCCATGGAGAATGTCCAGAAGTGTTGTTTTAATTTTCTATTTCCATAGAATCATGCATGTGTTGTGCTACCTATATAAAGTTGAATAATGTTGCTATGCCAGAGTCATATTCCGTAGATATAGCACACTTCCTCCCACATGCGCACGTGTATTTCCTGGCACAGCTCCGGCTCAGATCTCGGCGGTGTCTTCATACGCGCTTATTAAAACTCCTGCAGAAGGTGGTGTGATCACAGTCATTACGGCGCCGTGGGAGGAACATTAGAGGAACACGGAGACTCGGTACGTTCATTACCAGGTGTGAAGCCCCAACAACACAAACACAAGCCGCCAGCCCCGCGTCCGCGCACCTGCACACGGCTAACGCTGCTATTAACACAACAAGACGGCAATTAGCTTAGTGCATTACATTTAACCAGGCGCTGCATCCAACTGAGCTGTGCAGGTGCTGTGGACCGGCCCAGGAAAACGGGCCAGAAGTACAGTCTTGTAATTGGAGTGTTGATGTAGTCGAGAGAAAAGAGGACTTATGAAGATATGACTGAAAATGCTTGAGTTTATACAGAGCAGAAGAGAAGACTGGATTATCTAATAAGATTTTCGTTGGCAACGTTGATGTTGTGGTTATGTCAGAATGCTTTATATCTACAGTATGGGAGAGAGCTCGGACTGCAGTCGCTGCTCTTCCACATGAACTCCAGAGCCAGTCCTGGCACCAACATAGACGGACTATGGCGCCCTCTGGATGTGTGCTGAAACAAACAAGTATCAGCCTGTCTTATAAAAGAGAAGACAATACAACAGGCCTGTTCAACTTAACCCACCAAACCTGGCCCTCAAAACGATCTGATTGGCCCACGCCCGTCTTCCAAATGGAAAAAAAGAGGACAAAAAGCATTTTGTCATTAATTGTGGTTACCCCTGGTTTAACTTGACCAGTTTAATTCAGGTTTAGTCCTGGTTTAATTCCGGTCTAGTCAGATTATACCTGGCTGGTCCAGTCTAGTCCTTTTCTGGGGCCAGTCTTAATTCTGGGGCCATTCCCAATCTGGCAGAGCAATGCTGGTAATGCCTTTAGAATCATAGTTTTCCACAAAAATCTTATACAGCAGTTGTTGCTATGTCATCATTATCGATAATTGTTTCCTGTCCCTGCGCTGTGCACCTCTCCGGCACAGAGGCCGAGGCCATCTCGACCTCAGGAACATTTTGTGGTTGCGTCCTGCAGTTCAACATTAGGATCCCCAGTATCCTGCTCATGTAAGCATTAGGCCAGTGGTATCTAGAAATATAGAATAAAACATATGGCACTAAGGCAGGATCGTAGAATAGGATGGAGACTAGTTTGTGTGATACATCATTTTAAAGTTTATTTAGACAATTTGATAATTGATTTTATCTGAGAACTTTAAGTGAGACTCTTTATAAATAGAGACAGTTAATTGCCGAGTTTTACTGCAAAATGTGTTGAGCAAAATTAAAAGTCAGAAAGAATGTGTGTAATTCAAAAGTTCCCTGAAACTCACAAACTAACAAAAAGCCGCTAACCCTGTGGTTTAAAAGACAAACATGTTCCATCTTCTTGTATTCATTTAACAGTCCAGATTTTAGTTCTCTCACAAATGGTCATGTTTAAGATATATGCAAACTGAATCTTAATACAAAAACATGAATCACAAATCTACAATCTACACACAAAAAGAAAAATCCCTAAAAAAATTAAAGCAATGCAGCAATTGCCCCCTCGCCGCGCTTAAAGTATTCCAGCACTTTCCTCATTTCCACTTAACGCAGTCCGTTTCCGTCTGTTTACGCTGCTGTTCTTTGGCCCGTCCTTTTGTTAAGTCCCGTGTGTCTCCGCTCTGCAGTGACACCATCAGAGCGTTAGCATGTATCGCTCGCTCTTTGAATGGGCAGATTTCTGAAATGTGCCAAAGTGGCCCCCCGCCGAGCTCTCCGACGGGCCCTTGATGTGTCGCGCTGTAATGTGCTTGTTATCCATAATCGGCTACAATTGGAGATCGCCGGCACTGCTCAAAGAAGCCGGTGTGCTCTGCTGTAAAGTCGTCCTGCTAGAAAATACGCCCGGCTTTGGCCCCGCTGTCATGAACTTGGAGAAGATGGTGAGGAATTAAAGCATTACTATCAAGCGTTTTAACAAAGGTATGTGGTTTCAGGATGAACAATACAAGCTAGAGTTATTCACAATACAAGATGTATTTTTTGTGCCATATTACAGTCATATTAAGGCTGTTCGGTGGGTTATTGAACACTAGGACAATATTTACATTGGATTTCCATATTCTTTAGGTTCATGGCCTCGGGTTTGACATGGAACATACAGCAGCAGAATGTATTTGACAATAATTGGTGACATGAAGGCAGATGTCTCATTGTAAGTAAGTAAACTTTATTTGTATAGCTCTTTTCACAGACCGAGGTCTCAAAGCGTTTCACAAGCTACAGTAGAAACACAATAAGCACAAAATAACATACAGTAGATTACAATAAAAATATGTAAAAGGCTAAAAGTCTTGCTTGAAAAAGTGAGTCTTACGTTGTTTTTTAAAAGCATCCAGTGTCCAGGGAGCGCAGAGAGGAAGGAAGCTCATTCTAGAGGCCTACAGCTTTAAAAGATCTGTCTCCTGTGGTTTTAAAACGGGGAACCATTAACAGGTTCTGACTGGAAGACCTCAGACTATGGGCCCAAACATAGGGTTGGATCAGCTCCTTAATGTATCTTAGTGCTTGTTCATGTATCGCCCTGGAAGTCAGCACAAGGATTTTAAAGTGTATTCTGTATGGAACAGGGAGCCAATGAAGAGATTTGAAAACAGGAGTAGTGTGGACTGCTGTGTGTGCGAGTCAAAAGCAGTAGATTTTTGTACGACCTACAGACAAGCCAACTCCTTTTTATAAAGACAGATGACAGGCTATTACAATAGACAAATAGCAACAAAACAAAAGCATGAATTACAGAAACAAATGCAAGAATCAGACTCAAGATTTGAAGGGTCCCTGACAGGGCCCCTGACAGACTGCCCGAGAAGGTCAAAAGCATTTGATGCATTCAAGGGGCTGTGTCATAACAACGTGAAAAACAGCTCTAGATCATTTGAAACTCTTTGCATCAGTCACATGTATCGCTCACTTACCTAATGCTCTCTGAGCATCCTAAATATTCACCACGGTGAGTGTATAAGCACTTTTCACAACTTTCAGAGGCCGTCACCCCAAAGCTAACAACATTAGCATGCTGATGGAGCACTTCCTGCTTCACCAAGATTAAAATGTTCTTTAAATACATTCAGACAGAATACTCCAGCCTCATTTTCGAAACATCTGTACAGGGGGAAAAAATTATTTTACTGTTACATGGAATAAATTGGTTCAGCCCCTTTAATCCACAGATTTTCCACCAGGTGTGCCTGTGCAATAAACAATGTCTTATTTTAGTTCACTAATTCACAAGCCTCAATCATGAATCATGATTATTCCACTGCAAATGAAAAGAACACACAAAAAATACATTTCAAATTCAATCTTTGTTTTTTGGTCTATACCTGGTTCAATCAAGATTAGAAAAAGAATGAATTAGTGAAGTGAAAGTTGGTGACGAACCTCACAGAAAGACGTGGAAAGGTTCACATATTTGAACTCACTTAAGACTTTTTATACAATCAGCAATTCTTGACGACACAATTGTTGTAATCAATTAAAGGGGCTGTACCTGATTTTTACTGTTTTGAAAAAAAAAAACAAAAAAAAAACAGAACTAGTTCATGAACATGATTTTTGAATGTTATAAAGTCAAATCTGTGTCGCTCCAGTACTGATATATTGTAAAAGCATCTATTCTTGTGAAAATGAGACCACAGCGCTTTATCTGCATAAATTTAGAGTGTTTTATTCTACAAGAAGCAGAAAGTGCACTGTTAGCATGCTAATGCTTGTTAGCTTTACCCGGGATCTGCTTATAAACTTATGACGGTGAATATTTAGGATGCTGGCACTGCGTTAGGAAAGAGGGCGATACATGGGACTGATGGAAAGAGTTTAAAACAAACAAGTTCTGTTTTTCACGTTTCAAAACCATAAAAATCAGGTACAGCACCTTTAAGGCACTAATGATAACTGTAATTGAAATCTGAATAATTGCACAGCCCTAATTTGCTCATTTAATAACATAAAAATGGTCCAAATAGGTTTTCTTTGCGGTCTCCAGAGCAAGCCGCATATTTGCAACACAAAATTTAACGTCCCGCGACTCAATAACAGTTGAAAAACACTGGGTTATTCAATGCAGTTAGCAGGGCACCAGCCTGAAAAGACAGATTTTTGTAAATATCATTATATCATGAGCACAAAACATTAACTGTGATGCATCTACTGTATGATAACATCAACAAAGCATTGCACCTCTAATGCCCATGTTAGATAGGAATTTTCTAACCACAAATCACGCTAGTTTGAACACAAAACAATCCGTTATACAAAGTGAACAAGAGATCCGCGTTCATTGTTGAAACAGACGCGCTCTTTTCCATTGTATGAATAACACTAGCTTTGATTCATGGGCCTGATTACACAGTCAAATGAGACCTTTGGTAATGGACTTTTAATGCAGCGCCGCGCAGATATAAATTCTCTAACAACAACTGAGGAAGCTCCGCAGACCGCGACGCGTCAAGTAATAACAACAATGCAGGAAATTCCCATGTTTTATTGCTTTCATAAGTCGGCTAAATAACACTTAAACACCGACACAACCTGGAGAATGCATGATAATAAGCCGGATTGGGGCGCGCACGCTAACACGCTTCAGTAGGTGAGTCTGTAAAAAGATAATATCGAGACGCAGCCAATAGCTCTGTCATAAAAAGCCACGCCGGAGTGGAAATCAAACAGCAACTCTTCCAACTGGAAAGAAAATGGAATAAAGGGTAATTTACAATGATTTGAGTTCAATCTTGATTTAAGTTTTAACTGTTTTATATGTATTTACTTATTAGGTCTAACTTCTGTGACTGATAGTGTTCTCGGTATTTCTGTCCATCTTTTGCTGCTGTCTCTCAATTCTTTAGGTCAGATTATATCAATTGGAATATGTATTTTGAAGGGAATTTGAATAAGACTAATACATTTACAACTCTAAATTCATTTTAGTTTTGTTTGGAGTGTTTTTAAGACTCTTAAATCCTGAGGTAGACTTGTTTTGGTCCTGATCTACTCTTGGTTTAGTCTCACTTTATTCCCACTTTGTACATAGGGTGAGTTTGCGTGTGTGCGTGTGCATGTGTGTGTCATTTTTCACTTTTAAATAATGGAAACAAAACACATGGAACAGAATAAGACCAGAGAGACATAGAGACATAGAAATAGATAAAAATCACGACAAAAGACATTTGGTCTAAAGTCAACTCAAATTTGTCCATGTTTAAGAATTGTATTATTTTTAAATGAATAAACTAAAATTACATTTCTCAACTTCTCTGAAGCTTCAACTTCAGCTTTAACAGTGCTTTGACTGAAGAATACAGTATAATACCGTATTAGATAATGTACATTAATGGTGCACTATGTAACTTTTCTGGTGGGTGGTCTGCCACGCTATGAGTCTATGGAGATTACATCAAATGCCCCTCAGTGTGGCTTTAAATGTACCTAGCTTTCCTTTGTTCACCTATCTTGAACCTGTATTGTAACTTGGTCTGGTGGTGTCACCTGCATGTCTCCATGGAGAGGCAAAGCAATAACATCTCCATGGAGACGGTGGCATGGTTCTTTCATGCCGGAGTGTCCATGTGCAGGGCCAGACTCACAGGGGTCTGCTACATGAGCAACTGATGTCATCAAACACAACTAATGTTTTCTTAATACATCAAATCTAAATAGAAAGCTTAAATATGAAGCTGTAGTGTCACTTGATAAATGAAAGAAAATTATAAAGAGTGTGGTGATTGAGAATTGTTCACGTTTTGTAATTTTATCGCTTTGAGTCATGGCTAAAGCTAGAGTACAGGGCAAACTACTTTGTTACTACTGGTTACTTCAGCTTTTTCTGCATCTTTTCCCCTTCTCTGCAAAGCCTCTGCGCTATGTCTTAACCTCTCTCTATGTAACACGTCAGGTTTGGATAATCTTAAATGCATTGTACACTGGAGATGTAAGATTCTGGGTCTTGAAGTGAGTGTCGTGCATCGATAATCAGGAAACAGCTGATGCTAATGTGCGCAAGCTTTGTTCATAGAACTATAATAAAACCTGGAAGATGAACCCAAAATGGCCGCCCTGTTTATCCCTATGGAGTGTGCTCATTGGCGCATGACCCCAAAAAAATTTCTTACTTCCGCATTTACTTCCTGATACGGAGGCTGCCATCTTTGCTTTACTTCCTGATACGGAGGCTGACATCTTTGCTTTACTTCCTGATACGGAGGCTGACATCTTTGCTTTACTTCCTGATACGGAGGCTGACATCTTTGCTTTACTTCCTGATATGGAGGCTGACATCTTTGCTTTACTTCCTGATACGGAGGCTGACATCTTTGCTTTACTTCCTGATACGGAGGCTGACATCTTTGCTTTAGGGCGCCACGTGACCACAATCCCCCCATGATGCTTTGAGCGACGTGAACGACCAGCAGGTGCAAGTTTTTGTGTTAGCGTTACCTTGTGTGATTGTAATTGTATTCTTCATGTTAGACACACGTGAAAGAGTCTGAAATGAAATAAAATACAACTTACAGGTGTCTCTAGTCGAGCCTTTTCCACGAGCTTTTGTTTGTATCGTCCGACGCTCGTTCACGTGACTCGCACATGTTTGCGGTGACATCACTTCATATAAAAACAGTAATTTTGGTGATTTTAGAAACGGTAGAAAAGAACATTTCCTTCTATTTTATTTAAATACCGATAATAATTAAGTCCTGTCTGCAATTATAATGTGAAATTTTAGAAAAAGGCTGGTTCCAAGAGGCTGCAGTACCTCGCACGACCACTAATCAATCTGGGACCACAGACAGAGGGGGCGTGCCTTATCCAGTTCTTTTAATACATCCATGGGTTTGTTCTGCTAGGTCTGACGGCTCAACAAATAAAGTTACCGTCACTGGAAATACAGTGGTTTATTGCGAGATCAAGTCAGTGTTTGATGAGAAATTATGATTTTCTGCTCTTAGACGTCTTGTTTTCACCTGACTCTGCATTCTCTTGTCCAATCATCTTGCTCAAAAACGTTCCTCTTAGGAAGTTAGCATGGTCCACTTTGGAAGCTTAAATGGGCCACTACTGTTCACTTAACACAGTAGAGACACTCCAAAGCAAACCAGTGGAAACATGCTGATAAAACACTTAAAAAGAAGTCTAACAATCAAACCCTAACCTGTAACTCACTCAAATCTTTTCTCTTAACTGTTGAATCATTTTTTCCCAATGCACAAAGACATGGATGAGATGGGTGACACCAAAACACGGCATTGACACAGTGTGACTGGGTGACACGGGCTGGTTGGTAATGGTTAGGTTGGAGTGGTGAATGTGAATAGTGTCCTTGTTATTTGTCATTAGCGGGGGGTAGCTGTCCACTCCCCGCTGTGCCGAGATGCCCTCTGCTTTCACACTAAGAGGAGAAGTGCACTAAATAACAAGTGTCTAGCCTCATCTCGCTCCCTTTAACGGAGAGAGCGCCGTTTCAACTTAAAAAGCCATTTGCAGACTGTGGTAATGGACCAGTGTGGGGCTAAGAGGAGGAAGAGCAAAAACATGACAGATAAATAATAATAAAGCACAATTATAAAAGAGAAAACATGCAATTTCAGGAAAACGCTGAAGAAATGCGGCGGGGACGAGACGGGGGAGGGGTTAAAGGGGAGGTGGTGAGTGCAGGCGTGTCGGGATGGAGATGGGTGGAAATGTCAGAAATCGTGTTTTTGTCTGATTAAAGGTTTGGGTTTTGTGTCGGAACAGCGAAGAATTGTTTGTATGTAAAGATATTAACATGGTATTGACAGTATAGCACGATTCTTAGATGTGTGTTTGAACAATGCCTCTAAATTAGGCCTTGATTACTCCTGTGTGGTTAGCTCTTTTTGTATTCCTTTTTTCAGCAAAAAACAGATCGAGACAGATAGAGTCTAGTGTTTGTAACTGTAAGTGTATGACAACCACCAGATCTCTGTGTTTGATCAATTTATCAACTTTGTGTTTTAGTTTAGTTTTGTTTTGCTTCATGGCTTTATTAAATATGCATATCACACACACATACACACACAAAAGACACAAGATAATGCTCTTTGCCCTATAACCAGTCAGACCACTCTCGTCTCAGTCTACAGCTGCTAAAAGAGTCGATGACGTGGGAGCGAGGGCTGAGAGACGTTCAGGGACGTCTAGTGATTTAGCATTAGCTAGCTCTGCAGCTTTAATTGTGATTACTAACGACTATCACAAGTTATTTTCTCTCTGCGGCACAAAATAAACACATGGAAGCCTTGATAGTTTTTACTTTCACTTTAACTTAGAGGACCAAAACAAAACCACACGTGCTGATCTAAAACTACTGACTCCACGTCCAATGCAGTAAAAAGTCCTTCAAGCAAGTTTTCACTAAAAGTATGTTTTACAGGGACACTGTCTTTTAAAAATACATTTTGATTGATATTTTAGTTTTTTATGCTTCTACTAATCAAATAAACAATGGATTAGCTCATATAATTGACTATCACTTTGATCTAATTATTTTTCTGTCAGAAAATAATTTAACTGGATACCGCTAATGATTGTCTTCAACCAATACGTATATATTTTTGTGTTGTAAAAAAAAAAAAAAAAAAAAAAAAAAAAAGCAAAAAAAGACGCTGTTTTGCCATTGCCATTGCCATTGCCTTACGGTGATTGGACGTGACTATCCCTTCAAAAATGTCTTTGATTGTGTTTCATCTTGTCTCGGACCACATGCTTCAGACATCAGGTCAAGTCTAGTTGTATTTTAAAACAACCAGCCTCCAGTAAACTGATAATGCATAATGTTTTATTATATGTATTTCACACATGTGCCTGCATGTTCATTTCAAACAAGCAGCAAATAGTTAGCAATTGCCACTTTTTCAAATTAGCTACAGCTAAATTAGCCAAATTATTGCGGTTCATTATTGACCTAGATTAACCTAGTTACTGCCCTCATTTAACCTCTAAAGACATGTAGGATTCGGCATGGTAGTGGCACCATTGTGGCACAAATATAAAAGTCGTTTTATCACAGTATTGCAATTCAAAATGTTCAATATGATAACGATTCATAAGTGTCATAGATTTGAACTATATAGTAGATAGAAACACATTTTTAAATAAGTATGCTTTTTGTTTTAATTTCAGATATGGAAGCCAACACTCCTAATGTTAGCTCCCGTGTGCTCATAGATAAAGAAGTTAGAAAAAGAACACTAAAAGGAATACCCCCAACTGTCAACAAATTCATTGAGGAAATAAAAGATTACCTTTCAATCCCTAGTGACTTCAGCCTTCAATATCTGGGTTCTGAATTTAAGGATTTCTTCACTCTGACTCAAACAGACAAAGACACATTAAAGATTGTTTATGCACCAATAAACCTTATGTTTGCACCATGTGATGATACATGGGAGAGCTCAGATGTAAGCTCTGTGTGAGGTCATGGACACTGGTTTCAGTAAGTCCATAGACCTTCATGCACCAAGCCTGCCAGGGGAGCCGAAAGCTTCTGATGTGAGCTCTGATTCTGAGTCAATCCCCAACGGCCCTCAACATGGTCAGCCGTGTTTTCAAGTCCAATGTTCTTTACAAACACAGAGCTGGTCTTGGCACTGCAAATTACATTTTCAAAAGAGAAGGAAAAACGTTACCCTGAACAAGTACGAAGAAGGACATTTTGGTGCAACTTGCTCAGGCCATGTTTTTTTTCACGGAATAATGACCAGAAATATGCAGTTGTTAAAGAACTACTCAGAAAGCATCCATGCCTTAAGGGTCCTGGGTCTGTGAACTTAGGGTTGGGAACAAAGTCGGGAACAAACTCTTGCAAATGATACAACAAAAAGACAATTCCTTGGCAGCCCCAAAGTCCTTGCACATGCACTGGGGAAAAAATGCTCAAAATGACCAAGCAAGTGCAAAAAATGTGAAGAAACCGAAGAGAGCAGAAATAAACTACCTGCCACTCCACCCCCTGGAGGTTCTGATGACAGGCTGAGACTAGAGCTTACTGAATCTAGCAAAAAGAGACTCAAAGAACATAAATAACCTCATGGCAAGAACATACAGCTTGAGAAGACAAGAAGTGGTCCCCAGCAGTGTCTGAGTTGAAACAGCGATGGCCAACACTTTTTGACCCTTTTCAGGTAATTATGCTTAACTGTTTAATGCTGGTCGTATCTGTGTCTGTCCTCTCCCCTTAGTCTTTGGACCTGTCCCTCTCTAGGACTTGTCCCTCCTTCTTTTTTGTAGGGGTTTAGGGTTGTCTTTGCATGTCACTGTCCTTACATACCTTGGTTGGTCCTATGTGCTTTTTGCTGTTCCTTTTTTTAAAAATTGTATTTCATTTTATAGTTAAATGAAGAGTGTCGTAGATGCACAGCAGTGGCTCTGGAGTCAACTTTCATGTCGCAGCTTCTACACCTAAACTTCTGGAGTTGTTCAACGCAAAAGGAGGAGTTCCTGGGAAACGCATAAACAACTGCTGATTCAGTTGATGCAGGTGAGTGAAATGGAACTTTTAGTGCGGGAGTCTTTATTTGCATGGGTTAATGGTACCTTGCTCATCTGCCAAGAATTAAATTGTTATTGGTACCAAATCCAAGTTTGGTGTAGAACATGTCTAAATGGTTTCAATCCATTTAAAGGATGGAGGTTTTGTAACCTCATGGGTAAAGCTCAGAGATCTCCGGTGTGGTTTTAAGTCTGTAAATCATCACCAGACTCGCACTGAGCACCGTTTCTGACTTGTTTCAGTACATTACTTCAAGCCAAATTATCTGCCAATGGGTTAAGATTATTGTTCTTACCGTAACCATTGGCACGTTTATTTTCTTGTTTTAAGCTAAATGATCACATATTGAACCAGAAATACCTTGAAACCAGTGAAGTATTCTGCATCACACAAGAAATTAAATCTCACTGAGTCAAATCTACTCAAATCCAGACAAAAATTGTAAACTCAAACTCATTTTAAGGTAGGCTAAATAACTTTTTTTTTCTCCCATCCCGTACGTCAGCATTTCTGCACCGTCCAGTTCGATTCTTCTGAAAGCATTCTGTCATTAGCGTTAACTCTTGATGTTTTTGTACCGCGACCAGAGCCAGCGTGACATTTAAGACAAGTAAAAGCGCATCAAACGTCGGCCCGAGCGTGTTTCATCAGGCAGCGCTTCCACAGGTCTCCAGCTCTGTATTTACCGTTGGAGCAGTGTCAGCATCCATCCGGCTCTCAGTCCGGCCCCGTCTATTGTTCCGGGCGTCGGTGAGTGGTGCGGCGCGTCACTGATGGAGGTGAGTGAAAATATTTCTCCATCAAAGGATCAATAGACCTGTGTTTGCCTGTCGGAGAGAGCTACACTTCAGGTAATGGATGTTAAACAAGGGGCTGACGAAGAGCCTGTCGCTGGGCTGGGGTTCAGACATCGTTCAGCACCAGAAGAATCCCACTGGAGCCGAGCGGGGATTACAGAACAGAATAGAAACATAAGAAACAAAGGCTGAAAACGTCTCTTTTCATGAACATTATTTTGTTACTTTTCTTAAGGTGAGACACTGCAGGTTTACAGATATTCATTTGAAACTTCTCCTGTAGTTTACTCACAGAAAGGTAAGAAAAAAATACATTCGTTTTTCATCATGTCATGTTGTCATGAAATAAGACATTTTATGTGTAAAAATGACCAAAAATACACATATCTGGGACAAAAATGAACAGAACCAGGTTTAAATTGCTTGGTTCATTTTGTACATATTAGTTACAAAAATATTTACAGACGGAATTTTGGATTCAATCATCAGTTCATAAAATTTCGCCTTTTTTTTTAAACTTAAAACTTAAATAAATCAGTTTTAGAATTAGATATCAACAAATCCTTCTGTACGTTTTGTCTAAATCTTGTTGAGTCCAGATTGTACAGTTTGGTGTGGGATCTACTTTAAGGCTGATCTTTATGTCTCGAGGGAGAAAAATGCATTTGAAGAAAACGGCCTTTGAAGTTACAATGTCCCAGAGAAATCTATGGATGAAGTGGATTCAGTGGAAGAATAAAACATCTTTAGAAGCAGATTGGACATGTTTATTGTTTCCACATGAAAGCTGATATGTAAACTGACCAAAAAAAAAAAAACCTGAAAAAAAAAAGTAGTGTCCTGCCTTAAAACAGCAGATTTTTTTGTCATGTAATAAAGTAAAATCTGTTTCTCCCCAGTACAGATATATTGTAAGTGGCAGCTCTTAGGGTCAAAATGAGACAACGTTGTGCTGTCTACATCAAATTATTACATATTACATACAATTATAAATGATTTAATTCTTCCTGGAGCAGGAAGTACACTGTTAGTGTTCTATTTGCTGTTGTGAAAAATGCTTACAAACTCAATAAATACAGTCAACAATGCATGATAATATGGGGTATGGTCCACCGTGGGGAAACTTTCTGTTGATTCAATATGAAATGAAACTTTTCCCTCTTCTAATACATTTCTTGTTCTCATTTTAAGTACAGCTAATTAAAGTCGAGCCACTATTTTTTGTTGACTTAGACCTGGTTTAGTTCTGGTTTAGTCCTGGTTTAGACCTGGTTTAGTTCTGGTTTAGTCCTGGTTTAGACCTGGTTTAGTCCTGGTTTAGACCTGGTTTAGTTCTGGTTTAGTCCTGGTTTAGACCTGGTTTAGTCCTGGTTTAGACCTGGTTTAGTTCTGGTTTAGTCCTGGTTTAGACCTGGTTTAGTTCTGGTTTAGACCTGGTTTAGTTCTGGTTTAGTCCTGGTTTAGACCTGGTTTAGTTCTGGTTTAGTCCTGGTTTAGACCTGGTTTAGTCCTGGTTTAGACCTGGTTTAGTTCTGGTTTAGTCCTGGGTTTAGACCTGGTTTAGTTCTGGTTTAGACCTGGTTTAGTCCTGGTTTAGACCTGGTTTAGTTCTGGTTTAGACCTGGTTTAGTCCTGGTTTAGACCTGGTTTAGACCTGGTTTAGTCCTCTTTTAGTCCTGGTTTAGACCTGGTTTTTGTCCTCTTTTAGTCCTGGTTTAGACCTGGTTTAGTCCTCGTTTAGACCTGGTTTAGTCCTGGTTTAGTCCTGGTTTAGACCTGGTTTAGTCCTGGGTTTAGACCTGGTTTAGTTCTGGTTTAGACCTGGTTTAGTTCTGGTTTAGACCTGGTTTAGTCCTGGTTTAGACCTGGTTTAGTTCTGGTTTAGACCTGGTTTAGTTCTGGTTTAGTTCTGGTTCAGCCCTGGTTTAGTCCTGGTTTAGTTCTGGTTTAGACCTGGTTTAGTCCTGGTTTAGACCTGGTTTGGTCCTGGTTTAGTCCTGGTTAAGACCTGGTTTAGTCCTGGTTTAGACCTGGTTTAGTCCTGGTTTAGACCTGGTTTAGTTCTGGTTTAGACCTGGTTTAGTTCTGGTTTAGACCTGGTTTAGTCCTGGTTTAGACCTGGTTTGGTCCTGGTTTAGTCCTGGTTAAGACCTGGTTTAGTCCTCGTTTAGACCTGGTTTAGTCCTGGTTTAGACCTGGTTTAGTCCTGGGTTTAGACCTGGTTTAGTTCTGGTTTAGACCTGGTTTAGACCTGGTTTAGTTCTGGTTTAGACCTGGTTTAGTCCTGGTTTAGACCTGGTTTGGTCCTGGTTTAGTCCTGGTTTAGACCTGGTTTAGTCCTCGTTTAGACCTGGTTTAGAGCTGGTTTAGTTCTGGTTTAGTCCTGGGTTTAGTCCTGGTTTAGTCCTGGTTTAGACCTGGTTTAGTTCTGGTTTAGTTCTGGTTTAGTTCTGGTTTAGTTCTGGTTTAGACCTGGTTTGGTCCTGGGTTAAGACCTGGTTTAGTTCTGGTTTAGACCTGGTTTAGACCTGGTTTAGTTCTGGTTTAGACCTGGTTTAGACCTGGTTTAGTCCTCGTTTAGACCTGGTTTAGAGCTGGTTTAGTTCTGGTTTAGTCCTGGGTTTAGTCCTGGTTTAGTCCTGGTTTAGACCTGGTTTAGTTCTGGTTTAGTTCTTGTTTAGTTCTGGTTTAGTTCTGGTTTAGACCTGGTTTAGTCCTGGTTTAGACCTGGTTTAGTCCTGGTTTAGACCTGGTTTAGTCCTGCAGATGTTCTTGTTTTGTATCACTTGATTTTCATGTTTCTAAAGCGTTGCTTTTCGGTGTTGGGCCCTGAGGACAAACCCATCCATAAATCTGAGCTCTGGTCAAATAAAGTTGAATAACCCTGATCTAACCTACTGTATGTTTGACCAAGTGAATCCTTTGCCGTTCAGATTTAAACCTGGTTTGTTTCCAACCTGTCCATCCTGTACTTTGGTGTAACTGGCTGCAATGGAAGACAAAACTGTTTATCATGAGCCGTTTTAGTCGGCAGAGCAGAGCGAGGCTGGCAGGGCCCACCTCTTTGGTCGACGAGGAAATCTCCCAAGTCTCCTGAGTGCCATTTCACCTTGGAGGTCTCAGTCTTTCAACATGTTTACTTTAGTCCAACATGGTGCCTTCCTGTCTACTGTCTCTAAAATGACCACATCAAGCATATGAGCGTATCCACAATGACACCTTAATGAGCACTTGACACTTCATATTCACGAGTGCTGTCCTTGGCATGTTCTGACTTCACAGACTAAGACAATTTTTTTTAGGGAATACAAACTCTATGAAAGGCTATTAAATATGGCTACAAGATTTATCAAATTGAATGGATATCACAATTTGAATTACACTTTATTACAGTGGCTGCAGTTTTAAAGGTCTATTTTGCCCTTTACACAGTCTATTCTAAGGGCTTTGTTGATACATTTTGCGTTGTGCAATATCCATAACATAACAGTTTCCAACAAACACCCATTTCTTGGACTGGCCCCCTCCTTGCAAAAGCAAATGGCTCACTCTGAGATCTGACCCCCCCGAACAGAGAGCAGGCTGCCTCCCCCGCCCAACCCGCGCAGCTCCCCCGCCCAACCCGCGCGCCTCCCCCTCCCAACCTGTGACAAAGAGCGGAGATAGTGCATGCGCCGTGTGCTCCGGTAAACAGCGATACACAAACACTGAATAAACCTCCTGGATCTGACCTGGAGTTTGACGTGCTCCAGGGCCTCAACGACGGACGTGTCGTTTGGTAAATAACAAGCTAACTCTTCTATCTATCGTATCCATCGTGTAATTACTGTGTAGCATTAGCATTAGCTGTTTTTATTCTGCGGCTGCGCGCTTCCTGGAGGCGTGGCTTAAACACCGCGTCATCCCGGTGAAGCCGCGTCATCCATGGGATGAGCCCCCGTCTGTCTGCTCAGCCGAGGGGGACGGAAAAGACAGTTCTCTAGTGAAAGCATGAGGGAATCAATCAAAAAACCACTTTGGGCACAACATACGAGGCCCAAATAGCACTGTAGGAAGGTTAAAACCTTTGAAAAGTCGATTTTGCATGTTATGGGACCTTTAATGTACACTCTGCAAACAGCCAAATGTCTCCGTGTCTCCATGAGGTCATGTACTGTGTAAAAGCTGCTGAACCCATAGTGTCAAACATGTTCTGAAATGCACGGGATTCTTGTTCAGCTCAGGTCAGACTTCAGTTTTCTCTCAAAAACCCAAACCAGAGTCATTCCCTGCAAGTCTACGCCCACACACTCACAGAACCACAGTTACATTTAAGTCTACGAATGGTTGGTTCTCGTGTTTTTTCTAATTTTGGTGGAATAGAACCTGTGTTAAATATTGATTTACAAAGAAAATTTGAAAAATGAAATGACAGGAAGAAGAGCTGCGTTCTTAAACAGAATCCCTCTGTGATGTCATCAACAGAACCATTGAAAATACGGGGAGAATTTACAGCGACTGAATCAACATTCAACAAAATACTCATTTATTGTCAATTCCTAACTATTGTGGAATGTATATGGATTTTGGCCCTTGTTTACAATATGGAATTATGAAATATTAATATGTTGTGTTGCAGTTTTAGACTTTAGTTAAAATATTGATAGTATTGTATTTTTATCTTTACTTGCTCTCTCCTGTCTGTGAAGCTGCCCCTGCTGCCGTCATAAATGCATTGTTATGCTAATGTTGCCAACGTCTACGCAGAGCTAATGACAGAAAAGAGAATGTCTCTCTGAAGTCCGAGTTCCGACCTGAGAAGAACCCAGCATTACCTTAACCTCACGTCTGCTGCTCATGTTCAACCAGGAAATTACAAACAAAAATTGCCAAACTAGGGTCTAATGTACAAAGTATCTGGAACATCTGGATTTTGCAAGGATCCAAAACTGCATAGATTTTTTTCACAGAATGTAAAACGTTTGTGAAGAATGCACTATTTAAAGGTGATTCATGAATTGAGATTCAAACTTTTGTAAGCAAAATCAGAGATTCGCATATGTATCAAATTTTGCGTGCATAAATCTATAAATGCAAGTCAGGCATTGTGAAAAAAATCTGGAATCATTCTTGCTGGATGAATAAATTAATACGGCACAAATTTCACCCTATTCACCTTATTCCAGAAGTTGCCTTACGCGCCGCCGTCTTGTTTCCATTGTATTAGTTTACATGGAGCAGACGAGCTCAACAGAAAATAAGTTCTACATGGACTGAAAAGCCGTTTTCAGACTGATCAGGAAATTGGTGCGTTGTTGACTTGTTGTTGCTCGTGTTCATTAAACATTTTACACAAATCAGTCTACTTTATGTAACATTTTAGCGACGAGACTTTTCCCTCGTTTGCCATTAGCTTTAACGGAGTTCTCGTCAAACGGAAGTGCGTTTACAACAAAAGTGCAAAAAACGGCAAAAGTGGGCGGGGCAGAATAAGGTCAATAGTTTTTGATGGTTGGAGGAGAGAGGATTTTCTTATCAGCATTCCTCAAAATAGTGTAAATGAAGCTAAATGCAACTCAAGGTATGTGTTTGACGACTGAATGATGTTAGAGCATGGTTGAAAGCTCAGAAAGTTACTATAGGAGAATATGTTGCTTATGTTTATGTGTTCCATGTGGAGTTTTAATGGGGGAATAAGTGCGTCCTGACGGGGCACAAGGTGTTCTACCTGTGTGTTTCCAGAACCAGAAGCACTCTTCATCATGGAAATTGCTTAAATTTGGAAGAATACATCCACATTTAACATGCAAAGTCCATTTACCGCAGGTTCAGAAACACTGACCTAACCAACTTTCCTTTTTAGATTCCCGCGTTGAATAATACTCAAACCCAATACATCACGCTTCTCGCATTTCTTTGGATCCAACTTTTGAATAACGGCGGAGAAATGATAATTAAAATTGCACTTTCCACTTTTATATCTCTCTAAAATACTACTTAATGAATGGGGAGCTGCAGGGAGCGCATTAATATGTTGTCAGAAATCATAAGCGATGTCTGGTACCTGGGTAACATTAGCATAGTCAGCTAAATCCTGCTCCCCTCCGGTCAGCCAGGTCTCTGGGCAGCCCATCACTTTGGATTCCATTTCAATATAAAGACAATAAGTCAAGCCGAGCCATGTTTAAGGCTAATATAACAGATAATCATCATTTAGTGGGTGTGCAGGGATTTGGAATGTAACAGAAGTTAGCCAAAACATGTCCAAGTTGTTTCATTATTACCAGTGCATTCATAGTTACATTCATTTATTAGAGTGATGAGACGAATTATGCTTTTTAAAGATATTTGGTATAAAACTTTAACAGAAGAAGATCATTTTACTTTTTGTTCATTGTTAACTGCAAGACTGGTACTGAAGGCTGTTGGACTTTAGTCGTTTGGTCAATCAGTCGTCGATGGTCAACCACAATTGTCATTAGTCAACTATTTGATTGGGATTGAAGGATTTGCATGGACAGCTTCAGACAGGAGAAGGTACGGAGTGAGTTTGCTCGAGATTTGGGAATTTGATTTATGCCTATTAAGGCTGTAGTCCTTTAGTCGTTCGGTCGATTAATCGGTCGATTATGTCTTAGTCCACCAACATTTTTATTGGTTGACTAATTATTTTATTTGCGTTTAACTAATTTCTGTGGTAAAAACAGCAAAAACCAGAAGATGTGGAGTGAGTTAGCTGAAGATTTTGGAGTGTCTAACAAAGAAATCCACTGTTTACTGAGTACTTTTCTGTATAAATTGTGATTTTTGCATGAAATAATAATATAACAACATAACATTTTTCTATACTTATTTTTCTATCAATAACACGACTCTAAAGGACACATATTATACAAAATGTACATTAACATTGTGCCCTTGTGATCTCTTTTATAAAGTGGGAGTTTCCACGTTACATTTGTGATCTACAAAAGTATATAAAAGTATACGACTTTACATAGAAATGAGTGGTGTGGTACAAAAACTCTTTTGCGTGTCAGGGCTGTGAGAGTAAATGCAAAAGTAAGTAAATTACATGTAAAGTTTGACAAATAAGACCCCTGGAGTTGTATTTAGCTTCATTTATGTGTGTTTGATGAAACAGGTTTAGAAAGTCCTCTCTCAGCCTCAGAAAACACTCTGTTTCAATTTTTTTTTTTTTTTTTTGATGGTACAGGTTGAGGTTTAAGATTCATTCATTCATTTTCTACCGCTTATTCCCGTGAGGGGTCGTGGGTGACTGGAGCCTATCCCAGTGACTTTGGGCCTTAGGCGGGGTACACCCTGGACAGTGGCCAACTGGTCGCAGGGCTGACACAGAGAGACAGACAAGGACAGACAACCATTCACTCTCACATTCATTCACTAGGGACAATTTAGAGTTCTCAATTAACCTACACAGTCATGTGTTTGGACGGTGGGAGGAGCCGGAGAACCCGGAGAGAACCCACGGTAACACGGGGAGGACATGCAGACTCCACCCAGAGAGATCGTGTGATGTTAGGGTGGTCCGGAATTCGAAACCACGATGTTGGGGTGGTCTGGGATCTTCTGTGCTATTTTTAAGCCCATAAATCATCACAGTTTCGTTCTGAGCATTTCTGCCTCAGATCATGTTCATTACAACTGTATTCAAACATTAGCATGTCACGGGCAGGCTAGTGTTGTTTATCTCACCTTTGCAAATCCCTCTGCTGCCAGTAGATGGAGCTGTTACTCAAACCTGATGTGGGAATGTGTGCTTTTTGTAGACACAACCAGTGCCACCAATAATGCATATGTGTCTCTTCAAACTGCATAAAAACGACTAATTTGTCTGCTTGTATTTCACATAAATAATTATAAAACCACTACCGTAGCAGGTAAAAAAAAAAAAAAAGGATAATTTTCTCCGATTCTGCGGCAGGAATGCAAACACTTGACACGCCGATCATTCCAAAGCAGTCAGTTCTCGTTCCATCTGAACAAAGCGAGGCCCACCACATCGACAGGCTTCTCCCCAGAGAGATCCTCAGCTCTTCAAACACCATCCAGCTCCGTCCTGTCGGCTGTCATCGCTCCCTCTCTCGCTCTTCTGACAGCAGCGGGATCCATATGCAAATGTAGGCCACAGGAAGTCCCGCCCACCATGTTTATTGGCGTGATGTAAGCTGAGACAAAATTAAAAAGTCTTATATTACGAGTAATCTGTATGAAACTTACACACACTTACTCAGATATATGTAACAAAAATGTCTTCGTTTTTTTTAATCATGTAATGTTTTCATTTATAAGATTGTATATATTTGGAATATACAAATCTGAAAATTGGTAGAGCCAGGTTTAAATTTTTTGATTCATTTTGGTGGCATTTTATTGTAAAGTTGATCGTAGGAATCTGTCCTAGATTGTTCAGTCTGGTGTGTGTCGGAGCTGCTTTATGAACTCATCTTTATGTGTCTGTGGGAGAAAAATGCATTTGGAGAAAACAGTCTTTTAAAATGAATTTAATGTTTGTTTCACCTATATTTATATGTGTGCTTCATTTAGCAACGAGTAAAAAGAGTCAAACTTACAGCTATATTTGTGCCGCTTGGTGAAACAAAGCGAGAAAGAGTCCAACGTTAGATTTAAGAAAATGTTGTTTTAATGTAGTTGTTAGTATGTATGCTAATCTAAGTGTCGATTGCATTGTTTACTGTGTTTCTCCTTTAGACTGGAGGAAATTAAATGAAGGAAAAGACTTAAAAAGGTTACAGAATGCTTGGAAACTGTGTGTGTGTGTGTGTGTGTGTGTGTGTGTGTGTGTGTGTGTGTGTGTGTGTGTGCGTGTGTGCGTGCGTGCGTGCGTGCGTGCGTGCGTGCGTGCGTGCGTGCGTGCGTGCGTGTGTGTGTGTGTGTCTTATTGATGTGCATTCAACTTGTCTTTCTTGCTTTTATCCATTTAAGACTTCTTAAAACAATTAAAGAACAAAACGCTTTCTTTCTTTCAGAAGGGTCGGCTCTCCACAGATCTGACCGGTAAGCTGTAACTTTAAAGACACATATGATACAAATCTGACTATTTTTGAACCTTTAACCATATCATATGTAACATTGTTCCTTCGTCAAAAACATACCTGGAGTTGTATTTAACTTAATTCACGCTTAGTTTCATTAAACTGTTTACAAGGTCCTCTCCCTCAGAGCATTAGAAAATGAATTACCCACAATTGTAGGTAGAGCTCTGATATTTTCTTTTTGTTTTAAAGTCAATAAATCATCACCAGACTTATTTCTGCCACAAATTCCGTGTTTTAGTGCATGCTTATATTAGCATCTCCAGAGCAAGCTACATCTTGTTTATTTCTCTTGGTTTTTCGCTCTGTCTGTAGATGGAGGTTTTACAAACGCCTGGCCTTTATAGTATTGTGTGATTTTTAATACATACTGGATATTATTTAAGGTGAGACACTGCAGGTGAATAGGAAACAATCTTAAATTTAAAGATGTCAGTGGTAAACTCCTGTAGTTGAAAATAAATTAGTTTTGCCTGTTGTCTCGCCTTAAAGTTCTAAAACATGAGATGTCAAAGTGAAGTTACTCCAAAGCAAAGCTCAATAACAAACAAATCATGCAGAGAATATATGTCCATTAGGTATTTCCAACCATAGACACCGCAATAGAAACCCTTTTTGTATTTACAAATGTGACTTTTGCAACCTTTTTACAACACAACCAAAGTTGGCCATAACTTCCGATCCCATTTCCGTGCGGACTCTGAGCTCACCACATCGACAGCCCCCTCCCCAGAGACCTCCTCGCTCTTCAAACACTCCCTCACTCTCTACCTCCCATCTCCTCCTCCTCTTCTCCTGTCCTGTCACCATGTTGGTTATGACAGATATGCAGATGCGGGTCAGACGAAGCCCCGCCCTCCTCCTTTGTCGGTGTCACTCAGGCGGATCCAAGATGGCGTCCGGCTGCAGATATCGCGTGTGGCATTAGCGAGCGGCTCGGTTGATGTCTTCATGTTTGCAGATCCCCGGGGCACTTGTGTCAGTCTGTCAGAGGGAGTCAACGCGTACAGGGACGTGCCATCAATCACACCAACACCACGCGGTTCACTCTTACTTATCGTTAGGCGTACGTGATGTGGACGGTGATGGCTGCGTCCGAATGTCCCCCCCTAGTCCCTCACCCCGCCTTCACCACTCCTGCACTTTGTCCTCACTGCAGGTCTTGTGACTCTGGCGTGGTGAGTAGAAATATCTTCAAAACTCTGAAAAAAATTAGTTTCGTAATAAATATTGGCTAAATCCAACACATTTATGGACTAATCTTACTTAAT
Organism: Rhinogobius similis; assembly: GCA_019453435.1. Classification (NCBI taxonomy): domain Eukaryota; kingdom Metazoa; phylum Chordata; class Actinopteri; order Gobiiformes; family Gobiidae; genus Rhinogobius; species Rhinogobius similis. The sequence goes on along the minus strand of CM033638.1, from coordinate 29,201,444 downwards.
TCTACAAGTTGTATTCAACATGGATCTCACGTTAAACATAAAACAGACTGGATTATTCAGATATTTGCCTATGATGGAGATTCAACAGTGCAAGTTAACATGACATTAACAACTTTGCTGTGGAATTATGTATTTATGAGTGGTTTATTCATAATCTTGGCTAACATCAATGACACCATAACAGTTTATTTAAAGGGCCTGTACCTGATTTTTATTTACTCTAGTTAAGATAAATCCTCTTTACATCACACATTGTTTGATAGAAGCAACTTCATGGAAAGACATTGGGTTTGTAATGTATAATCTGTGCATATTATAAACACACTTTGTTAGGAAACAACTAGCGCAGAATTGTTTGCCAGAGTCACCACTTTTCAGCCAACCAGGCATACCGTACACTATGAATCATCAAGTGCTAAAAGCTAATTGTAAGGAGAGTTAGAGGAACTGTGACAAAGTGGGTCTTTGTCCCTTTAGTCACCTTTAATTTGTATACGTTTTCAATTTCCCATATCCAACTAAACTGCTAAACATAACTATCCCGGGTTCGTTTTGTTTAGTCTTTTTAGTTAAGTATTACACAACACAAGTTCCTTTCAATGTGTTTATTTGTTAAAATTTGTATTTCAGTTAACTCCATTCATCAAACTTACCTTGTTCACCACATGGTCTGGTCAAAGAGGAGGAGGGCCTCATGGCGGCCATTTTTATAACCTTTGTAGGGGTCATGGGCCAGACCATGTGGAGGGGAGAACTGCCTCAGTTCAATTTGGTTTTAGTTTAGTAGCGCATTTAATTATTATTATTATTTTTTTGTGTGTGTTCATATTTTCATTTAAACATCTGAATTGTTTTGGGGACATTGGTCCATGGTGGAGAAAGCGATTTCAATTGCCTCTGCAAGGGTTCAGTAACCTGCAATCAGGATGTACTGTCCTAGGGGAGGGGCCTAGGGCATAAAAGGGATCTGCTGGGCCTATTTTGGTAGAGAACCATCATGTAGCTGGGTACCTGTGTTTTTTTTTTTTTTTTTTTCTCCCCAGTTTCCTTAAGTTCTGTTGCTTTTGATTTCAGTTAAGCATAGTAAAGCATTGTATATATGTATTATTTCCTGCACCTTTTGCCACGGGAAGAAAAGGGAAAAATTGGATTTTCTGAGTCTGCCTCCTGCTTTTGACCACTTTGGCCTACTTCCCCACGGGAGCTATATGGAAACAACTGCATAAAACGATTCCAGACAGTCGTTTGTGAGTCGTGGTGCAATATTTAGTGAAAGGAGGACTCTGTGGGCGGGGCTAATGGATCAGTCAGTGTAGTCAGTGTACACCAACCATTTCGTCGGCTGCACACTAGACAATATTAAGCCTGATTTTTTGCCAGATTTGCTCACCACGAGTTCAGGGGGGCGTGGCCAAATAGGCATTCTTAATAGGCCAAAATGTGTCAATAGAACCACTATTTGTTAAAAATGTGAAAAAACTGAACTAGCTCCTTTTAAACTCTTTACAGCAGTCCACATGTATTACTCACTTACCTAATGCATTCCGCGTCTCGTAATTATTCAGTATGAGTTTGTAAGGGAGAGCGGGTTTTGTCATCACGCTAAAGCTAACAAACATTAGCAAGCTAACAACGCACTTCCTGCTTTGCAGAGAATAAAACGCTGTGTAATTACATGAAGACAGTACACAGCAGTCTCACTTCCACCCAAATAGCAGCTTTTATACATTTTACTGACTTTAATTGGGTACAGCTCCTTTAATCCATTCACATTTATTCTTTTTGTTATCACTGTAAATAAGGGAAGCAGTGGACGTTGACACATATCCGTGCATTGGCATTGTTTTAATTAGACAACCCTTTCAATCATGTGACACTTACTCGTCGTCTTTCACTTGTACGAAAGCTTTCCTGAAAATGACAAGTGTGTGGAGTTGATGTCCGTCATTTGAAAGACAATTAATCAGAGCAAAATGTCTGTGGTCTACACTGTTAGGGCCTCAATTATCAAGCATTTCCTCAGGTGTAAAACAGGTAACCGCGCTAAGTAAGGAACAAAAGCCAGACGCAGACACTACAAAGGACAGAGAACAATTTTTGCTTTTTCTCGAGAATAAATATGCAAAATGGGGTGTTTTCCCCGTCAAGCGCAAAATTGGAAGCGGAGAAAATGCAAAGTCCAAAGCAAAAATAACTTCTCCCTGATCCACCAGTGCTGTTTAACCTACTATTAAAGCTTTCACTGATCCATCAGACGCTCCTCCACCCAAATGCTGTGTGATAACTTTCTATCCGTGGCTGAACTCTCAGACTGAGCAGAAGCACGCACATGTTTGCACTCGCTGAACTCGCTGAACTCTCATTTACACATCACTCTGGCGGAAGAAATAATACGTGCATTTTCCAAAAGTAAATCAGGTGCAACACGCCCACAAATACCACATGCTATTTATTTCCGTTTTTTTACTCACACTTTAGCACCAAGATTTGCATATTTTAAACATTTCAAGCGGACATCCGGCTTCTTGAAACTACGCTTCTCCCTGTGCAGGCTGGTCCCTCTCCCTAAACACACATCATCAACATTTGTGATTAACCCGGGCCTCTACTGTCATTAGTTTGTTACTGGACCCCTGGCAACGGCATAATCATGTAAAACACACAACCCAAATTCCACTGTCAACATTTACAATTCATCTCCGTGTTCCCTCAAATGACCGTTTTCCATAAAGCTGATCAAATTAAGCTGTTTGCAATGTCCGCGCAATGTTGTCCCTGCGTCTGGAATTGCGTTTTTGTTCCTTGCTAGCTCGCCACATCGGCCGAGAATGTCACATGATTTAAATGCAACATTGTAAAAAATGTGTTCGGCTCATGCCTTTTCACATATTCACATTACGGTAATCCTTTAATTGCTTCATGGTGAAAATGTCTATACCGTATTAAGTAGTTCTATGCGGGCGGTAAATGGAAAGGCAGACAGATACGGCGTTTTGCATAAATGGGTTGAAGCTAGCCGCGCATTGGGTTTGATCACGCAGACATATTAACAGCCCGGTAATCCTGCTCTGGAGATGATCACAGGGGAAGCTTAAACGTGTCAGCGTCTTCCGCTACACTATCGAGCTGTTTGTGAAAATAATACAGCAAAGAAAATAAAAAAAGAAGTATATGAACTATAATGGTGAGGAAATGGTGAGGAATCTTTAAAATTTGTGTTTAAGCCACTGTCTTTGCATGACACATTTCTGATTCACATTTGTGGTTTATATCCTACACTCTTGGAAGTATCTCATGTTAAACGGGACGTGACAGATTTTTTTCATCTAATAAAGTAAAATAGGTTTTGCCCCAACACACATATATTGTAAATGCAACTATTTGGTGTGAGGATGCTGGGAATGCATTAGTAAAGTGGGCAATATTGTTTTAGTTTATTTTTTACAAAGTATGTGATGATAATGTTTGTTTTGTGGGTCCTGGATAAGATTGTAAAAAAAATAATAATAATACAAAATAAAAAAAGGATATCCAGATTATTATATACTAACTGATACAAAAAGTACCGATTCCATATATTGATTTAAACACTTCAAATCACATAAATAGTACAGTTGTGTCCTTACTGTGGACTTGCATCTCTTGTTGAATACTGTGTTGTTCCTTTGGCTATAATATTTCACAATAGGGCATCTACCTTAATGGAAAATGTTCCGAAGTATGGTAGTAGCTGTTTTACTTCAATGGAAGCATGCAGGTGATGTTCAACCTCCAAAAAGTTACATACTGTTGCTTTAAGACCACATGGTAACATAGAAAAAAATTAAAGGATTTTGTGTTGAAATTGACATGATTTTTTTTTTCTTCTGACGTTGTGATTGATTCATTTAAAGATTAGCATTTAATTCTGTCTCTAGCTGAGTCAATCTTTAATAAATCTTAATCTAAAAACAAAATCAATGTAGCTTATCAAGTGTTATCTTTAGCATTTAAATCATTTTACTTCACCTCCACCATAGACGCACTGCACAATACATTTTTATTACATTTTTCTGTTGTATATCTGACACTTTCATCTCAAATGCACTTGCTAAAGCATCAGAATGTTGTTTAATTTAGTCTTCAGTTCTGCTCTCACAGTCCATAGGTTTAATAGAATGCTGTGATTGACGCGTGTGAACAGTGAGTGCAGGTGAAGGGGGCATTAGGCGCAGATAAAGAGGTGGGGGGGGCGTGCACGTGACACATGCACTCTCACTCATGCATTCAATCAAAGGGCACGTTACAATCACCTCCATCATCTCCATACACAGGAACACGCCTGGCTGCAGAGACCTTTCAGCCTGTGCACATCTGAGCCGAAGACCAGGCCATTCAAAGCTCTCACATAATCAGCGTCATTACACAGAGTTTAACAGCAGGGGGCAACGGAAGTGGACGTGACATTTCAACACTTTCACTAATGTTACTATGTAGAGAATAATCTACTTTTCAAATCTCTATCCATACATTGGTTCGGCCTTTTAGAAATTACAAGGTTGTTCTTCCTCCACAGGATGCAGGAGGACTTTTCAAATGAGACAGAGTGGTTTTACCTGAGCTGGTTTACCTACATGACCAGAGAAACAGTGTAAGTCATTGTCTGTGGACCAAAGCAACAAAGAGAAAGTGTCACCTTGTCTGTTACTCTAAAATCTACAAATCAAGTTAGAAACCTGGGGGTGGACTCAGACTTGAACTGTAACAGACACATCAAATCAATAATGTCAGCAGCTTTTTACAATCTGAAAAACATGGCCAAAATCATAGGGATAGTGTCTAAACCAAACTTGTGGAGACCATGGATTTGTCTCCAGTAGGTTAGACCAGTGGTTCCCAAAGGGGGGGTCGGGACCCCTCGGGGGGTCGCGAGGGGTGAGCTGGGGGTCGCGAGATGATTTCAAGATCTCATTTTAATTAATATGACACTGTATTTGCTCTATTTTTTTAATTAAAAACAGTAACTTTCAGTGAAATAGGGTCCAATAAGACAGTACATTATTCAAATAACCAATATTAAACTTGATTTAACCTGCTCTGACACTTAAAATTATTGCTACTGTCATTTTCATTTTGCTTTGGGGGTCCCAAGTCGGTTGCATGGCTATTTTGGGGGTCCTGGCCAGAAAAGTTTGGGAACCACTGGGATAGACCAATGTTTTTTAACCTTTATTCAGGCCTGGCACACCTTTTTGATTAAAAAGAATCCATGGCACACCCAAAAATATTTAGAAAGAAAGACGCATAATGTAGAAAATATTGTCTTTAAATTATGGTTCTGGTTGCTTTCATTTGGGCCAGAAAGTTACCATGGACATTCCAAAAATGTTACTTATTCAATTAAATCTCTGTGTAGATCTGTGAACTCAAGTTGGACATTTCATTTCAAGACACGCCTAGCAATACTTCAAGGCACTCTGGCTGAAAATCAACTTGATGAAGGTCTGCTCAATGACCTTTCCAAACGAGCTGTAAAACAGAACGCTGCTGCTCGGGTCCTGACTAGAACCAGGAAGTACGAGCACATTAGTCTGTGCTCAGGTCTCTGCACTGGCTTCAGAGAATAGCCTTTAAAGCAGCTCTGCTTGTGTTCAAGTCTCTCCAAATCACCAAAGTACATCTCTGACACGTTAGTGCTACATGAACCATCTCACACCTCAGGGACGGGCCTCCTGCTGGTGCAAGTCAGGACTAAACATGGACGGGCCTCCTGCTGGTGCAAGTCAGGACTAAACATGGACTGGCCTCCTGCTGGTGCCAGAGTCAGGACTAAACATGGACATTTCTCCTGCTGGTGCCAGAGTCAGGTCTAAACATGGATCGGCCTCTTGCTGGTGCCAGAGTCAGGACTAAACATGGACGGGCCTCCTGCTGGTGCCAGAGTCAGGACTAAACATGGACATTTCTCCTGCTGGTGCCAGAGTCAGGACTAAACATGGACCGGCCTCTTGCTGGTGCCAGAGTCAGGACTAAACATGGACCGGCCTCCTGCTGGTGCCAGAGTCAGGACTAAACATGGACCGGCCTCCTGCTGGTGCCAGAGTCAGGACTAAACATGGACCGGCCTCCTGCTGGTGCCAGAGTCAGGACTAAACATGGACCGGCCTCCTGCTGGTGCCAGAGTCAGGACCAAACAGACTAGAACCAGGAAGTACCGTCACATCAGTCTGTGCTCAGGTCTCTGCACTTAACCTGGTCCTGTCAGATGAATTCTCGCGATATCTGTGCGTTCACAAACTCTTGAGAATCCATCTGGACAGTCTCCCACTGTTGGGTTTGAGCCGCCGATGGACGTACTTTGGCCTATGTAACAGATTTATGGATTATTTTGCTTTTGAAAACCTACAGAAGTGCTTTGTGCATTTGAGGACAGGGCAGGAGTCTCTGCTTTTCTTTCAAATTGATTAATCCACAGTTTGATTTTTCGGCTTGTTCTGCTTTTGCGACGCTGCGACCAGTCAGTTCAAATGTTCGTCATGACGATGCATTTTCCCGACGGATTTTGGAGAGAGCCTGTCCAGGTTGAATTTAGTTCTACACATTATCAGAGTAATACACATATCAGTCAGGTTACTCTGCACTGGCTTCCTGTGGCTCAGAGAATAGACTTTAAAGCAGCTGTCTGTGTTCAAGTCTCTTCAAAGTTGTCTTGCCATCCAATAATCAGAGGTTTGGCTGTTTGATTAACCCCCATATCTGTTGGTATCAGTTGACAGACATTTTTAACTCACAGATTTCATCATTTCACTAGACGAGCTGCGACGTGCATAAGGTCAGATTTTAAACTTTGAAAATGCAGAGTCAGCTGAGTCGAAGAGAAATGTGTCTGCTCCTGAGTCTGAATGAAAGACTGTGATTCATCAGCTCCAAGAGGAACTGTCCGACTGAACCCTGATCCTGGAACATAAAAGGATCAAATCTAAACTCATTCCAACTGTTTGTTTTCAAAGTACATTCACAGCAATTGTTCTTAACTAATTAGCATCATGACAGTAAACCTGCATGCTGCTTCCCCCATTATTGCTTTGAAAGGAATGTTCCACAGTATGGTTTTAAACGTATGTTCATTGAAAAAAAAGCATTCTTATTAATGTTAGAAGGGTCACTTCTCATTGGACCTGACCTGTAACCTGACCTGCTTGCCTCCATAGAGATGGATTCATTTAATAGCATACTGTGGAACATTCCAGGAAAAGCAATACAGTTTCCATGGAGACAAGCAGGTGATGGCCTAAAAGACAGGCTGCTTTCCATGACAAGGGCACCCAAATATAACGCATTTTCTTAATAAATAAAGTCTAAATTGTAACTGAATGATACTTTTTAATTCTGAAGCCGATCGCAGCGATTCACAAAAAGTCGTTTAGTAATTCCAGGTTTGTGGCTGTGAGACATGGCTAAAGCTAGAGTAAACAATACAATACTTTTAGTTTTTCCTCAGCTTTTTCTGCATTTATTTCCCTTCTCTGCAAACACTCTTTATGTCTTTAAAATCTGTATGTGCTGCTTTGACTTTGGATAATGTTAGATGAATATGACCTGGAAATATATTAGTTTGGATCTTGACAAACCGAGTGGTGTGCGTCGATAAACAGGAAACAGCTGATGCTAACACGCACCAACTCATCAATGGAAATGTTTGGTTTATCACAAGATCAAGTCAGCATTTGGTGAAAAAGTATTATTATTATTTTTAATTTCTATCTACTTTTAACCGTTGCATTTGTGTTGTCTCTTCTCTAATCACATGTTTTTAAGCGAAAGGAGTCAGTGAAACTCTGAACTGAAGGCAATCCATTGTATTTACGATTAATACATTTGTCATTGAATAATTCTTGAACATCTTAAAAAGGAAAAACACACACATCCAAAATACTTAATCAGCGTGCAGGGCTCCAGCAAGTGATCCACATGAGAAAGAGAGAAGCGTCTGCACTGCTTTTGTAGACCCCAAGTTATTTATTTGCACACCGAGTGACATTTCAGGAGTGAGCCCTTCATCAGACATGAAGCGGCACAGACACCTGCGTCTTTTGCTCGCCTTATTCCAGAAGTTGCCGTACGCGGCGCCATCTTTTTTTCTGTTGTATTAGTTCACATGGAGCAGGCGAGGTCAACAGAAAATACGTTTTACACGGACTAAAAAGGCCGACCAGGAAATCGGTGCAGTGTGACTTGTTGTTGCACATCTGCATACAATTTTTTACACAAATCAATCTACTTTGTATAACATTTTAGCGGCGAGACATTTCCCTCGTTTCTTCGTTATCTGTGGCAAAAAGAGGCAAAAGTAGGCGGGGCGGAATAAGGTGAGTACTAATCAGTGCCATGTGATCCTGGTTACCAACACTTTACCTGATTGACATTTTGCTCAAAGTGTCAAAAAGTGTATGCACATAATATACATATTTACAGAAATAAAAACAACTTTATATATTTGAAAAGAATTGCTATGCTTGTATCCTTATTATTTATAGTTCCAGGTAAGTCCTCAACGTAATGAATGACATGCAGCAACCAAGTCCAGTTCAAAGATTTTATTGGAGGATGATGGTGATGAGGAGGCAGTGGTGTGGAGTAGGGAGTATGGAGTAGTGGTTTTTCTGCTGGTGAGGACAAGGACAAGTGCATTAGTGGTGAATGACAGTGGTAAATGATTAAACCAGATGTAGCAGAAAATAAAGCAGAGGAGGAACAAAATTATTACATAAATAAACTCACTGTCATCCACGCACTATTCTATTTGGACAGGGAAAATCTCCAGAATTCGCAGGCAGCCTCAGCACAGGACAAAAGGGGGTGAACAGGTGAATGAGCGAGGCAATTATACTCTAAGGGCGGAGCACGGTGCTGCCCAGAGGCGGGCCTAAGGCAGGGCAATGGGTGGGACTAAAGGGGAAACTGAGACAGACTGAGGGATTTTGTACAATATTCATAAATTCCAGTTAAACATCAGGGTGTTTAACCCACAAAGCCTTGCAATTGAATGTGTCTAAGCTATATCTAAACAGTGTACAAATAACACTGTGGCCATTGCATGAAAGAGAACACATGAACACTAACGCTGTACTCTGAAATAAGACGCACAAATACTGTAGCGCTGTTGCCGACATAATCAAAATCACACAAACACAATCACAGGAAGGGTCTTAAATCGAAATCCTCATTTAGTCCTTCAGGGCCCAGCTCAGTGTGTCCATTGTGTAGCTCCAAAAAGCTTCTCTCCTTAAAAGTACAGAGTTTATTATGTCCCCACCTCACCTCGCCTTGAGTAAGTTGGGAGCTACAATAGCACTGCGGACGCTTCCCTCTTTCTCACTTTCAGACTGTCCCCATCAGCTCCAAAGTGTCCAAACCAATCGAAATGTACTTTATTTATCGTAAATCCAGCATGTTGGTGTATTTTCATCTCCATGCACTGCCCTATTCACTCAAACAACTAAATAAATGAAGCGATTCACTGCTTCTTGAACCCGCTGCTGTGTTGTATTGCACCTATTCTACACATTTCCTTTCATATCCTTGGAACAACCCTATTTTTAACCCATAAATTGCCCTCAATAGGTGAACAGCCAGCTCTGTAAGATAAACCACACACAAAAAAGGCAAAAACCAAACCTCAGGGCGCTGCGATACGGCCCGCACATAAACCGCCCCATTGTCAAGGCCAACGGGCGGTCATCATCGCGCTCCTGCAGGGGGCGCTGGGGTCAGGGCTCCGGTCAGACTGCTCCAAAAGGCCGGGGTCAGGAGAGCTGGAGGAGACAAAAGGAGCAGAACATGGAGAGGCCTTCAGGGTCAGAGAGGTTGACGCCGAGGACTCTGGCGTTCATGAAGCCCGCTTTAATCCTCTGGGAACAGAACTGTTAAAGTGGCCTTCTGCTCTGCACACAGCACACTTAAACATGGGAATTGTAGTGTTTAGGATACAATAAGCTGTCACTGTCGCCTCAGCGGTTGTCATATTGATTTGGAGTAGATTGTCAGCTGGAGGCCTTTCCTGAGTAAATATATGGCGTTAGAGCAGACGCTGAACAAATGTGTGGCGTCTTACAGCAATTTTAATGGTTGACAAAAGTGCAAATCAATTAATTATTTTGTTTTTACTTCAGCTTTGGCTACAATATAGCCATTAAATATAACTGTTTTATTATGGCCTATCCGTAATGGCACTTGAATAATATTAATAATACATGCATTACATTAATAATATAAAAGTCTGACCAAAAATGACACAATATCAATATGAATAGGCACCACAACTCAACATCTATTGAAATGTTGTTTTTTTGATCAATTCTTTTTTATTATTTTCAAGTTGCAAATAGATCGAGTCATGACAGTAAATACACTGATCTATGCTTGATGCATTTGCATCTGTATATAGTTTTGGTGATTAGTTCTGGAATAACAAATATTATGCAGTGGTTAGCATTTAAGCTAGTTTTGGCACTAGTTAGCTTTATCAATATACTAGCACACACTGTAATGTTTTGTGACTCTGCTCTGGTGGTCGAGCAGAGTGCCCTGGTTTTTCATCTTTTTTTTAATGTTCGCATGCTAACGCTAACTCTCCTCATTGACAATGCATTCCGGGCAACTTATGGAATGGTACCAGCCAGTGGAATGCAGGCGTCCTGTTAACAAACATTGGAATGGGCTATTAAACACACTTCAAATGACTGTCAATATAAATACCTGAACATAAACAAAAATGACATTAAATCATTGCATTTAAGAAAAAAACAAGGTCTGAATTCAGTTCAAAATCACCTTTTTTTAACCGACAGATTTGGCTTGAGAGCTCTTGATGATTGATAATTAGAGATATTTGGATCACAATTCAGTTAAAATTGGATTTATTGTACAGCACAATCTGAAACAATTTCAACAACAATTTAGCTTTGATTCAAGAAACACTGCACATCATTTTAAAAAGCAAACTTTTAAAACTTACTCTTGAAAGATTTAAACATTTTCTCTAACACCCTTTGTAGCTGGAAGGAAACGGTTTAAATCCCAGTGAAATGAGTTAGAAGCGAAGAGGGCAGGACGACCATAGATACTGAGCAGGAGACAGGGCTCTCATCTTTAGCTCGCGACCGCGCTCAGGCTAGACAATAAGTAAGATCTATTAGGTCATTTTTTACCCCCGTCTGCCAAGATCTGGAATGAAATGTTAAATGTTTCATGGGCAAAGAAAAGGGCAGAATTTGTCTTTTTGTTTGCCGTGGGACAGAGAATGGGAGCGGGACGGGGGCGCGGAGAGGAGAGGAGTGATGGAGCGATAGAGCCGGAGTGAAATCAGAAATGATGGAGGCGAAAGAGATAAGAGCCGAGGTACCAGGTAAGAACGGAGCGCCGAGATGGATGTTTCCGACAGTTGAACAAGAGGTCATTCGTAAAAGTAAATTTGGTTTGCGTCAAGAAAGGGCATCCACTGTAAATACCACCGTGCTTATGGAAAAGGGCGAGAACGGTGTCTGCGGTTCTTGTTTTTGCTGCTGATGGTCTCTAAATAGTGTTAAAGGAGATGTTCAAATCAGAAACGGAACATTAGAGCTGAAAACGTTGTGATAAATATGGCCTGAATTGAATGTCTAACAGGTCATCTGCTGGAATTACTGCTTTCTTTGTCTCATTTGAAGTACTGTATTTAACCGTGACTTAAGTTGGACAAAAAACAGAACTAAACCAAGACTAAACCAGGACAAGAAGAGGACTATTATATACTAATGTAGGACTGATTTGGATTCTGTAATGTGTGTGAAGTGCCAGGCTTAAAGACGAACAGAACAGTATTCCTTTCTCAGTATTCCGCTTAGCAACTCAGCTACTCCAGGAAGATTTGAGGGAAGCTGCAGCCAATCCTTGTATTTTTTTTCCTTTATCCAATAGCATTAGCTCGCAAGAACTTGTTAATAATGAATAATTAAGAAGTTTTTAGGCTGTTACCAAACCATCGACCACATTATGATGAGGTCATAGCCTTGTTTAAAGTCATTGTTGGGTAAACTATCAATATGATACCAGTTACTCTTGGGCGTACTTTTTTTTTTTTTACCGATATTTGGTCTAACCTTATGATTGAAGGCATTTGAATAAACGTATAAAGAAGGGTTTCAAATTAAACAAACAAAACACTTGCCTCAGATGGACTCAGATGTGCAGTTCAATGAGCTCCGGATGAAGTGACACGAAACTAAAACGAAATGACCCTAAAAAGTACACATGTGAATTTCAATTGTTATCTGCATTGCAAGTATCGATACCCACATTTGTACTGGGTCAGTATTGGTATATCGCTGCTATGATACCAATACTCCCGTCCTGAATGTACACATGTTGGTGTCTTATTTTACGTGATGATGTAGTGTTACTGGCACCTGAACTAACTTTAAGTGTATATTTTTGAAGTTGTGCTTCTGTAAGACTGTAGTGACACTGACATCCTTTGACATGTCACTGGTGAGATGAGCAAGTAAATGACATAAAGAACATGAAATAAAACTTGATATAATTTAGAGGACACATATTCTGCTACTGTGACTTTTTAAGCCTTTAACCCTGTTCTACCAATGTTCCATCATCAAAAACACACCTGGAGTTGCATTTAGCTGCATTCACACCATTTACAGGAATTTTGGTTTGAAAATCTTCTTCCTCCGACCGTAAAAAACACTTCCTGCTGAGGTTTAACTGAGTATTTTTTTTTTTCAGATTTTCTACGTCATTTATCAGAGAATCTTCAGACGCCTGCCTCTAAACACGATCACTGCTCATACCAGCTTCATAATAGTGTGTCACACATTCACTTTAAGTGATAACATAACTAAACTGTGTATAGCGCTAAGCAAGGGGTACATGAGGAATTACCAGGGGGTACCTTTACTCTACTCTTTTTGGAGTATCTTGTACATATATATAAAATGGTAATAACTGACCATATGTAACTAGAAAACTTATTTATTTGCCTGAAAGTCCTTTTAAGGGGCACTCTTGATTGTGAAAAAAGCTAGGGGGTACTCGAGGCAAAAAAGGTTGGGAACCATTGATTTAGTGCATAATAAAATTAATTTCTTGGTTATAAAACATGCGATGGCAAATATAATGTACATAAGAACATGTTACACAATAACAAAAATGCATAATTTTTTCCTTTTATATGGGGATTGTATTCACAGTTCATTTGTGTTTGAGGGTTCGTTCGATTTGTAGTAACAGAGGCCGAGTAATCGAGTTGCAGTAACAAAGAGCGTATTTTGCAGCTAAGAATGTTTTCCTGTTTTTGAGGACATTAGATGGTTGACACAATAGAACATCTAGTTTTGAACTGTTGATTGCTACTGAACTGTTATTGTAACGTTAGCTGTGTAAACTACAGCGACGGGGAAGGCTCGAGCGAACGGTGGAAGAGGTGGAAGCAGAGAAGCCGTGCTCTGTGCCGTCTGATGAATGCGGCTGTAGCAGAGGAGGGGGGTGGAGGGGGCGGGGCCTTCTGAATGATGATGCTCTAATATCATCATCCCCCTGTCAGCTCTAATAGGCTTTCCCTGGTAGAGATCAGTCACCGCGGGCCGCCGTAATGCCCGCGCCCCTGACAGCACCATCCATCCACTCCGGCCAAGCCTACGCCTCCAAACCAGCGCCGACGGAATATACGGCTCAAGGAGATCTGAAAAATTAAACAGGCAGCTTATGAACAATTTGTTTCGCAGAGATGTTTATTATATTTATTGAATTTGGAAGGGCCGACGGGGTCTCCTTGTGTCGTGCCGTGGCGTGGTACGACCTGCTGACGCGGCAAAGCAGATAAGTCCTGGCTCTCGAGGGCTGGTTGTGTCCTCGGGGGCGGGGCTGGTCGGGATTTTTTGTCGTTCATAAGTTAAGCGCTGCCTGTTTAATGTGATGGCAGCCTGTGAGGTACTGCGCCAAGGTGCACCAGGTAAAATGTGATACCGTTTAAATGTTTTACGGTTTGGAGGGAAATGTTCCAAACGGAAATGGAAAAATGTGATGTTGAATCTGGGTCTTTTTTGTTGATGAGGTGGTCCTTCTAATGTCAAAGTCAAAATAAGATTAGAGTAAAGAATGAACCACGATCTCTATAACAATATGATACATTTTGATATTAGACATACGGTGTGATTAAAGGACTATATTTGACTTTTAAAGTGAGACACGTCAAGACACTACAACTGAATAGGGAACAAAAACTTTAATTTAAAGTTATACATTTGAAACTTCTCTTGTAGTTTACTCATATAAATGTAAGAAAACAATTACATTTTTCATTATGTAATGTAACGTTATCATATAGAAATAAAGTATTTTTTTGTGTAAATACAGCCAGAATTGCACATCTTTAGAACATTTCAATCTGAAAAATGAACAGGATTCTTTTTTTTGGTTTCATTTTCTACACGTTAGTGATTTAGTGATTTCGGATTTCTTATTTTAGTTCAAGGGTAAACTACACCAAAATGAAAATTGGCCTAAATATAATCAAATTTCAACCTTTTTTTTTTTTTACTTTAAACTTGAATAATTCAGACTTAGAATTATCAACAATTACATACGTTTTGTCAAAATCCTGTTGAGTCCAGATTGTACAGTTTGGTGTCGGATCTCCTTTAAGGCTGATCTTTATGTCTCGAGGGAGAAAAATGCATTTTAAGAAAACGGCCTTTGAAGTTACAATGTCCCAGAGAAATCTATGGATGATGCTGATTCAGTGAAGTAATAATAATATAGGAATAATAACCTTCAGGAGCAGATTGGACAAGTTTGCTGTTTCCACATGAAAGCCGATATGCTGAAAGAGTAAACTGACATAAAAAAACACAAAACTGAAAAAAAAAGGCTTTTGCCCGTAGTGTCTTTAATATTTTGAGTGCAGTTAAAATACGTGTGAGAGGACCTCGATGACATTCAGAATCAAAAAATAACTAAACATGAACACAATAGAATGCTTTTGCTTTGACTTTTATTTCAAAAGTATCAGTCCATAAGATCACACATGGCTTTTTTTGGTTTGGTGATTTTAAGCTTTAAAACTACAATAAAATAAAAGGATGTCACTGTCACTTATCACTGCGAGAACAAAATTAGATTCTTTAACATCAATTTTAACTGTAGTGACTGTCTTTATAACCAAGATGGTGCTTATGATGGTTAGAACTCCACACAGAAGGAAGATATCTTTGTTATTCAAGTCCAATAGATTGCATTCATGTTCTATAATGTGATGGTGTCAAGACGATCTCAAGTTGGAGGAAGAAAGAATTCAAAATGAGAACTATCAAGTCTGAATAAATGTTTCCAGTCCACAATACAGTGAACCCATGCTATTTTGTGCTCATCGAGAAGAGTTTGGCTCCAGTTAAAGGTGCTGTACCTGATTTTTACAGATTTAAAACGTGAAAAACAAATACTTCATTATAAATTCTTTGCAGCAGTCCACACATGTATCGCTCACTGACCTAAAGCATTCTAACCACCTTAAATATTCACCGCGATGAGTTTAAAAGCGCTGTCATGGTAGCGCTAACCAACACTAGCATGCTAACTTTCTTTTATGGATAATAAAACGCTCTATAATTAGATGCAAAATAAAAAGCTGTGGTCTCATTTTCACCCTAAGAGCTGCTTTTACACAGTGGCGGACTTATCATTAGGCAACAGGTTACAATTGCCTCGGGCCCCCAACCTGCAGGGGCCCCCAATAAGAAGCCAAGGTTCTGAAACAGTTCTCTCAATATTACAATTAAGTAGTGCAGTTTACTTATAAACAAGAAAAATGCCAACAATTTTGTTATAAAGTGAAATAAAGCGAACAAGTAAATAAAAGATGACTACAAAATTACAAATTCATATCATGTATTTAAATCAGCTGGGACATGGGTTAAATGCACCAACAGTAAATATGGTTTGAATTTCCGAACATGTCACCACACGTAAAAACGAAACAACAAGAAACAACGCATCCTTTCAAGAACAATTCAAGAGGCACCACAGAAAAGTTATTGAAAATCACACTAGACCATGAGGGGCCTGTACTTAATTCTGTCTTGGGCCCTCAAATTCCTAGGTCTACCACTCCTTTTACAACATTTCTGTTCCTAGGGAAGAACAGATCTTACTTTATGACTTGGGTGACCAGACGTCCCTATTTAGCCGGGACTTTCCCAGTTTTGAGCCCTGTGTCCCATGTCCCAGAAGATGTGTCCAAAACTATTTATTTGTCCCAGTTTTACACAAGTCACCTCCCAGTTGTCCCTATTTTTACCAATTTGTTACCGGCCAACAATAAAGAGGGGGATAAATTGCCAAAATAGAGAGAATTGTTCTTGAAAATGACCAGAAAAAATAAAAAAATCAGAGCACTATAAATAGAAGTTTCTCATATTACGCTGTTTATGGAAGTCGTGAATGAGTTGTGAAGTGTATAATAATGGACTTAATTATCGTCTCTTTTTGCAATTTTACTTTAACTCCCCACTCCAACCAGAGCAGTTTTTAATTATGAAAATCTGGTCACCTTATTTATGACCAACAAAGTCAAGTTTTAAAGTTTAAAAATTTACTGTTGTGTTGTGGTGAAACGGGAAAAACAGACCTAGTCAAGTCCCGATTTTTTGCATGTAAAAAAGTCAAATCTATGTTGCTCCAGCACAAATATATTGGAAAAGCATCAATTCAGGTGAAAATAAGACCATAACTTTCACTCTGCATCTGTTTATAGAGCGTTTTATCCTATAGAAGAAGCAGGAAGTGCGTCGTTAGCATGCTAATGTTTGTTAGCTTTACCAGGAACGGTCCATGACGCTTTGAGCTCAGAAACTCATGAAATGCGCTGATAAACGTCCAGCAGTGAATATTTAGGAAGCTGGGACTGCATTAGGAAAGTGAGAGATTTATGTGACTGATGGAAAAACTTTAACATCAACTAGATCTGTTTTCTATGGAAGCCCGTTTCCGCCAGTAAAAAAAAAAAATAAAAGCCCCACAGGAAGTCATACTTTCGAGTTTTAAAGTCAAAATTTCGAGTTTAAAAGTCAAAATTTCAAGTTTTAAAGTCAAAATTTCAAGTTTTAAAGTCAAAATTTTGAGTTTAAAAGTCAAAATCTCGACTTTAAAACTCAAATTTTTGACATTTAAACTCGAAATTTTGACTTTTAAACTCGAAATTCTGACTTTAAAACTCAAAATTCTGATTTTAAAACTCGAAAGTATGACTTCCTGTGGGGCTTTTTTTTTTTTTACTGGCGGAAACGGGCTTCCATAGTTTTCCACGTTTCAAAACAGTAAAAGTCAAGTACAGGGCCTTTAACGGAAAACTTAACCATTAAAAAAAGCTCTCAAATATCAATCACAACGGTACTTTTAAACATATATATATATATTCATATCGATGGACGTTTGCAAAGCATTTGGAAACCATACATTTATTAACTATCCAAACCATTTCGTAACATGCACATTGACGCATTAAGTCGTTGGAACATATCACCATGAGATGTTGCCAAACGTATTTATCTGACATCAACCGACACATGCAAAACAACTTGTCAAACCTGCATTCTGAGCACACTTAAGGTTAGCATAACAGACGCGCCCGTATGCTAATATTGCCTATAAGCGTATGGATATGTATATGCTTATGTTTGCAAACGGAAACGCCCCCGTCCCGACCACTCGCACTTCAAATATTGACTGTCAGGCGCGGTGAAGAGCACGCCGGTAATTTCTTTATGTGCATAAGAAAGACGGCGGAGGCCTTGTCATGTAAATGCGCCATCATCATGTTAGGGATTTATGTAGAGCGCCCAAAAACAGTGTCCGCGAACGCATCATTTCCATCAATAATGCAATCTGACCGTTATGACGGGACGAGCCTTTTAAGACCGGACTTTGAAAAACTCGCGGCGCTTATCGACGGCGGCAGTGTCGGCGCGAGAGGGAGGGTTCGGGCGGGAGGTGTCGCGTGATTAAAGGGGCGAGCGGAGATGGAGGGATGGGTGGGGTTGTGGGAGAAGATGAGAGGAGAGTAAGCGTGTTTAAAGTGCGCTCTGATCAGCCATTGAGAGGGAAGGCATTGACAGGTGCGGCGGCAGGAAAACACAACGCCGCACAAGCTCCTGGGCTAAAATTAGAATGTTTCAGAAGAACAATGGGGAGTCAGATCTGGAGGAAAAACATGCAAAATATTTTTATTCCGAGCTGTAATGACCCTCGCGGTGTTTGCGTATTGTTCGCGGATCTGGGCGAAGAAAAGTAGGCCGTGTTTGCATCTGGATATTGTGTGCTATTTCGGAATTTTACCGTGTTATGAGATTGATTTCATGTCAGACAATTTGCCGTATGTCCTCGCTGCTTTTACCCCCATTTCATGCTTCAGTGTCCAATTTGATAAAAAAAAAAGGATTGGAAAGATTTTGACACGTCCAGGGATTAATTATATCCAAAAACTAGAGCAGTGGACTTGCTAGCCTTACTAACTGGTTGGTATGACTTCATTTGGTGGGATAGTAAATATGTTTTTAGTTTTACATCAGTTAAGTGACGTTTTGTGAAATAACATTGAAAGAAAAACCGTAAAACATACACAAAGTAGTTGACTTCTAAAGAGTTATAGCTATGTCCTGATACACTAAATTCCATCCAAAATGCGACAACTATTCACCCGCAAGGATCACATTTTTCGGACAATTTAAAACATTCATGTAAAAAAATAAAGGTGTTGTCATATATTTCCACTCGTCAAATAATAGACCCAACTATTGTGTAAATTAGATGAGCTTTGGCCCTTGTTTACAGTGTGGTTGCTAAGTAAAAGCTATGGAATGTCACATCTGCTGCTCATGTTCAACCAGGAAGTAACATTAGAAACTTAAAGGCTGTATGACAGGTTAGACGTCACAATTCACTCAAATGGAGTAGATTATATTTAAGCTTTTACTAAGCATTTTTCCTGTTTGTCCCCAGTTTGACAGTTTTTGTAAAGTTTATAATGCCACTTCCTGGTTGGTCATGGGCAGCAAATATGACATAGGTGGAGGTAATTCTACACTGTTTCCTAGCAACCATTTTGAAAAGTTATGTTAGTTATGATTTGACATACATATATATATAAAACATAATGACATGATGATAACAACTTTATTTTGTTGAATAACCGTTTAAACTGTCAAAGATATGTCAGTTGAGTGTTAACTGTCTATATATTTTCAACTGTCCCTTTTGATGACATCACAGAGGGATTGGATTACATTTTAGAACTCGTCACTACTTCCTGTCATTTTAAACTTTTATTTTTCGAATTTTCTTTGGAAACTGCTACTTCACAGATCTAAACTATGATAAATATGTACCACAGGTGCCCTCCCACCAAACTAAGTCAGTATTAGAGAAACATGAGAACCTGTCATATAGACTTAAACTTGTCAAAGAGAGAGAGTTAGGTTCTAGGCACAACGTTTAGCAACATTTTATACATAATGTATATGATACATAGTATATCCTCTTCTGGATCTGCATAATGGAAAGTGAATGAAACCCAGACATCACAACACTCTCCATGGAGCTGGAGAGGTTTAATGCCATGTTGTGTAACCCCTTACACTGAAGGCCTATTTTTCCTCGAATGTCTGACTAAAATGAGTCCCAAATCAAGCTGAAGCTGTTCTTGAACCTTTGAAGCACAAACAAATGGCTGGACTCTTTGTGAAGCTGACACTCTGTAGTTTTGGACTCTGGTGTGTTATTTACTCTGATTACACTGGGAAACAAGCTCTGCCCAGAGGAATATCAGACTATAAAGTCCGCCTAAATGTTCTTTTGTGAAATATATGAATGAGTAAAGCTGGAGTCTGGAGGTGAAGCTGGATTGACACTAGTTTGGGTTATTGTTGGGAAGCTAACTTGACAAAAAATTACTAAACTAAAAAAAGTTTTAGTAAAAGTAAAAAAGTAAAAAGAAAAGACCCTGATCGCAAAATGGGTGATTTGACTGGAATTAAAAGGGTTACAGCTTTCTTTTTATGTCTAAGCATAGTTTATGTAGCAGCTGATAGTTTCCTTTTATCAGATGAGGATAAAATGAAATAAAGAAACAAAAAGTCCATTGTACGGTGGAACATAAAGCCAAAGGAACAGCGTTTTCATGGAAACAAACAAAGGGTCCTCCTCCAGGCCAAGTACACGTCAGGTTTGTGGAAATGCAAGCCCACTCACAGTAAGGACACAGGTTTTTCTCTGTTTTTCAGTGCAATAAAAACAAAATTGATAAAACAAAACCAACATCTATTTATTTTGGTCTTTTTGATGGCTAAACAAGTTATGTACTGAGGTTTTCATTAAGACCAGAAATGGCTTTGTTCTTTTTGGATATATTAGAAACTCACACACTTTTTTTTCTTAATGATTCTGTGGCCCTTTGTTGGTCCGGACACTGCAGCGTGAAATGGGGAAATGAGAAGGGACGAATAAGTAGCAAATTGTCAGTGCCAGATTCAAACTCATGACGCACAAGGCAGGCATGTGTGCTGTCCACTCAGCCATTGAGCGGCATGGTTATTCCATTCGAAAGAGGCTATTTGGCGAGGTTTTAGAAAATTGTCCTTTAATTCTATTGAAAATATGTTTGATGTAATTATCTCAGAATTATATAAAAATAATCACACTGGCCGTGGTTTTTGTAATGATGTATGTCCCCTCTACAATCGATTCCAGCTTTGGCCAAGTGCACTTTGTTTATCAAATGTAAAAAACTGTAGCACTTTGTAAACCCTATAAAGTGCATGAAAAGGCCTTTAATACAGCTTCATACGGCTGGGCGATAAGACAAAAAATGATTATCATGATTTTCTTGGGGCCAGATCATTATTTTGATTTTATCACGATTCATGTTCACTTTGTATTTTTCTATTGCCTTTAATAGAGCTGCATGATTTAGGAAAAATATCTAATTGTGATTTTTCTGACCAGTGTGATTTATCTTTTAATAATAGAATTCTCTTCAAATTCACATTTGAAACACAATTATGTTGATTTTTGTGGCATTTTTGTCACGTTCAGTTGTGTTTAATACGTCATATTAGTCACATTTTGCTGCGTTTGTTGTTTGCAGGTGCGTTTTTGTCACTTTTGAACGCATTTTTATCGCTTTTGGTCACGCTTTTGTCGCTTGTTTCAGAACATGTTTACAGTGTGAGCAGTTTTTATTCAAATCAAAATAAGACATTTTGTTGTGGAAGAAATTATTGCACTTTAAACAGTGCAGCCTTTGTGATTGTGAAGCTCTAGTCTTTAAGAGGTAAATAAAGTCATCTGCTCAGAGGCTTCAGAGGCTAAACAACAGGAGAAAAAGTGTTTGAACAGACAGCTGCATTAAAGAGACAAACAGTCAATTACCTTACGACGATTTCACAAAAATAGCAGATTGTCACAGGAACGAGCTCACAATTCCATTTTTACTACCATATCGCCCAGCTCCACAGCTTCAGTTTCACTCATGCTCTTTAGATTCACAAATGAACATTTATAAAGTTTCAAACAACCACACTCTCACCTGCCCCTCCACACCACACACTTACCTTTGCAAACCGCACACTTAAGCACACACGCTGACTCACTCCGCCCATTGTTCCCGCTACGCTCCCTGCGCCTTTTGTTTCTCCAGATACTGTAACAACCAAAGGCTAAAAGAAGCTGTCTGTCAACGGGCCGGCTGCTAGCATTCACTTAACCCGTCGGAGAGCCAGCTGCTAGCTAGGGCTAACAGGAAGCGCGGCGGTAACAGTGTCAACAGCTGCCCTCATGGCCAAACGCGGGCTAACAACGGGCCCCTATGTGCCGTGTTTGACTAGCTGCCGGGATTAGCTTTGCACTGTCCCGCGCCGTGTGTACTCATTAGGGCTTTCTGTTGGCAGCGTAGTCATTTCGCGGGTGATGACAGGATGGACGCGCGTGAATGTTGGGTAAACAGGGCTAAAACAACAGCTGGAGAGGGCAGGCTGCAGACTAGAGGGAGGACGTCGTTAAAATGCCGCATGTGCAAATCCTTAGCTAACATGAGATTAAACACATAAAGCAAATATGTTAAAAGTTATAAGAATGGCGTTGTATGCTTGGTTGGTTGTCTTTGAACGTGCATAAAAGTAGAGCTTTTATAGAAACACAAAACGTTTTACCAAAGACGTCTAAAGGCTACATTTCGGTGACTAGCCACGCTTTCGGCACGCGCCAGAGAGTTGGCCAACTAAGGACTTTGCTTCATTTTTTTTCCTCAACCCACATATGCCATGTCAAATTTCATTTGAAGCTATGTATGCAAAGCTTAATTTTTACAAAATATTTCTTCACAATTAGGATAAGGTTAGGGTTTGGATTAGGCTTAGGTTTAGGAACAGGTCATTTGGTTAAGTTTAAGGCTTTCAAATCAAATCAAATCAATTTATTTTTATAGTGCCCAAAATCACAACAACAGTTGCCTCGATGGGCCACAGGTAGAAAGCAGTTCAGATAACTGTCCCAGAAGGCCCCTGTCCTTTGACCCTCCTTCGCAGCGAGGAAAAACTACAAAAAACCCCATGGGAAAAAGTAGAAACCTCGGGGAGAACCACAGTGAAGGAGAGATCCTACTCCCATGGACGGACAGGCTGCAGATGAACTAGGACTGACATCCACTTGGACTGTGGAGCCAGAACCACTCAAGAGGGAGGTGGCTTTAAAGAGTTCCTCCAGGCGGATGAGGAACAGTTCACCCAGTGTAGAGAGAGCTCCTCCAGCAGGAGATGAGGAACAGTTCATCTAAAGTAGATGGAGTTCGTCCAGGCAGACGAGGTATGGCTAATCCCGCTCAGCGTGCCCTGCTCGCCCGTGGAGGTGGTGGTGAGAGAGTCCAGGATCTCCTCGGGAGGAGGTTCATCTGCCCTGAGCTGGTTGAGTCCAGGTCCAGGGAGAGCGAGTCGTCACTGTCCTCCGAGTAAGAGCGCACGTCTGCACTGTCCTCCGACGAGATCTTGCTGGCCGCGTCGTCGTCGTCCAGGCCGTACCCCAGCTCTCGAGGGCCAACGCTCATCGGAGACTTGTTCAGACGTTGCCATCGGATCTTGTGCAGTCGCCGTGGAGACAGGCTCTTGGTGCTGGTGGGTGAACCTCCACAAACGGCCAGACCCTCGTCCTCCTGGGCTTTGAGGCGGCGGCTTTGGAGTAGGTAAGCCAACTGGGTCTCATCCTGTACAGTGCATTGAAACTCATCTAATGTTGCATTTTTTTATTTGGCCAAGAAAAATACACGTGAACACCTTTATTTTGTTGGTGGTAAAAAAAAACAACAACTCTTGTGTAAATTATGCATTTTTGCATTTTGTCTCCCAAGTGTGCCATCTATTTGTTTACTTCCTGTAATTGTGATTTTCAACTTTTCTCCACAAACAGCGACCTGATTGGTGGAGAACTATAATTTATATTTACAAGAGGTATTTAGATCAGTTCAAGCTGGAGCGGCAAAACTGGGTTGTAGGAAAAAGGATGCAGGACGAGCGCTAAAGCTCTCGGCACCATAGTAATTTAGAGTTAGCCATTCTGAAATATTTGTATACTTAAGGATTATATACTATCAAAAAGTACTTATTCTCATGCAAAAATATCAATAACGTATTTATATTTCCTCATGTTTGAATTTGTAATAAAAATTGAATACATTTTTAAATGCTTGGTTGATATTGTCTTTTATCTGCAAATATATTAATTTTTAGATCAGTTCCAGCTGGAGTGGAGCAATAACTCCTGTGTACCGACATAAAACTCCTGATAGCAGAGGAGTGTTATTGCATTTTAAATCAAAACTCATTGGTATTGGATGGATAGCGCGATACTTTCCATAGTATTACTTTTTACTTGGTATTGGCTCAAAATAAAAGTCACTGCCCATCACTACTGTACTATTTTGAAGTGTGCCTGGCTAGCAAGATGTTTTTTCCACAATTCAGTTCTGCTGAGACTTGGTTAGCTTACATGAAAAAAGAATAAATCTATACAATAAACCTTTGCTAGCATAGTCAGCAATGCAAGGTCTGTGGTGTAAGTGGGTTAGGAAAACGAAGCACAACAGACATTAGATTTTTTTCATCATGGCACAAAACCTTTTTTTGGCTGCTTTCATTCATTGGTGCTTATCTGATGGCCCAGAGGTGGTGTGCAACATAGATCTCAATGCGACCTCTTGATTAAATAAAAGTATTAAAAAGAGTCTAGATAAAAGATAGAAAATATTTATCTTTCAACACTAGGGGCAAACTAGTTGGTAATTAGTTGCGTGACTATTATCCAGCAGAAACTTTAGGGGTGCTGTGTCCAAGTTTCGTCCATGTAGTTAAATAAAGTTGTCTTTTCCCCAGTACACGCAGTATATGCTTGTAAGTTCGTTTTTTATAGGGTCAGAATAAGTGTACTGTCTGCATCTAATTATAAAGCAATTTCATCGACCAGGAAGTAGCGTTGCAGTAGTTTTCAGTTGGCGTTAAGGCTAAGAAATAATGCGTTAGTGTTTTATGGTGCTTTTCCAGACACTTTGCCTGCTTAATGTCCAGTATCAGACTTTAACAAGACTCGCAACTCTACTCCGGGCTCTGAAAGTTGTGAAAAGTGCTTATAAAGTCATTGCTGTGAATAATTGGGACGCTTAGAATGCGTTAGGAAACTGAGGAATACGTTTGAACTGCTGCAAAGAGTTTAAAACTACTTTTCACATGTTTATAGCCGTAAAAAATGGGAAAACGGCCATTAAAAGAGGTCAGAGATGCAAGAAAGGGAGTGAAACAGATTAGATTAGCACAGTTGGTTCAAATAACAAATGCTGCACACTCACAACTTTTGATGTCTCTTCCATCATTTAACGTTGAGCTCTGGAAGTATGTAATCAGCGCTCTGCTATTTGATGAGGGAATGTGCTGAAGTCTATATCCAAAATCCAAATGTTCGTCTTTGAATACAGCAAAGGAACGCCTGCCTTTATCTCATTATCTTAGGACTTGGTAACGTCCAGTTTGCACAGGCTTTAGTTTGACCTGGTGAGATCACTGCTCATCCTTCAATCTTATCTCTGTGTTATCGCTCCATCGATAAGATTCAATATTTGGCGATGTAATCCTGCGACTTTTACCTCATCCAGAGTTCTGAATCCCTAATCAAGGGAAAGTGTAACGTAAAATAATGGGTTTGTCAAATTTCTTCTGGCTCGAAACGCTTGTCTTCCTGTCACTCATTTATTCTAATCAGTGCAACGTTGTACTTTTGTAATTTATTCCTCCATTAATGGGATTTTAAAGCTATTCTGAACGTCTACATTGTGTGGCTTGATAGATTGCTCTTTGACAGTTAATTGCCCGTGAATGTAGGAACAATTATAACATTAGAAATGTGTCACAAAGCCCTGAGCAAAAGTTGACTATCAATTATGTAACATTATGAAGTCTGGATTAAAGGTGCACTGGGGAACTTTTCTGGTGACTCTGGAGATGTTTCGATTGCTTGGACTGGAATGCACAGCAGAACAGTACAGCACTACATTTTTCCATAAAGACAAGCAACAAGGTTTTTCAAGGCATTTTTGGCAATAATAAATGCAAAAATATATACGTTAAATGCCATACTGTGAAACATTTCAGTCTACGTTATAACTCCATTGAGACCAGCTGGTGCCTGAGACTGGTGCCACCAAAAGGCTACATAGTGCACTGTTATTACAATTGTGGTATGCTAAGACTTTTACTGTTCCACAAATTATAATAAATTCCCACAAATGTAAAAATAAACAAATAAAAAATTCTTATGTTTGTGGGAATTTTGCTTTTAGGTCTGTGGTGGGTGAGAGCTATTACATTGGCGGGAATTGATTATGTTTGTATAGATTGTTAAGTTTGTGGGTGTTGCATGCACCTACTAAACGTTCTAGTAATGCTACAGAGCTAAAGAATTAGGTGAGATACTACAGGCAAAACTCATTTTTTCAATTTTTTCTTTTTTGGTCAGTTTTCTCTCTCCAACATATTGGCTTTTTCATGTGGAAACAACAAACTTGTCCAATCTGCTCCTAAAGGTGTTTTAATACTTCACGGAATCCACTTCATCCATAGATTTCTCTGGGACATTGAAACATCAAAGGCCGTTTTCTTAAAATGCATTTTTCTCCCTCGAGACATAAAGATCAGCTTTAAAGTAGATCCCACACCAAACTGTACAATCTGGACTCAACAAGAATTTGATGAAACGTACAGAAGGATTTTTTGATATCTAATTTTAAAACTGATTTATTGAAGTTTTAAATAAGGCAACATTTGAGTGTTTAGGACAGTTTTCAGTCCAATCTAGTCTACTCAAAAACTAGATAAGATATCCAAATTCCTCTGTAAATTTGTGGTAACTAAAACACAAAATTTAAACCTGATTCTGTCCATTTTTCAGATTTACGTGTTCCAAATATGTGTATTTTTTCCATTTTTACACATAAAATGTCTTACATGAAAGCATGATGAAAAACTTGTAATTTATTTTTTCTTACAGTAAACTACAGGAGAAGTTTCAAATATATATCTTTAAATTTAAGATTTAGATTAAGATTCACCTGCAGTGTCTCACCTTAAAAATGGAAAATAGCTTATGTTTAAGGTTAGGAAAGGCAATCACAGTCACCCAAAGTGTTTTACATCAAAGCCCCACTCACCCATTCACACACCAGAGTACACAGACACTGGGGGCAAGGCAAGTGTCTTGCCCAAAGATACAATGGCAGTATTCATCTGAGGGAGCTGGAATCGCACTGCCAACCTGTGGATCTGACTGCACATCGTACAACCACAGCAGCCAGAGGAAACCCACTCAGACACTCGCAAACTCACAGGTGATCACATGTTCAAATACTTCTGTTCTTAACATAACTAAACACTTTGTTTCAACTCTATCAGTGCCATTGAGACTTGGAAGTGCTCCTGTGTTTTTAAATTTCATCCACCTGGATTAAAATTACGGTCACTGCAAAATTCTATTGTAGTCATATTAGCTTTAGCCACGCTGTCAATTTAAAATTTCCAAATGATACACATAGGGTTAGGGTTATTAGGTATTGTTATTGGCTTTTAAACTCAAAACAATCCACTTTATTTTAGATTATTTTATAAATATCCCACTATAACTCCTAAATATTCACCACAATGAGTTGATAAGCACTTGTCACAACCCTCTGAGCCCAGAGTAAATTTTGCTGCCACAGAAAAGTTAACAAACAAACAAACAAACAAACACTTCCTGCTTTGTGGAGAATAAAATGCTCTATAATTAGATGTGCTGTGGTCTCATTTTCACCTGAATACATACTTTCACAATATTACTGCACTGGGCAACTCAGATTTTATATGCAAAACATTGAGTCTGGAGATTGTTCATAGATTTACGGAGACCAATTGAATTCTACCTTATTCATTAAAAAAAACTGAAAAAATTTAAACCAAGTGTTTTTGTGAGGCTTAGAGGGAGAGGGCCTTGTAAACAGGATACATCAAACAAACGTGAGTGAAGCAAATTAAAGACCCAGGTATGTTCTTTTCATGAATAAACAATGTTTATGCATGATTAGAAGCTCAAACTATTTTATTTAGTATAATATGTGCGCTTTAAAGATATATTCACTTCAAGGACCCCACACTATGATCTCATCTCAGCCATCTCTTAAACAAGTCTCAGGCTGCAAATGTACTCTGATGTCTCACTCCTCTATCTAACTTCAACTCCGCTTTTGACATCTCTCCTCTCATCCAGAGTTGAGCTGTGAAAATATGTAATTACTGCAAGTACACTTCGCTATTTGAAGAAGGAATTTGTTCAACTCCGTATCCAAATTCCACGTGAGAGCCCCAACACTGAATCCTTTATTTAGTTCCATCCAATTTGCTAGCGGCTTTAGCCTAACCTCCGCGGATCACTTTCACGCGTACATCTTCGGATCGTGCGGCATTATCTAACATTTGCAAACTGTAATACCTAGCTTGGGTTTGAGCCTGGAGAATCGACATCCTTTTTATGCACAATTATCACAGAAGACAAATTGGGGCCACCGCGTATGAATGTAGCCATAAGTCGTCATTAGATGTATAAATATCAATGAGATTAGCACGTAAGCCTCCGGGAGTTCATTCCGTGACCCTCGACTTGCCCGTATCTGCAGACGCCGCGCCGGAATTAAAGCGCTATTTGAGTTAGCGTGTAATATGCTAGCTTCTTTCTAAGCCGAGAATAAGACCGTCCCTGCTACATGTTAAAAAGCGAAACATGTAGTGGATAATAGCAAAAAAAAAAAAAAAGAAGGCGCGACAGACAGGCAAATCTGCTTGAATGACCTTAAATACGTTATCTCTACGTTTGAAGCCAGGCCGGGGTGATTGGCAGGTCAATTTGTGATAGTATCGGCCCATGTACTTGGCACTGGTAATGCTCTTTGCGCCAGATAAGTCCGCTTAATATGAAAACTGTCATAATTCGTGGGCCTTTTTGGCAGCGATTTGCAGCCGGAATCATCAATGGGGTCACCTGTCAGACAGAATGCGCGGAAGGATTTGCGTGGCACCGTACACCCCTCTGTGATTTCACTTTATGAAGATTAGCCGCTACTATAAAGGATTACGGAGCTGGGCTGGAATCAAAGTTAGCCGGCAAACAGTGGCTAAGATGGTAAAGGGCGGTGTTTCAATGGGGAAAAAAGAAAAACACAAAAAAGATGGGACAGTTGCAGATGCTAGAATTGGAAAATGCTGTAGAATTATCTTTTGTGGTTTAAAGGGAACACGATTTAGTAGTCTCGGGTACTCTGAAAGTTGCTGATATCGCTTATGAACTCATTGCGGTGTAGGATTCTAGGGCTGTTTTAGAAAAGTGAGGAAACACTTGGAAAGCTTCAAAATGTTTAAAACTAACTCGCAGAACCTTTGAATTCGATTTTATAATTTATTGTTATTGAGTGAGTTCATTTTCCAAGAACATTTGTCCTGATTCCATGCTTTTTGTGATGAATTTCAACTCTTTTTCCAACATTTGTTTTTTGTTCTAACAATATCTCTTGAAGATACAGCATATACAAAAATTTGAAATTAAATGTAACTTTCAGCATAACCCCAACACCAGTTTACACCAGCGCATGAACAGCTTCAACTGTCAGCTGTCAAGAGTATCTCCGGGCTTTTCTGAAGAAGAAGCATGGGAAAAAGTAATATAGTGTCAAAATAAACTTCTGATGCCCTTTCAAAATAAATGATCTAAAACATTACGTCACTATGTGCACTGTGTTAACTATGTGCATCGCATTAGGACCTTTGTAAATAACTCATGATGGACAAAAAGTATGGTCAAATGGAGAAATATAATAGAATTGGTGATCCATTGAACAAGAAGAACTTAAAGTGCCCCTGACAAGTTGGACAAAAACGCAGATAAGATTAATATATTCAAATTTTGTTCAAATGCTTTCCAAAATTTAGTGCGGTTTAGCTATTTTTAAAGGTTTTTTGTTTTACTCCCTGGTTGTAAATGATGACATCACGCTAGGAAATTACCATAGCAACCGCACTGAAAACTGGGCCAAACTCATCTGATGTCACAGGTTTGTATATCTTACAAATAAAAACATGTGTGAACACCTTTATATTGTTGAATTAATGTATAAAGGGTAAAAAAAAGTTGTTTATTTTGTGTAAATTATGCATAACCTTTGTCTACCCAGTGTGATGTCATCCGTTTGTTTACTTCCTGTAATTTTCAACATTTTTTTTCAACTTTTCTCCACAAACGGCCGCTTGATTGGTGTAAAACTATCATTTATATTTACAACAGGTATTAATACACTGAATAAAGTCAAAATTAGAAAATCATAAAAACCTCTCATACGCACTTTAAGAAAGGAGAAATTTTAATGCTAATTTGTCTCATGTCTTTATTTGTGCACAGTACTTTGGTTGACTGTACTTTTTGAATAAAGTGGGACTGGATTGGAGTAGACATGGCGAAAAAGACCCGAACTTCGTTGGCAGTCACGGCTTGATATTGCTCTACGAAAAGCAATGTCCCTCTTGCCAACTTTTGTGTTGTTTTAAACTTACTTCATCGGACCAACGTTAAATATGTAAGAAATATAAAACAGTTTGGTGTCTAAACGTGTGTAGCTCCACAAATTCATGTTCTGGATCAGGATCTGGCGTCTCTGGTCTAAATTGACACTTTTAACCATTCGCGCGCTTGTTGCCTGTAGCTCCTTGTGTGATTTCGGGTTAATTTGATCTGTTTTTATCACTCTTGGATGCAACAATGAAACAGTTGCATGGCGACCTTCTGCTGGTGCCACGGTCGTAGCCCTTTTAAACTTCAACTTCGTCATCCAAGGCCTCTCCCGTGAAGAAATGCAAAGTATGATGTCTCTTGCTGTCAGAATTTTGAAGGTTTGAACTGACTACTTTCCGATTCCTGCGCGAAGACTTAAAGTGCGTATGACAGGTTTCTATGATTTTCTAATTTTGACTTTATTCAGTGTATTAATACCTGTTGTAAATAGAAATTATAGTTTTACACCAATCAGGTCGCTGTTTGTGGAGAAAAGTTGAAAAACCTGTTAAAAAATACAGGAAGTAAACAGACTGATGACATCACACTGGGGAGACAAAGGTTATACATAATTTACACAAAATACACTACTTTTTTGACCCTTTAAACATTGATTCAACAAAATAAAGGTGTTCACATTTTTATTTGTCAATTTTTTTTAAAATGTGACATTAGATGAGTTTTGGCCCAGTTTACAGTGTTGTTGCTATGGTAATTTCCTAGCGTGATGTCATCATTTACAACCAGGAAGTGAAATTAAAAAGCTAAAAATTGCGAAAACGGTGTAAAATTTGTAAAGAATTTTAGCTAATTTTGAAATATGTTTATCTGAACTACATTTTGGTTAAATGAGTAGCCCGACCTGTCATGGGCCCTTTAACCCCCGCCTGCACCTGAGCTTCCACCGTAAACAACCCTAACAATACCTTCTAAATATGGTAATACTGCAAAAACACTGACAAAATCAAGCCGTCCATATATAGCACTGCGCATCATGACGCCTCCGTTCGTTAGTCTTCCGGCTGTCAGAATTTGGACAGGAGACCGCGAGGGTGTGAGGGGCGTCCGACTGTGCGCCGTGGATGTTTTCACTGTGTCCGCTCTCTGTCCGGGCCCCTGTCAAAGCCATCACAGCCGGCCCTTTCCTGTGCAAATTAACGAACCCAGTGGTGAACGAGATTCCAATTTTGAAGCAAAGTAGACTGTGCAAATTACCCATGTTTTTTAATTAAGGCCCGAGCGCGGCGCGAAGGAGCGGGGCCCATTGTTGCGGATGGGGCAGGTGCGAATTTATTCTCCGGGGAAGCGCCGCGCTGTCCGTTCCTCCAGCCGCGTACCGTCTTCTGCCTAATCAGTCCGCAGCTTGAAAAATGTCCACGCTTTGGCACCGTCTTGCTGCGAGACACTGCTGAGAGTGGTCAGAAATGATTCATTATGTGAGGGCCTCATTTGTAACGTTTCCATTAAAAGTTGCCATCGCACGCAAAGGGTGAACATTTGAATTTGGGTAATTAAAGTTGTTAGGCTAGTGTTGCTATGTGTAAACGCAGAGAGCCTGAGCAATCACGGGGCATGTGATTTGTCAACTGTAAAACTGCAACAACGATATTTTTTAATGATTATGATCTTGCATAAGTAAAAGATTTGAACCCATCATCCAGATCTTGAGCTAAAGGATCTGAGCAGTACATAGCTGAAGAATTAGCATTAGGGCTGTTGTCCTTTAGTCGGTCGATGCTATCTTAGTCGACCAATGTTTTTATTAGTTGACTAATCATTTCACTCATATTAAATTATTATAAAATGACTTATAGTGCAAAAAGGAGAGGATATGAAGAGAGTTCGCTAAAGATTTCTTTAGAGTCTTTACGTATAAATACACTGTCTCCAAGTATGTGTATATGTATACATAGTTGTTTTTGTACTAACTCTAATACAGTTGTGTTCGTTTGAGTTCAGTTTGGTTTAGGTACATAGAAATACTTTACGGTTTTGATACATTTTTGCCAAACCCCCTTTTCGTCGACTAATCGGTCTTTAGTCAAGCAAGAATTCCTTTAGTCGACTACAACCCTAATTAGCGTGTTGAGTCAGAATGTGATTTTGAAAAAACAATAAACTGTATCTGCTAATGTCATTGAACAACATTCACAAACTAGGAATGTGCTTTGGTGAAATGGTGCAACATCAAACAATTCATAATAATACAGTGTAAACTTTGCTAAATGGTAGAAAATAATGAAGTAGTAGAATAAAAATAGATGGCTCAGTTTAAAGTGCCTCTGACAGGTTGG
Source organism: Rhinogobius similis (assembly GCA_019453435.1). Classification (NCBI taxonomy): domain Eukaryota; kingdom Metazoa; phylum Chordata; class Actinopteri; order Gobiiformes; family Gobiidae; genus Rhinogobius; species Rhinogobius similis. The sequence goes on along the minus strand of CM033638.1, from coordinate 29,168,964 downwards.
ACTACTCTTAATTAAAAGGCTGTTAAGATAAAATCTTTACAAATTTGACCCCAGCTATATTTTAGGTTTCACACAGGGAAATTACCAACAAACCATCCTGTACACTGCACCAAAACTCCTCTAATGTCACATTTATTTATCTGACAAAGAAAAAGACATGTAAATGCCTTTATTTTGTTGAATCAATGTTCAGAGGGTGAAAAAAGTTGTTTATTTTGTGTAAATTATCCTTAACCTTTGTCCCCCCAATGTGATGTCATCAGTTTGTTTACTTCCTGCAGATTTTTCATCTGATTGGTGTAAAACTATAAGTTATATTTACAACTTATACACTGAATATGTTTAACATTAGATAAAATTGTTACACTAACTAACTAACTACAGTAGATAAAAGCTTAAAGGACTCTTCATCTGGGTTGTCAGAAAAATCCATGCATCAATTCTATCAAAACTATACTAATTTGAACAAAAATCTACTCTGACAAAGGTAAAAAAACAAAAACAAAACAAGAAATAACAAAACGTTTTCTGAATATTTTTGGTCATGGTCTATATAGAACTAGTTTATGAGCACATGGAACTGTTAAAAAACATGTTATTTTGTGTTGAAAATGACATGTTATCTAAAAAGTATTGTTTTTTATTAAATCTTTGATCTTCTGAAAAGTGCGCATTGTTTATGTGTAAAATTACAGTTTCAGCCACAATATGGTACTTGAATCCTAATTGTTAACGATTATCAGATCACAGCTTTTACAAGTTTAACATCAACAATACATTCATACAAATTGATGTTTTCGTGTGGCTTTTTCTGCACCAAAATCTACAATGAAGTGTAACGTTTGGAGTCGATGTAATTCTTTGGTGGCAACGCTGGGTTTAAATCAGAATTAGACAGACATAAAAATCTGTCACACGTACTTTAAATACAGAAAACACTGTATGGACAGCAGTGTACATTAGTAGAAGTATTGATGATGTGAGTTACTTAAAGCTGTGGTACCTGATATTCAAACTGTAAAAGAAGGAATGAATAACTGAACTGAATAACTACTTCCTAGCTTCCACAAACCCTTTGGTGCATCGTTAATATTCACATGAATTGATTTTGGAGCATGTGCACAGCTTTAGGACAGCTTTTTTTCAGACGGCAAAGTGAAGCTGGAGTGGGCTGCCCAAGCACAGCCAATCAGCGAACGGCTTTCTGCTGTTACTTCCACTCTGACTCTTATTTTACCCCTGAATGCAGCGGTCTGATTTTATCCCAGTGTTTTTCTTACAGTATACTCTTTGGGGAAAAACACAGCATTTACTAATTTACAAAAACTTGGGTACTCAGGAAGATGTCCCCTGTCGGCTCATATTCATTTCGGTTGCTTGACGTTTGAGCATTTTAGCGTGTGTTCTTTAAAGGAGACATATTCTGCTTTCACCTCGTCACAACAGTGTTTCCTCATCATTATTTTACTCAAATATATGAGCACAACAGCAGACGGTAGCTGAGAAGAAACCAGCTCAAAATTCTAAATTCAGAATGGAGGCAAAAGTGAAGTGCAACATACTGTGATTTCACTGGAGAAACTGGGATTTAACCTCAGAATATCAAAAAGTAAAACAAATGTAGATGATTTTGTAAAAGTAAAAGCCTCAGACACATGTGAGTGACACCAGAGCTGCTGCACAACACATGTATTATTGTATTTTACATTATGTTTTAGGAAATTATGATCAACTCTTTGCATTTTTGATGAAGGAATAATCCAGATTTTATGGGTTTCACTGGAAAAATACTCACAGAATGTGAATCATTTTTCTGGAGATATATTAGATACTATACTACTGCATAAATTTCGATTCGTCTGAAGCTAAAATACAATTGTAAGGCTAGAAAATTGTATTTTGTCAATCGTTTGTTATAGAAAAGCAAACTAACTGACCTTTCTACTCTGGAAATTCAAATGTGTTGCTTTTTTCCAACACAAACATTAAAACCAGTAGAATTTAGATCTAATGTGAGAGAATCATTGAAAAATGTACAGTCAACTTCATTTAGCCTCAAATCTCCTCCATTCTAGAATTGTGATGACATCTATATAGACATCACCTGTATGGGGAATTGAACCAGGGACCTTTGTGAGGCTGAAGTGCTGATCACATTTACATGCTGAGGAATCAGCTGACATCAGCAGGATACAATGGCAGAGAGGGGAATGACATGAGCTGCTCTGCTGATGCTCGGGTGAGTGACACACTCTTGACCGTGAGGATTCCTGTTGCTCAAAAGCACGACTGAAGCAATATCTGAACAAGAGTTGAAATTGTATAGCATGTAATTAAAGATTTATTGTGAAACTTACTAGACCTTACTGAAAAATGTCACCTCATCATTTGGAGCCAAAACCTTAATAAATCAGGCTCAGCATCCATCAAAAAAGAGTGTAAAGTTTGGTGTGTAGTTGCTGATCTTTATATCTCTGTGGGAGAAAAATGCATTTATTAAAAAATGGCCCTTGAATTACAATGTCCAATATATTTTATGAATTTATTTATGAATACATGTATAAAAGTTGATTCAAAAATAAATAATAAAACACCTTTAAGTGTAAATTGGACACTATTTTGAAAGCTTATCCATGGTGGGAAAGCAGGACCATTTCTAAAGCTATACACAATTAAAAACTACATCTTTACTGGTGAAAACTCCTCATAATGTTGCATATAGCAAGAACCTGAAATCTATGAATATGTATGAGAGCAAAGAAACAAACAAAAAATGAAAAAAACAAAACAAAAAAAACCCACAAAACGTATGCCTGTAATGACAAAGGGCAGGTCTTTTGCTCCAAAGGTTTGAAAATGTATTGATTCAGGGTTTCTGCAGGGCATTAAAAACCAGTAAAAATCATTAAATTAATTTGAGCAAATCTTACAATCTAAAAAAAAAAAAAAATTATCTATTAGAAGAGTAAATATAAACATAGAAGTAAGAGCATATAATCAACAGGCCGTGTCTCCCAGAGCCGCTGTATCAGCCAATCAGAAGTGTGTCCATGACATCCAAATATATTTCAAATCCCAGATGTACTGGATTTATTGAATCTAGATGTTAAAAGCTGAGCTCAAATCATCTAAAAAGTAAAGGATAGCTTTTTATATTCTCGTCATTCTGCTGCCCAACAGAATAGTTACAAGCCTGTAGTTTTAATATGATTAAAGTGTAAATGTGCTGTTTTGACTTTGATTATGGTATTATACATCTTGAAATGCAGCATTAAAAAGCCTTACATTTGATTTGCTGCATAAACCCTGGGATTGTTTTATGATCAGGAGTATCAAGCCCCAGGAGGAGTCTACAGTACATGTTTAGTTGTAAATCCTCTGAGACATGGGTAGATCATGGTCCATACAGAGGTACCTACAAGTGGAGGTGGGATATATCGAAAAATACTGTAGATACAGTAAACAACATTGTATTGTGTATCGTCTCCAATTAAAACTGATGTCCGTGTTCTCTCTCTAATAAATCTATATTTCTGCACTTCTGTGGTTCTTCTTATTGTCCATTTATGTTTTGTGCAATACTTGAACATCAACAGAGACATTTCAAAGGCACATTTTAGCACGTTTCCAGTACCATGTGAAAATATCCTCTCAATAATGTTTTCAAAATAACCTGAAACAATGCTGAGATATACATTTTGGTCAATATCTCCCACCCCCTGCACCAATCCAACGAAAATGTTGATTTGAGGTCTGAATACAAACCACATTTCCATTGCTCCACATCTACTCTAAAACAGTTCCCATTCAAGACTATAAATACAACATCCTCATGCACACACTCTGAACTTTATTAAAACCGTTTCAAAACATCTCTGATCGCCCAACTTTAAAAAGTGCAAATTGGACAAAGAAACTCAACATCAGATTCCCGAAGTGAGTTGGAAGTTTGAAAAAAGCTGACGCGGCTCTGGTCGGGACGGTGGGGGGACATTCTCGCCCGTTCGCTTGTCGCCTGTTCCTCGGTGGGGGCTGAAATCAGAGGGAGCCCAGGCGCACATAATGAGCTGTCTTTAATCACGCCGCACACTACTTTGCATCCGCCACAAGAAAGAGCCGAAAAGGGGGGGTCTAATTACCGCACCGGAGGAAAATCACACGCCGTCCTGTCCGTTCTGACAATCGGCGAGTCCTAACCAACCTTGACAGAACGTGACAGCAAAGACGTACTCTGATCTCCAAATGGGACCGACGCCGCAAAACAAAGAGCGCAGAACGACAACAAGACATTTGGGATCGCTGGAGGTAGATGAATGAGCCCCCCCGTGCAGTTCAGAGCAGTTCTGTCAGAAAATTCAATTCGCCGGATGAAGCTGACAGCATATAGCGTATACTTTATTGATGTGTGAAAATGCAGTTCCTGACAGCTCCGTGGATACGTTCGATGAGGGACTGGATCGTCAGGCTGCACGTGAAGTTCTGTGCGTCAAAGTGTGGACCTGGTTCTGACTCAAATTGACAAGGCGGGTTACTTGTCACGGAAATCAAGTATGAATCAGTGCATTGAAGATTTTGAGATTGGAAAGATGACAACAAAGCCTGAAAAGTCTATTTGGAAATGCTAATTGCAGGTGCCATATTGAGACGTAACAAACGATTTAAGTCCAATCTTAGTCCTCTGTTTATAATAAATGTATTCTTAATGTGATTGGAGTAGAATCGATCAGCTTTGGCTCAATTTGACTTTGTTGAGACTAAAAACTCAACAGTATACCGATTTGAAGAAAATGCATTTAAACTGTATGAATTTGAACTATGTAACTTTTTTTGGAGCGTATGCCACCTGCTTGTCTCGGTGGAAATGTTATTGCTTTGTCAAAATAAAAATTGTGTTTCCCAACAAGGGGTAAAACGTGGAATAAGATCTTTAAAGATTATTTTTTCTTTTTTTTTCTTAATATTGAACCTTAACAGAAGTAGATTTTGTTTATTCTAAGCCGCAATATTGATCTAAAATGGCTTAAAAATAGAACCAGGTCCATTGACTTTCTTTTCAAGACGGCAGAACTGATTAGCCCTCCCTCGTGACATTTCACTGTAACAAGCAGCAGATTGTCATTTACATGTTTTCATGTTAAGTGACAATTTAGAACTCTACATGTGTCACTTAAGAGTCAGAAAAAGGTTTTACAGGAACATGCAGGAATCAATCAAAATACAACTTTGAGTAAACTAACGATGAGGAAACACTTTCTGATTTTGCATAATACAGTCCCAATCAGAAGTTTAAGACCAGCTGAATAAATAACAAAAGTCACATTTTCAAGGTTCAAGCAGAGCTTCAATAAGTAACAAGAAATGGGAGTGAGGAAAAAAAAAAAAGTCTGGGTAAAAATGTTCTTGAAAACAACACTTAAACTGAAACAGTCTGTTCTGCAGCTGATCAAAAGTTGTGATGTCTTTAAAAGCCCAAAACTGTGCAAAAATGTGGAGTCAGTGTCATTTTCTGTCAGGTATTCACCATGATGTTCTGATGGCAAAGGCAAAAAAAAACATTCTCTTTTTGAACGTGGTGGTGTTGTTGAGCGGCATGAGCAGGGCCTCCCTCCATCACTGTTGAGGTGGGACGCAGTGAGACACGCATTTGGAATTTATTAAAAGAGCCTGAGGGTTATGGAACAAAAAAAGTCAAGTGGAAGACCAGATGTTGCAGAGAGCATCCCTCATGACTGAGGGCCTCGTCTGTGGAACCACTGGGTTTTTCAACAGGACAACGCTACAGTTCACAAAGTCCCAGGACAAAGCACTTCTTCAGGAGAATAACATCCCTCTTTTGGACCGTCCTGTGTGTTCCCCTGATCTAAATCCAACTGAGACCATTTGGGGACGGACGGCAAGGGAGGTTTACACAAACGGACCACAGTTCAGACAGATGTCCTTCATGAGGCCGTCTGCACCACTTGGACAAATGTTCCCTCTCACCTCCTGGAAACACTTGCACCAAGCGGCACAAGGAGTTGTTGAAGTGATCGACAATAATGGCGGAGCTACTCATTACTGAGTTCATGTCTGGGGCTTTAATTTCTGTTTTGAGGGGGTTTCGGGTTGTTTTTTTGAGGTGTGTTCCTAACCACTGATCTAGAATGTCCCAATGTAAGGCAATTAATGGGACACCACAAGGCCAAGTTAGGTCAGATCTGTGGAGAGGATCCATGTTTTCCAATTATTATTATATATTTTTTATCAATATTAACACCTGTAATTGAATACATGCAATATATATATAACATTAATGCCATATTGTGGAACATTCCTGGCAAAGCAAAAACAGTATAATAACACTAACCATTAATAATAATGCAATAGCCTCAAATTGCACTTCCTAGACACAAGTTTTGCTATTTGAATCTCTCCTCAGTCGTCTTAAATTACTTATCTCTTGAACCTACACATTCATATTCAGTTGTGTGAAGTGTCTTGCCCAATGACACAATGGCAGCACACACTGGTAGGAGTTGGGATTGAACCTCTGTCCTTCTTGCTATTTGGAAGAATCCAAACAAACCTCAAAAACCCTTCCCATCAACCTAAAAAGACAACCCACAATCTCACAAAACTGAAGATAAAATTGTCTTCAAAAACATTTCGAAAATCCCAGTATGATCTTTCCTCGCATGTCTTTTCCAACACTGCTCAAACACCGTTCAAGTTATTCGTCATACCTCCTCTGTGCCCCCGCAATCCTCCCCTTGCCATTTCTACCATTCCATTAAACTAAATCAAAGAAACTGGCGATAAGTCGTCCAATCCGCGCCATATTTCATCCCTGTCCGCATCCGAAAGCCCGCTACAAGATCTGTCCCGTGGCCTTCTGTGATCATTTGCATCTAAAACGATATTGGACATTTGTTATTCCATCAATCAATACCATCTCTCCCATTCACGCAGCGCCGCATAATCTCGCCTCCTGCATGCAAAAACGCTTAACAATAACACGTATGTTCTACAAGACGCCATGTATCATCCTTGGACACATTTACATCCAGTTAACAATTTCTCAGAGAAGATTAGGCAGGAGCCAGATCCCAAGAGAGGTGGGCTTTGGGAGCTGATAAGGCCAGTGGTGTACGGGTTGGGGTTGGGGGATAGGATTAATAATACGTATGACTGGGGACATGGGGGAAGAAGAAGAAAAAAAAGAAAGAAACGGCAACGTCAGATGATTAAATACGGGGCCGAGTGCAAAGAGGCAAAAAGGCAGCAGAGGTAAAGAGGAGATAACCGGTTTAAACGTATGCAAACGGTGAGGCGGGCATGTCGTGGGCGTCTGGGGGGATCAGGAGCGCGGCAGGGGGGTCGGGGGGGCGCTTCGGAGGGGGTCAGGGAGATGATCACAGCAGACAGGGGCAGGTCCGGGCTGCTGTCACCTCCCACCTCGCTCTGATCTCGCTGTAGGGGGGAGATCAAGCGCGTCCGGAATTTGGTTGTCAAGGTTTGGAGATGTGACGCTTTGGACGGCGTATTTTCTGACCTATGGGGGCGCTAGTTTAAATGTCGTTATTGTGTCCCGTGTGGGTGAGGGATTCTGGTCGGTGAGGTGCAGGGTGGGCTATCGACGTGAGAATTTGCAAAGTTGGCAGGAAATTGTAATTGTGACCTTGACGAAAATGGACCAGTCAAAAGAAAATAAAGAATCATACTGACAACAGTTATGGTAACGTTAGAAAAAATGAAAAAATAAACAAAAAACATTTAGACTCAATTTGAAAATTGACAAATTTGAAATAATTTGAACTTGGTAGGGCATTTTAAAAAATATGTGGCACAGCTTTTTTGACGTGTTTTGTCAACTTTTTATTCTTCTATTCTATATGTTTGTTCTGTTTATATAATGAAAAAAATATATTAAAAAAAACATTGAAACTTCTACTACCCAGAGTTTGACGTCAGATATCATTATTTTCACTCCACCTCAATTTGAACTACTCCAAAAAGTAAATATATGCAGAAAACCTAAAATATGAACAACGTATATTTTTAAAAGGAAAAATACATATCCAGTACATTTTAAGTATCAATATTTTTGCATGAGTATCACTACTTTTGTTTTTTCTCTTTGTACTCTTTGTTTTTTGTTTGATTTCCAACAAAAAAAGGTTGGTGACTGAAATACAGTCAGAGTAATAATTCTAGCTAGCTTGCTAAACAGCACAGACCAGTTTACCTATTGCAGTTTTAAATAAGTCAGTCACTTCTTTCTGGTTTGTCGTAAAACAAAGCTCAGATTTAAGTTGAATTTGAGCAACAAAGCTTCAGTCAGAGCAGATCCTCTAGTTCACTGAATGTGATCACGTGGAAAGTATCAACTGTGATTCTTGACCTCACTTTCATTTTCAAATTTGTGTCTGTGTCAAAAATCTGACTTCTGGCTCACTGTCAATGTCAATTACATTTTTCAAGTGATACAAATAATAAGGATGCATTTGTGGCTTTTTAAATCTTTTTTATATACAGTACATTATAAAACAAACCAGAGAGTGAAAAGCCAAATGGAATATATGTCAGTCAGGCATACAGCTGCTGTAGATACAGTCGGCCTCTGAGGGAACGCCCACTTACAGATTACTGTGGGGGAAGCAATCCATTCATTTTAATGTGTCAGAGCTGTTGTTAGTTCAATACTGTCATGAGGGCACAGAGAAGAATAAAGTTGTCTATGGGGCTAAATTTGAATAGTTATCCAAGAATGCTAATGCTAGCTGCGGGCTAAATGCTACCACAATGCTAGCGCCGCCTGCTGTATTTTAACATCTACAGAACAATCTGTGTTCTTTTCTGTTGTATTGTATTGATCTGACTTGAAATAGGTGTGTGTAAAATACACATAATTCACCAGGAAACATGTAAGAACAGTGGAAAAGTTGCATTTCCTATTGAATCAACGCCGACTGTATCTCTGTATTTGTCCCATCTGTGACTTTTTCCAAATGCAATTACATGTATTGTCCACATTTGATGGAGGTAAGTTGTTGCCCTGGGGTTTGCACAGAAATGTGGTCCTAATGTTCACCAACACCTGCTTCCACCACCTGCAATAACTGTCTCTCCACATTCATATGTTCTGTCTCTGAGAGGTCTGGCTTCCTAAGAACTGCCAGTTTTTCTTTCATATTGTTGGCTCAATCCTGAATTTACAGACTTTGCTGCTGGTTCGTGATGTGACGACCTCCACCGAAATGGTTCTTTGAGCCAGCTCCTTCAAGGTGAATGGTTCAAATTGGATCTCATTTGATGAAAGTCGTAGGGTGAATACACTAGGGTTATTGTTTGTTTGGTCCTAAATCGGTCCTGCTTTGGACTTGGTTTGGTTTTGTTTAGTCCTGATCTTGGATTTAGTCCTGGTTTAGGTGAGACACTACAGGCAAAACTCTTCTTTGGTCAGTTGGCTCTCTCAGCACACAGACTTTCATGTTGAAACAACAAACGTGTCCAATCTGCTCCTAAAGATGTTTTATTACTTAATTGAACCCACTTCATCCATAGATTTCTCTGGGACATTGTAACTTTTCTTAAAATGCATTTTTCTCCCTCGGGACATAAAGATCAGCCTTAAAGTAGATCTCACAACAAACTTTAGAATCTTTACAGACTCAACAGGATTTTGACGATGCATACTGAAGATTTTTTATTAAATCTAATTCTAAACTAAAAACTGATTTATTAAAGTTTTAAGTAAAACAAAATGAGCAAATCAAGTTTACTCATAAACTAAACAAGAAATCCAAAATCCCCTCTGTAAAGCTTTTTGTAACTAATATGTACAAATTGAACAAAGAAGAAGCCTGTCCATGTTTCTGGTTTAAATGTCCCACGTATGTGCATTTTTGGCAGTTTTCACACACAAGATTCCTAATTTCTAAAGTTTTATTTACATTTATGTGAATAAACTACAGGAGAAGTTTCAAATTCATGTCTTTAATTTTAAGATGTTTTCCTATTCACCTGCAGTGTCTCGCCTTAAGGCCAGATGTTGATGTGGTGAATGTACAAGTTTGAACTCACTCTAAGAAACAGCGTGGACAGCAGTGTTGGGAAGAATGCTTCGAAAAGGTTTTTAGTAACAGAATACAGAGCAACAAATTCCGTTACTTCAGAGCATTGTATTCTTATTACTGGAATACTTTAACATTGAGCTAATTATATTATAATTAGTATAAAATTGCAATTTTAGGGTGGCATTTTCTATTTTTCTCACAGCTTAATTTACCAAAATGCAGTCCTCTGATTTTAGAAAAGTAACTGTATTCTGAACGTCACCAAAAGAAAGACTAACTACCAGAATACAGTTACTGTTGTGTGTATTTAAAGGGGACATATCATGCAAAATCTACTTTTTTGGCCCTTAGATACCTTTTATTGTGTACTGTGGGTGTCTGGTAGTGGCTAAAAGTTGAAATTAATCACTTAAGTAGCTGCAGAGATATATTTATATAAATTTTGCAACATATTTCTCAGTTCGTTCGAATATCCGCATTATCTGTTACGTATTTTTATCTATCACGTCACAGCGGAACTACTAAACAAGGTCAAGAGCTTCCGGCAGAGACCGCCACCTTTTTTTCCTCGTAGCGATTTTGTAGTCCAAGCGCAAAGATGTCAAAGGTGCGAGTGGACAAGTTAAAATGCTCTGTTCTTGGTTGTGTTACCAGCACAACTCATTACACCGACCGCCTGCATCCGAACAACTGAGATCGGCTGGTTACGTTTTATTTTTCGTGGTAATGTACCACCGACAGTGGGGAAAGTTCCGTTTGTGTGCGCTAAGCACTTCAAAGAGGAGTGCTTCAGTAACCTCCGCCAGTACAACGAGGGATTTACTCAAAGATTGCATTTGATCAAGGGTCAGTTCCTTCGGTCTATGGAGATGACGATATAAGCGGAGCGGTAAGTCAAGAAACGCTGAAACACTGTTTATTAGACCTATTTTTTATCCAGTCATTCTTTACCTGTGTGCTGGCCATTTGTGAGGGATTAGCATTACACCTGGAGCTGCCCATCTTTTACTCGGCTGTTTTCCAGCTGCTTAGGACACATTTCTTTATATACACATATAATACATTTATTTTTAAGGTTTTCATAAGGCAGAACTCACATCAGACTGCTCGTAGCTGACGTTAGCATGTCGCTAGCATTAGCGCGCAGCAAGCGTAGCCCGCAGCACCATAACTACGCTGACTGACTTGACAGTAGCCTTTTTCCCCGGACTGTTGTTGTAGTAAGATGGTAAAGTGAGGGTCCATTAGACAACCTGTTAATATCTTTCACACACAGTTAAGCTAACGGAGCGCGTAGCGAATTACATAGTAGTAAACAAACCATTGAGATGCAGCCATTTGAAGTCTTTGCTGCGGAGGATCGTCGTCTTCGATTTCCTCTTGGTCTGTGTCAGACTCTGGCTCGTACATGTGAGGCTGGATGTTGATGTCTTCGCTTGTTTCAATTTTTCGATTGTCATTACGTTTTTTTCTAACTTTGGAGAAGTTTTGGATCCGACAGACGGACTGTGTTTGGGACTACAACAATGGCTGAACGGGGCGGAGTCTGCATGCAATGCGCATGGGAGGGGGTGGGGTGCGAACTAACTCATTTGCATTTAAAGAGACAGTGCCAAAACAAGGCGCTCAAAAGCGCTCCTTACAAAAGGGGTAAAAGAGAGGCATGTAGAAAGAAAATTAGGAGGAATTCAGACTGTAGATTGCAGGTATAGTTTATTTAGACCCCAGGTAAATGTTTTAAATGTTCAAAAGGTGAAAATAAAAGCATGATATGTCCACTTTAAGGTTTGTATTCAGTTTATTCCCAACACTGTATTGAAACATTTGAGACCTTTTTGCGCATAAAATGATTTGGCAAAGCTGTAGTTTTCATTTTTTATGGCATTACAAACTTTTTTATCTTTGGAAAACTCATTATTCCATAGGATAATCAACCCTTTAACCCTTTAATCATTCCGCTTCGTTGCCATTTATTGAAAAAAGCCCCATCGCTGCTCAAATTCTTCCACGGCATCTTCTCATTTCCTTATTCTCCTTCAGGTTTCACCCTTAAACCCTACGCTCTGAAACGGTCCACGGAGCAACCCACGTGCCCCTCCTCATCCTCTTCACTCCCCTCCAAACTTCTTCCAGCCACTAACGCTCAAGTGCAAACTCTTCCCCAGATTAACAAGTCAGCCGTCCCCATCTTTGAACTTCTAGCGGTAATTGTAGCTCACATTGAATTCCGTTCCGTACACAGGACTTAGCGACAATGAGGATTTAGCTAATTAACTTCTTCAAAAAACATGTACCCATTACGGATCGAATTCCTTTTGGTATTTAGAGGGTGTTGAATTAATTAATTGCGCTAATGGCCCATTGGCGTCAACGAGGAAGGAATTCTAATGTGCCGCCTTAATTAAATATTATCGCACTGTTTAATCAATGCGTTTTAATTATTCACTTGATATTTTCGGCGGGAATCCATTTGGGTCGCGGTGCTGAAATGCTGATTGCGTGCCCCTCCCGCCCATCCCTTGCTGATTCATCACAGATTTAGACGTTTGCTCAGAATCCTCTTTTAATCAAGGGCCTATAGAAGTCGTTTGGCGGAGTTCCATACGTTTCAGCGGGAGAGTCGTTCTGATCATTTCGATATCAATTTGGAATCACCCCAGGTCACGTTCTACATCTGTTTGAAAGACGGGCCCTAATTAGAGGTATGAGATGTTGCAATTACAAGGCCGGAGTTGCTGCTTGCTCCTGGCCATTAGGGAGGATGGATGGCACCGTTCCATATTTTCGTATATTAATGGACAAACGCGCCGGTAATTTCCTCATTGTACAGCGTGCAGGCGTAGGTTAATGATGGCCCCCGACGTTAGTTTAGCATTTTGGAGAGGCACAAGGGAACAGGAAACCAAGGCCAAACATGTTTTTAGGCAATTCCGATCTTTTGTTTTAGTTCCCAGAGTTCCGTGCCTTCTCCAGATATGTGTTTGTTTTGTATAGCGGCTACCTGCTCCCATGAAGCTGCCGAGGAACGAAGTTGGCGGGTCCTGTAACACTGAATGACACGTTTTTACGCATAGACACTGGATCCAGATGTTCCGTTGTAGATTTAATTTTGGCATGCAGCGTTGAAAGCAAAACAGAGGACAGGAATACTGCAGTGTTGTCTAGTGCAGTGTTTTTCAACCTTTTTGTGTTGAAAAGATACCACGGCACACCAACTACTGTCTGTGCCATTATCTGGTTCTTTAAATTTGGCAGTAGTGATGGTTTTGTGTTTTTTTATGCAAAAGTTGCTCAGGACACCCCAAAATTGAAAATTAGTCAATTACATCCACATTTTTGAATCTGTTAACTCAACCTGGACATTTTGTCAAGGCACACCTGGCAAAACCTCAAGGCACACTAGTGTTCTCCGGCACACTGGTTGAAAATCAAGGGTCTAGTGGACTGAACAACAACCAGAAAACATATATTAGCGGTTAACAAACATTACAGCTACCCAGACTCAACCTCTCTCCCTGCTCTCCATCCCAGGTGAGTCCCCTTTCACACTTCTGTTCACACACACCCCTGCCCACGTGACCCCCTTATGCCCATTCACAATGTGCCTCAACTCCCACAACTTGGCTCCTATATTTCGTTTTGACTGAAGTGTGCAAAGCAACCTGCATAGGAATCTACAAATGCAACTGACTTTGTGCACAATGTTTGACGCGACCCTACAGCTGCTCCTCCTACCAGCAGAGTACCGGTCCAGTTTGTAGTCCAGCGGATGTGCTATGTTTGGCTTCAAAATCTCAACTATGTCGGGCTTTTCATACGCCTCAGGGACCTGACAAAAATGACAAAAAATGATACGGATAGACTTGTGGATTCTCTCTCTCCTGCTCCCTTGAGGAATCGAGAAAAGAGATTTAAATTGTCCATTTTCAGCTACATCCACAACTGCGAGGGTAAGTGGGCTACGCTAATGAGCGGTGCTAGTGTTTCTGATGTGGCCACATGTAACACTTTTAAGCAACCTAAGCCCTTGATTTTCAACCCGTGTGCCAGGGAATACTAGTGTGCCTTGAGGTTTTGGCTGGTGTGCCTTGAGAAAATGTCCAGTTTGAGTTAACAGATTCACAAATGTGAATTAATGAACTAATTTACCTTTTTGGAGTGTCCTGAGCAACATTTTCACCAAAAAAAGAACGTAAAACCATCACCATTACCAAATATAAAGAACTAGACAGTGCCACTGACATTATTTGCCACATTATATACAATATTTTTAACGAAATGGTCTGATTCGGTGATGTTTTAGCGGTAGGTGGCGCGTCGTGGTAGCTTTTAAACCCAAAACGTGTGCCATGACTCAAAAAAGGCTGAAAAACACTGACCTAAGCTATCTAACCTTCATTAATAACCAACTACAACCACAACTAACTCTTACTTTTTTCATGTAACTTCTGGAGAGTTCTGGAGAGAGCACTGGTAATGTGAAGTATCCTGGTGAGAAGAGCAGCGGAGGGCTGGACCAGAAATGACTCTGCCGGTAAGAGGAGCAGCTGGCGAAGTCAACTGCAATTCAAAACTAGAAGTAAGCCCTTAGTTTGAGCTTGTTTACTTTTATCAAGTAATATTAAAAGGTGTTATGTAGCTTTTCAGGAGGAAGATCTGTCAGCTGGAGAGGTTAATATTTGCCTTGAATGTTCCACAGTATGACATTAAACCAGGTGTCCAAACTTTTTACCATCAAGGGCCACATTATGAAACATGGACCAAGCAAAGGGCATGTGGTCAATACCAGGAATCATATAAAAAGTTGCATTTATAGGTGCCTTTAAAGTGCCATCACACCGAAATTCAGTCTCAGGCCTTAATATCAGGTTTGTCCTACACCAAAATGTTAGTTATTGTGGTACATACTGAATCTTTAAGCTAAAAGTTCATAAAAGTTCATCTCAAGGTAATGAGGACCAATTCACCAGGAGGCCAGAAGATCAAGAAAAATTGGTCTGAAGGCTGCATTTGGCCCACGGGCCATAGTTTGGTTACCCATCCATTAAACTATCTTTCTTGCATTTGTCTCTCACAGGTGTTTTCATTGCTCCAAAATACCTTACAAACATGCTTTCTCAGTGGCTGTGGTTACATGCACACTCAAAATCAAATTGTTATCACATTTTTAGATGTAACAAACAAAAACATCTCATTCTTTTTGATAATGGTCAACTATAATTACCCTGATGTTATGCTGGAATTATCGAGTAGTGTATCTTCACTGAATACTTTCTAGTCATTTTATGAGCTGGTACTTTTGACCTTACCTCATTTTTTGGAAAGCTCTGGTACTATTTAGTACATTTTACGCTTTTTTAAATTTTCCTTTTTGATGTTAGATTAACTGTGTCATAGGTAGCTAAAATGATTTGTAGATTTAAAGGCAAAAAATAATATTAATACTAAAAATAATAATGTCTCAAAATTTTGAACCTTTATTTATACAAAACTATCGAGCTGCTGGGCATTTTAAACATAAAAATAAAGCTACAACCCACTTATTTCAAACTAAGCATTCTTGGATGACTCAGGGTCAGTTTGTACTCCAACATACAAATAAAAAGATTTCCCTGGACTTTTTTTTACTTTATTCGAAGTCCTTATAACTAATTTTTACTGAAATTGGCTTCAGCTTGTAAAGAGAAATTGTCAAAACCCAACAAATGCCCGAACTAGAGTCAGTCAGAGCATCCTCCAGACACCAGCTTTACTCCTCCTTATATTTCCCAAAGAAAATCTTATTTTCCACTGAGCAGAGCTTGGTCCCACTTATAATCAGAGGCCAAAACTAGAGTCTCAACTTCACAACGAGTCCAGACATTGGTTTATAAGGGGCACTATTTTACTCAAGTTTTGTGTAAAAAAATGTGTCTTAAGTTAAGTCAATTAGTATTCATAATTGTGTATATTTTTGCCATGAAACTGTACTCTTTTTTTATTTTTTAAAGTTGAGTACAACCTTTCAGCACTCTTTCCACCACTGCATTCCAACAACTTACAGCCACAGGTCCAATCTTTCCAAAGCCCGTCCCTCTGCTGGCGTGTCCCTCCGCGGGGCCCCAGAGGATGGCACACTCCGCCTTCTCGCCGCCCGCTAACGACCGCAGCTAGCTTACCTTGGGCTGTGCTCCTCTCTGAGCCCGTGCCATATGTGGCAGAGACAGGGGGTGGAGCGCTGGAAGCCTGCTGGTCATGCACCCAGCTCAGGTACAGTGTCCCGGTGCCGGATACCCCCCCTGCCCCGGCACCCAGGGGAGAGGAGGTGTTAAAACCTGAAGGGCCTTGGGTTTGCTCGGCTGTGTGCACGGAGCCATCTGCTGCCAAACCCTCCCCGCTGGACACCTTTGATCCCGGCAAATTTGAGCTAAAGTGGGGGACGATGACGGAGGTGTTCCAGCGCGCTCCGGAGAGGAAGGGTGCGTTCAGGGACTCGCAGAGACGTGGGGAATTGGGGTGAAGGAGAGAAACCTGGCGATGACACGGCAAAGTTTGTTTTTGTATAAATTATCTGCCACTGGGTGAAGATAGTGTTACTTACCCTATTGGCAAAGTTATTTTCTTATTTTAAGCTAAATTTATCGCATGAAACTGGTGAAATATTCTGCGTCACATAAGCAACTAAATCCCAGAGTCAAAACTCCGGTAGAATTCACTGTCAGTTTCAGATTTGTTGACCTGGTTTATGGTTCTTTATGGCAGTGTTTTTCAACCTTTTTTGAGTTGCGACGTGTTTTTTGAGTTTGATACCATGGCACACCACCTTCTACTAAAACGTTGCCAAATTAGTAAGAAATATGATCTGTGCAACTGTCTAGCTCTTTAAATTTTGAATAATGATGGATTTGCGTCCTTTTTTAGCCAGAGGTTGCTCAGAACAAAAAAGTAAAGTCAGTTAGTCAGTCAGTTACATATGCATTTGTGAATCTGTTGACTGAAATTGGACATTTTTTCAAGGCACACCTGGGAACACTTTAAGGCACACTGGTTGAAAATCAAGGCTATATAGGGATCTCTGCATTAACTGGGCCCATTCACCAGGGATGGGACGACTCTTAAAATAGTATTGAATTGTTCGATACTGGTAGTGCGATCCGACTTGCGGGTTGGGGTAGATTTTTGGTGCTAGGAAAGGGTTAAGCCTTGCGTCCTCTCGCAGACAGAGGGAGTTAACAGTAAACGGACTGCAGCCATGTTCTAACAGAGGTGGGTTTCATCGTTCTGTCACTTTCTATTTTATGTAAATCGACCCAGGAATGACAAAATGATACACTTTTAAAAGCTCTAAAGATGCTTTTGGTTTTGTCAGTAATGAAATATGCTCGTAATTCACACGCTGCAACTTGCAAACACAATCTTTTTTTTTATTTTTTTGACATTATCCTCTAAGTTTTCCTTAAAAAACAACATGTCTGGGCATCTTTACTTGGTATAATTTGTTTAGCAGTAAAATAAAGCTCTGTTTTTATCAGTCAGTGGAGGAGGTCACTCTCACTGTCAAGAAAATGACCAAAATAAATAACATGTAAAATGCACAAATAAGAGAAAACTAAAGGGGATTTCATGTTTATTAGCCTCTAAGTAGCATATACCATAGATACACATGCTCCTTATGAGACACATTATTACTCTTTTCAATTAATATAAATTCAGCATTGAGCTCTAATCATTAAACCAAATAAACAACAACTTGTGACTTATAGACTTCATTAATGTATTTTGTAATTTACACAAAAGGTCTATTAGATTTAGCCAATTAACAAAAAAAAATGAGCACAAGTTTTCTGCCAAACAAAATCGAAATTATATCGAACTCGTGACCCTATCATCGATACAAGAATCGAATCGTGACAAAATGGTACCGTCATATCCAGGGCTGTAGTCGACTAAAGAAATTCAACTAAAAAGGGGTGTGGCAAAAGTACATCAAAATTACCCAGTATCCCCTTAGATCTAATGCAAACTGCACTGAAAAATGCTAAAACAACAATGTTGTTGTGCTGTTTTTTCCATATAAACCCTTTTAATCAAAATAAAATCATTAGTCGACTAAAAAAATGTTGGTCAACTAAGACACCATCAACTGATTAATCAACTAAAACTAAACGACTACAGGATTACAGCCCTAGTCCCATCCCAACTAGAATTACTTTACATTTAACTTTGATTGTTTGACGTTATTGTGCATGTTTTTGTGTCAAACTGCTTTACTGGTCTGATTAAAATAATGTTGGTTTAGTTTATACCTTTCTCAGTCAAAACAGCTTGTTATTTTCATCTAGTTTGAAAATTCTTCTCGAACCATCTCCAGGCGCGCTCAATCTGCAGGTGCCAGACCACTCAAAAGCTTTACCAAATCTACTCCGGCGGGAGAGAGGCCTGCTGGGAACTTGAAGAGCCGCTTGTAGATTATGACTTTTGGACCTTTTGGCCTCGAGAACTCAAACTCTTGAGTCCAAATCCGCTAAACGTTGGGGGCAGGAGCTCATCAACCGGCCGTGTTTTTTCGAAGGATAACTGTTTTTCCATAAATCCATCTTAAGCAGTCACATTCTCCCTGCGGCTAATAGGATCATGATGGGAATAATCTTTACAAATCTGTCCCGGCCTTCAACTTCTTCCTCTCGGTAAATGAACAGTTTCAAGGGTCTTTCCTGTGGGGCCACGGAATAAAAGACTTTTGGCAGCGGGACAAAAAGTTGGACAAAAACAACATTATTTCTCAAGAGAGTTTTGGTCATTGTTGTAAAGACTGTGGCTTATGCTCGGGTTCTCAGTGTGGATGTTACATGTCAAAAAAGAAAAGCAAGCCGTCTGACTTTAATTGGCCTGTTAAAGGGATAGCTCAGTGTTTTTAAAGAGTGAAGAGTGCTCAGCCTGGTGATATGGAGATGTATGTCAAGGCCTCATATTGTCAAAAATCAATCAATCAAAATGTATTTGTATAGAACTATTTGTACAAAGGCAACTTAAAGTGCTTTACAATCATAAAAAACACATTAAAATAACAATACAATCAGAAGGCAGACAAGAGCTTAAATAATACATTAAAATCTATTTAAAATAGTAAAACACAAATTAAAATTCCATTTATTATATGCACAGCTAAATAGAGCTGTTTTAGCTCCAGAAAAATGGAACACCAATTCCCCATGTTTAGTCCTGACTCTGGCACCAGCAGGAGGCCGGTCCATGTTTAGTCCTGACTCTGGCACCAGCAGGAGGCCGGTCCATGTTTAGTCCTGACTCTGGCACCAGCAGGAGGCCGGTCCATGTTTAGTCCTGAATCTGGCACCAGCAGGAGGCCGGTCTATGTTTAGTCCTGAATCTGGCACCAGCAGGAGGCCGGTCCATGTTTAGTCCTGACTCTGGCACCAGCAGAAGGCCGGTCTATGTTTAGTCCTGAATCTGGCACCAGCAGGAGGCCGGTCCCCATGTTTAGTCCTGACTCTGGCACCAGCAGGAGGCCGGTCCATGTTTAGTCCTGACTCTGGCACCAGCAGGAGGCCGGTCCGTGTTTAGTCCTGACTCTGGCACCAGCAGGAGGCCAGTCTATGTTTAGTCCTGAATCTGGCACCAGCAGGAGGCCGGTCCCCATGTTTAGTCCTGACTCTGGCACCAGCAGGAGGCCGGTCCATGTTTAGTCCTGACTCTGGCACCAGCAGGAGGCCGGTCCATGTTTAGTCCTGACTCTGGCACCAGCAGGAGGCCGGTCCGTGTTTAGTCCTGACTCTGGCACCAGCAGGAGGCCGGTCCATGTTTAGTCCTGACTCTGGCACCAGCAGGAGGCCCGTCCATGTTTAGTCCTGACTCTGGCACCAGCAGGAGGCCGGTCCGTGTTTAGTCCTGACTCTGGCACCAGCAGGAGGCCAGTCTATGTTTAGTCCTGAATCTGGCACCAGCAGGAGGCCGGTCCCCATGTTTAGTCCTGACTCTGGCACCAGCAGGAGGCCGGTCCATGTTTAGTCCTGACTCTGGCACCAGCAGGAGGCCGGTCCATGTTTAGTCCTGACTCTGGCACCAGCAGGAGGCCGGTCCATGTTTAGTCCTGACTCTGGCACCAGCAGGAGGCCGGTCCATGTTTAGTCCTGACTCTGGCACCAGCAGGAGGCCGGTCCATGTTTAGTCCTGAATCTGGCACCAGCAGGAGGCCGGTCCCCATGTTTAGTCCTGACTCTGGCACCAGCAGGAGGCCGGTCCATGTTTAGTCCTGACTCTGGCACCAGCAGGAGGCCTGTCCATGTTTAGTCCTGACTCTGGCACCAGCAGGAGGCCGGTCCATGTTTAGTCCTGACTGTGGCACCAGCAGGAGGCCGGTCCATGTTTAGTCCTGACTCTGGCACCAGCAGGAGGCCGGTCCGTGTTTAGTCCTGACTCTGGCACCAGCAGGAGGCCGGTCCGTGTTTAGTCCTGACTCTGGCAACAGCAGGAGGCCCGTCCATGTTTAGTCCTGACTCTGGCACCAGCAGGAGGCCGGTCCAGGTTTAGTCCTGACTCTGGCACCAGCAGGAGGCCGGTCCATGTTTAGTCCTGACTCTGGCACCAGCAGGAGGCCGGTCCATGTTTAGTCCTGACTCTGGCACCAGCAGGAGGCCGGTCCATATTTAGTCCTGACTCTGGCACCAGCAGGAGGCCGGTCCACGTTTAGTCCTGACTCTGGCACCAGCAGGAGGCCGGTCCATGTTTAGTCCTGACTCTGGCACCAGCAGGAGGCCGGTCCATGTTTAGTCCTGACTCTGGCACCAGCAGGAGGCCGGTCCGTGTTTAGTCCTGACTCTGGCACCAGCAGGAGGCCGGTCCATGTTTAGTCCTGACTCTGGCACCAGCAGGAGGCCGGTCCATGTTTAGTCCTGACTCTGGCACCAGCAGGAGGCCCGTCCCTAAGGTCCTCAGAGTGTGAGATGGTTCATATGGCACTAACATGTCAGATGTTCTTTGGTGCTTGGCCGTGGAGACACTTGTAGAGCTGTGTCCAATAACCATTAGACATTAATATGAACTAAAACATCATAGATATAGATAACTCAATCATGTGTTCATTCACAGCTGGTGGAAGAAGTACTACATGTTGTTACTAGATCCATGAGTGAAACCATTCTTCAAGTAAAAAAAAAAAAAATCTAAAGTCAAAGATTTGAAGTACTTTAGGTGTAAAAAGTAAATGTATTTCACACAGATTTTGAGAACAGTTAAAGTGTTAAATGCGATGATTTTAAAATAAAGATTTGTGCTGAGTTTTGGTCAACAGAAGCAATTCAAATGAATTTAATAAAGAAAGTACTTTCTACTTTTCAGTCCAGTTGAAACTTTTAATAGAGAAGAAAGTACAGATTGCAGTTCTTTTACTTTTGGACTTCTTTACTTGCCACCACTGCCAGACGCAGGCAGGTACTTCTCACACAAGGACCCCACACACTCTTAGAAGGACCTTACATACCACAAGCAGGACCTCACCTTCACAAACCCACAGAAAGACCTCATTTACCCACAAAAGGACCTCATATACCTCCAGAAGGACCTCACGTACCACAAGCAGGACCTCACCTTCACAAACCCACAGAAAGACCTCATATACCCACAAAAGGACCTCATAAACCTCCAGAAGGACCTCACGTACCAACAAAAGGACCTCACCTTCACATACCCATGGAAAGACCTCACTTACCCACAAAAAGACCTCATATACCTTCAGAAGGACTTCACACACCTCCAAAAAGACCCACAGGAGAACCTCATTTACCCACAGTAAGACCTCACGCACCACCAGAAGGACCTCGTGTAACACTAAAAGGACCTCACATACCACAATTTGAGAAACACAGGTGAAAGTATGTTAACCCTGAATACACAAATGAGCACCTCTTAAATTACAACCTAATGGCATCGTTCAATTTAGAGGAGATGGCTAAAGACACGTTTTGTTCAACTTTTTGGTTCTTTCAACTGTTTTAAATGTGATGTTTGAAGGCTACAGCGTGATTCTTGTACTTTCAAACATGAAAAACCACAGGAAATAGAAAGCACACTGTAGTCGCCGCTGAACCTTCTCCAGCGCAGCGTGAAAATGAGCTCTCAGAATCCCCGCTAACCTTTGAGAGCCGGCCCTCGCTCACGCTCACAGACTGATGGAGCAGTGACCACGTGTGCACCCCATTCTCTGCGTGTCACTCAGCCCGGCCCTGGCCAGCTCCGGACTGCTCCACAAACCCCTTATTGTCAAATCAAAGCCTGACAGCACAATCCAAGTGTACCATTAAAGCAAACATACAAGGAGGGCAGGGTTTAGCATGAGGGCGACCGCTGCTGCTGGAGACGCGGCCATTTGTCAAAACACACATTTACTGATACATGCAGCTAATCTTCAAAGGCCAACTCGCTATTGCCACATGTCCAAATTGCGGTGTTTCATTCGGGTTCTGCATACTATCTTCAGTGGACGTGTGATATTTAGTGATTGACAAATTGACTGAACAAATTATTGATGCAATTGTTTCTCCATAGACCTGTAGGTACAAGGGATAGAGGGCATTGTGTTTTGGAGCTCTGTCAGGAGCAGAGAAAAGGGATTTATGAGCTAGGTTTATGAGTAGCATGTACTGTAGAGGTTGCTGCTAAACATAAACATAAAGTTAGAAACTCAAATCGAGAAACATTGGTCATCGGTCAAAAATAGAGATTAAACAACGTTCACAGGAATTAATTAAATGGATTACTGTCCCAGAGCATTCCCTGTCCTTAAACCCCCTCAGCAAGGAAAAAAAACACAAGTGGAAGGTGGGAACCTCGAGTTTTCCAGTAGCAAGTACCAATTAGTGATAGAAAAGGGCCGTACAATTGTGACCATTCATTGCAATCATAGAGTTTATTCAGGTTCTTAAAGGGGACATATTATGAAAAAAAGAACAAAACTTGCATGAACTTTTAACTGTGTCAACGTGGACTGAGTATTGCCTAATACCTCATGGTACAATACGTATTCTGATACAGAGTAAGATAAATGAATAGCCTTTAACACCAGGATTAAACGTTTATGTCCTATAAATACTTTACCTTTTCAGCTCAACAGATTCAGTCTTGATGCAGCAGTCACCAGGTTAATACATTGCCTAAAAAAAAAAAAAAAAGGTCACCACTTGGATTCAATAGGTGCACACCTCCTATTGGATAATTACTGCATGGGTAATTGTCTTTCAGCTGCAACACGGGACTTAAACACAACTGATGCATTGAGTGGCTTCTCATTTCAGTAACAAATGTGGAAAGACAAATCCTGTGGCCGTGGAAAAGATGTGAGTGTGTTTGAGAAGAGTCAAATCGTTGGCATCAAGCAGAGAAACATCTGAGGAGAAACTACTCACATTGGCAACGTATTATTAAAAACTGGAAGGATAGTGAGAAACATCATCTTCGAGAACTGTGGTCAGAGAGGCAGGTGATTCTCCCATCATGCCTAGTGCCTCCAGCAGCCTGTAGGGGGCAGTGTTGTGATCTGGGGCTGCTGCAGTTGGTCAGGTCTAGGTTCAGAAACACTTTGAACGAGATCAACTGAACCTGAACATCCTGAAGCACCAGCTTATTTCATCAATAGATTTCTTCTCTGATTCTAAGTCGACAGTGTCAGGATTCATGGCCCACATTGTGACAGTGGTTCAGGATTCATGGCCCACATTGTGACAGAGTGGTCCAGGATTCATGGCCCACATTGTGACAGAGTGGTCCAGGATTCATGGCCCACATTGTGACAGAGTGGTCCAGGATTCATGGCCCACATTGTGACAGAGCGGTCCAGGATTCATGGCCCACATTGTGACAGAGCGGTCCAGGATTCATGGTCCACATTGTGACAGAGCGGTCCAGGATTCATGGTCCACATTGTGACAGAGCGGTCCAGGATTCATGGCCCACATTGTGACAGAGCGGTCCAGGATTCATGGCCCACATTGTGACAGAGCGGTCCAGGATTCATGGTCCACATTGTGACAGAGCGGTCCAGGATTCATGGTCCACATTGTGACAGAGCGGTCCAGGATTCATGGTCCACATTGTGACAGAGCGGTCCAGGATTCATGGCCCACATTGAGACAGAGTGGTCCAGGATTCATGGCCCACATTGTGACAGAGTGGTCCAGGATTCATGGCCCACATTGTGACAGAGTGGTTCAGGATTCATGGCCCACATTGTGACAGAGTGGTCCAGGATTCATGGCCCACATTGTGACAGAGTGGTCCAGGATTCATGGCCCACATTGTGACAGAGTGGTCCAGGATTCATGGCCCACATTGTGACAGAGCGTCCAGGATTCATGGCCCACATTGTGACAGAGCGGTCCAGGATTCATGGTCCACATTGTGACAGAGCGGTCCAGGATTCATGGCCCACATTGTGACAGAGCGGTCCAGGATTCATGGTCCACATTGTGACAGAGCGGTCCAGGATTCATGGCCCACATTGTGACAGAGCGGTCCAGGATTCATGGTCCACATTGTGACAGAGCGGTCCAGGATTCATGGTCCACATTGTGACAGAGCGGTCCAGGATTCATGGTCCACATTGTGACAGAGTGGTCCAGGATTCATGGCCCACATTGAGACAGAGTGGTCCAGGATTCATGGCCCACATTGTGACAGAGTGGTCCAGGATTCATGGCCCACATTGTGACAGAGCGGTCCAGGATTCATGGCCCACATTGTGACAGAGCGGTCCAGGATTCATGGCCCACATTGTGACAGAGCGGTCCAGGATTCATGGCCCACATTCGACAGAGTGGTCCAGGATTCATGGCCCACATTGTGACAGAGCGGTCCAGGATTCATGGCCCACATTGTGACAGAGCGGTCCAGGATTCATGGCCCACATTGAGACAGAGTGGTCCAGGATTCATGGCCCACATTGAGACAGAGTGGTCCAGGATTCATGGCCCACATTGTGACAGAGCGGTCCAGGATTCATGGCCCACATTGTGACAGAGCGGTCCAGGATTCATGGCCCACATTGTGACAGAGTGGTCCAGGATTCATGGTCCACATTGTGACAGAGCGGTCCAGGATTCATGGCCCACATTGAGACAGAGTGGTCCAGGATTCATGGCCCACATTGTGACAGAGTGGTCCAGGATTCATGGCCCACATTGTGACAGAGCGGTCCAGGATTCATGGCCCACATTGTGACAGAGCGGTCCAGGATTCATGGCCCACATTGTGACAGAGTGGTCCAGGATTCATGGTCCACATTGTGACAGAGCGGTCCAGGATTCATGGCCCACATTGAGACAGAGTGGTCCAGGATTCATGGCCCACATTGTGACAGAGTGGTCCAGGATTCATGGCCCACATTGTGACAGAGCGGTCCAGGATTCATGGCCCACATTTGACAGAGCGGTCCAGGATTCATGGCCCACATTGTGACAGAGTGGTCCAGGATTCATGGTCCACATTGTGACAGAGCGGTCCAGGATTCATGGCCCACATTGAGACAGAGTGGTCCAGGATTCATGGCCCACATTGTGACAGAGTGGTCCAGGATTCATGGCCCACATTGTGACAGAGCGGTCCAGGATTCATGGCCCACATTGTGACAGAATGGTCCAGGATTCATGGAGCTTCAGGAGCATCAGGCATCATTTTCACACAGAGTCCAGATCTGAACCCCTTTGAGAATCTTTGGGATGTGCAGGAGAAGGCTTTCAATACAAGATTTTGGTGAAAAACAAATTCAACACTGGGTTTAAATACATTTTTGACATTGCAGACACATATTATTATTATCATTTTTATTATACAAAGCATGTTCCTAGTTTGTCAATTTTGTTCCCCAACTTTATGGTTCTGCTATTGAACCAATGGCACAGTGAATGAGTCAGTAATCAATGCTAAATGCCGTCCAAACAAATATTAGAGCGTGTGATGTTTATTTTCTATGGCGACTTTTTTTTGTCCTGGCAGTATAATTGTTTAACTCTGGATTTTTTCATTAATTTATGAATCATGATACACATGATTGACAAACAAAGATGACCTTTTTACAATTGAATTAGATCAGTATCACAGTTAACAGTTGACAAAAAAAAAAATAATTACACCCAATATGTTAAAGTTTGATCCTAAATACCCCAAAAAGCATTGTGTTTTATTCGTTTTATGTTTTTATAAATATTAAAAAACGTCAAGAATAAAAAATAAAGCCAAAATAAATAAAAAGAAGACATATCCTGTTACCTGCATGACCTGACACTTACCAAAGGTTCATTTTTCTCCAAACCCGGTGACAGTGAAGGTGATGCCGCTCAGATTAGCTCCTTGAACAAAGAGGAGCTGCTGCTGCTGGACCTTTAGTTGTGGGACAAAGGTGGCATCTCGGAGCCATCCATCTTCTGGGGCACAATGGAAGTGGGCAGTTGATTTGTCCGGCCAGTGTGCGTCTGTGTGTGGGGCCAGACACCTGCCCACGGGCGCCCGCTCTGACGGATGGGTCGCGCCGCTCAAGGTGTCTTTGAAGGAGTCCATTGTGAGGCCTTTGTTGTGCTCCTAAGCATCCTGTCCTGCACTCTCACACAACTGTAAAGGAGGAATAAATCCAGCGCTGACACCGGCACAATGAATGACCCGGACCAGGCCCATCAAACACTGCACCCAGGGAGACGTTTGATGCACTGAGGAGGGAAGTGGAGCCAACTGTTACTCAGGCACAGTGCAATACTTTCAGATGTGAGCGCACTTTTAGAAGGACAAGTTGAGCTTTATTCGATTGTACACAATTGTATAAAATGTTTTTGTTATAATTACAAAATATAGGGAGCATTATTTGTTTGTCGTTGTTATTCATATTCACACACAGACATGCAGAATGTCAGAGGACACCAGGGCGAGGCGGGTTGAGTGTTTTGCCCATGAGCACAACGACAGTATGTACTAGAATTGGGCAATACCACAGCTATCGTGGTACCGAGCCAATACCATTGAATTTTGTATTAAAATGCATTTAAACTCTTCGACTAAGAACCCTTATTGCTATCATTATTTTCCCTCATACTCATCTTGACCAGATAGTGTACATATATGGGCAGAAAGACAATAATATAAACACTTCACATTCTTTCATTAAAATTCAAGAATGTATTGACAAACTATAATATTGGAGTAAATAAGTACATATTGATGTCTTTGTACAAATATCAATAAACTTCAGTTCCTCGGTCAGTTCTCATTTATGGATCAACTGTTCTACCCACAAGGCTTATGTCGAACACAGGATTTGCACCTTCGACCATTGGCTCATATTAAACTTCAGCATGTAACCAAACCCCACACTTATTACTGTGTAATTACACGCTGTCACATAGTAACATGTACTGCAAAATAAAACGTGAACAAATGACTTTTGGTGACCAAAATTGAACAGTTGAAATAAATCACTGCAGTCACTGTTCCAGCAATGAAAATATGAGGAAACAAATTACAACATTTACACAGCCTCATTTTCAAAGAATATGGCCAGTGTTGGGAAGTTAATTTCAGTTAACTCAATGCATGCAGAACTCTAATTCTGGGTTACAACATTCAGGTACAATTACTCTGTCATGTGGTGGTATTCTGAAAACAGTCACTCTTCTAAAATCAAAGAAATTGTTATACTTGATCGATCTATCTATCTATTCTAAATATAGGGGGAAAAACTCTTCTGTGGTGTGAGAACAGGGATGGGTGATATTATATACATATTGATCGATCTAGATTTTTTTATCCCATTTTAGTTGGAGTTCAAGTTCAAGTTCAAAATAAAAAGGATTTTTGTAATGACTTCATTGACAAAAAACTCTGCAGACTTTTAATATGTAACTTTTAAATACCAAAATAATAACATTTCTTCTTCCAAAAGTCCGACCTCTGTTCCAAAAGTGTTTTTATTGACAGTGGATTATCCCCAGGTCACCCTTGACACCAAACAATGTCATTGACAATTGACTGATATGACTCAATCTCGATATTTCAATAAATTACTTAGTTACTTATGTGCACAAGTTACTTCTCTAACCACTAAAAGTTATTTTAATGTCGCGTTTTGACACTATAAGTCTGTAAAAGTATTCAGAGCACAGTACTGCACCTTAGAAAAGAAATACATTTGAAAGGAAGTTTTCAGAATTCTGTAACTAAATACATTTTCAAAGTATTATTTCAACCTTGATGACAAATCGACTGCAGTACACGTTAAAAATAAGGAAACATTTACACAACCGATAGCAAAATCTTCAAAATCCAGAGCAAAAGTTGGATTTCCCTTTGAAGCCCGTTCTCCTAAAAAATAAATGTGCCTCCAAACACTCACCTGCAGCTCCGTTGTTTTCCCCGTCCTTCCGTCTGCGGCTGCGTTTGATTCGCGTCTTATTTGTGTTGTCAGGCGCGCTTCACTCATGTGCCGCGTGTCCTGTCAGGGCGCATTACGCGTGTCCCCCAGCCTCCTCAGCCTTCCCGCCGGATCTGCGCCGTGACATCTGAGCGGCGGCCATCTTGTCATCTCCGCACGTCTCCTCGCATGTCTCCACGCGCCGGAGACAAGTGAAGAAAGGGGACGCGTCTGCGAGCTGACACCGCAGTCACTTCAAGGAACCCCTCTCCGCCGGAAACAAAGGCTCACCTGACAACGGCGAGCAGGTAAAACAGCTTCAAAGAGCAAAGGGTGCTTCCACGTTAGCATACGGGAGGGCTAGCGTTTAGGCTAATTGAGACGGTTGGGAGAGAGAGATGTGAATTAGGACTGATGTGGAAGGAGTATTTATGTAGATTTTGTTATAATATTTTGTCTTAAAAAAAAATCTACAAGGTAATCTGATCAATGAATTCTACACGCCATTTTCATGTAGAAATAAGGCATTTTATGTAAAAATGGCCAAAAACACACATTTTGGACATTTAAATCTGACAGAACCAGGTGTACATTTTTTTGTTCCTTTTGTAACATATTAGTTGCAAACAAAATTACAGAGAGGATTTTGGATTTCTTATTTAGTTTTTGAGTGAACTAGATTGGACTGAATTTTTTTTTTGTCTTCTTTTTTTTTTACTTAACATTTATTACGTTTTATAATTAGATATCAAAAAACCCCTCTGTACATTTCGTCAAAATATTGTTGAGTCCAGATTGTACAGTTTGGTGTGGGATCTACTTTAAGGCTGATCTTTATGTCTCGAGAGAGAAAAATGCATTTTAAGAAAACGGCATTTGAAGTTACAATGTCCCAGAGAAATCTATGGATGAAGTGGATTCAATGGAAGAATAAAACATTGCAGATTGAACAAGTTTGTTGTTTCCACATGAAAGCCGATATGTTGAGAGAGCAAACTGACCAAAAAAAAAAAAAAAAGTTTTTTGAGTATTGTTGCCTGTATTTAAAGGAATGAGCATAAGCTGTGATTTATTTTATTTTTGTAATGTACTGCATGTGTATTGTATCTGTTGACACTTGCAAATCTATTAACCTTTGGGATTCATTTGAAAGTTGACTTAGGGCATGTTCCCACAGCTGTGTCTTCGAATATTTCTTAGAAAGTTTTGAGAAGATGGCTCCATGTTCCCACAGCCTTATTTTCTCATGTTTAAAAGATTTTTGTTTTCTGGATCCCAGGCAAGGAACATAGAGCTTACCCCAGCTTCAGATGCTTGCAATATCAAAACTCGGTTTCTGGACTGTAACCATTCATCTTAAACTAATTGACTGACTGAATTTAAAAATAATCCGACTATAAAAATTGATAATTTACTAATTGTTAACTGAACTATAAAAACTCTAAAATACATGTAAAAAGACCTTTTATTACACAGACCTTAATACGTCAAAATGTCAAAAAAGAATAGATGATTCCTCATTTTCATCAATAATACACTTTATTCATAAATATTCTCTCTGTAGAATCCTTCAGTTGTCATATTTCAACCTTTATTTGCTAATAATGTATTTAAAAAGTTTAAATTTACCAGAGGAATCATCGTTTGACTATTGCTATTGACTAATTGAAAAAATAATTGCTGACTAATCGACTACTAAAATAGTGGTTAGTGACAGCCCTAGTGTCTCTGCAGACAACAGCACCAGACAGTGTTAGCGTCAGCTGAGGGGTTTTGGCTAAGTACGTCTAGAATTAATAAATAAGATAAGGCCGTGAACAGAGAGTTGTGGTGGATGTCTCTGTTTGATCCATTTTGTATTTATTTGATACAGACATAGCAATGACATTGGACAAACCAGATGCATTGTTGCAAAAAGGCTCATTTATCAGGTGGAAGGTGAATACTTACAGCTAACGCTAATTCTGCTGCCGATGCATTGAAAAAAAACTAAAATAACAAACTTTAACATCTTCATAAAAACAATCGGACTTCACTTGTCGCGCACGGAGCCCACGAGGATAGAACAGTGCTGTTGTGTTTTGCATTTCTATTACACTTAAAGATATATTAATGACCACAAATACAACTAATTAAAATCTGACAATTTGTTGATAATAAAGAGTATAATCCAGATGCTGAATACGACGCTTCGTTAGATCTGGCCGTTACGCTAACATCATTAAAAACACAAAATTACCGCTCAACATTAACGGCCACTTTCCGCTTCAGAAATCCTCAATTGTTTTCATCTGGACGTTGAGTATTTTTCAAATCAGGCAGAATTACTGTGCATTTATTAAACATGGCCGCCGTCGAGATTTTTCATAGTTTGACCAAATGTAATAATTCCCTCTAATGCAGCACCACTCATTAACCCCAATTACTCTTGCAGGAGGCTATCAACATGGCTCTCTCCGTCTTCTCATAACTCCAGCTGCTCTGCTCGTTAGCTAGTTTAATCTGGGACGAACGCCAAGAGAAAAAAAACGGAACACGGGGTTAATCGCCCTGAATTATTCTCCTAGAAAAGTCATTTGTCCATTCTTTGGTGTTCTGTCCTTTTGCGAAGATTACTTATGTTGCAGTCCAGTGTGCGGAGACTTGTTCTAAGGGGTTAAGATGTTTCTGAAAAGGAAACTGTCATTCATCAAGGTCTAAATGAGGTCTGGCTTTGTTTTGTTGACGTAATTCAAGTGTTACTGGAAATGAAAATTGCTCAAATGCTATTGACAAGTTCCCACAAGTCGACTTCTGCGTTCGAAAAGGCGTAGTTGCTTTGTTCATTTATGTTTCAGTTGCTGTCAGTCCTGTGTTACCCATTTTGTTTGGTTGTTTGCTTCTAATATCTTTGTCAAAGCGAAGGTTATGGTTGATGGTTGGAGCAGGTTAGCTGTGTGCTTTTCCCAAATTTAAGGTGAGACGCTGCAGGTGAATAGGAAGAAATCTTACATTTAAAGATCAATTGTAAACTTCTCCTGTAGTTTACTCACATAAATGTAAGAAAAAAAAATATTGCAAGTTTTTCATCATGTCATGTCTTCATGTAGAAATAATGTATTTTATGTGCCAATAACATATAACTCTGAAAAATTGACAGAACCAGGTTTAAATTTCTTGGTTTCTTTTGTAACATATTAGATACAAAAAAATTACAGAGGGGAATTTGAGTTCTTATTTAGTTTTTAAGTAAACTAGACTGGACTGAAATTTGTCCTAAAAATTCAAATTTCGCCTCATTTTTTTTAACTTAAAACTTTAATAGATCAGTTTTAGAATTAGAATAAAAAATCCTTCTAACCTTTCGTCAACATCTTGTTGTTGAGTACAAGATTGTAGAGTTTGGTGTGTGTGGGATCTACAGTACTTTAAGCTGATAATTATGTCTCGAGGGAGAAAAATGCATTTAAGAAAACGGCCTTTGAAGTTACAGTGTCCCAGAGAAATCTATGGATGAAGTGGATTGAATGGAAGAATAAAACATTTTTAAGAGCAGATTGAACAAGTTTCTTATTTCCACATGAAGGCCGACATGTTGAGAGAGCAAACTGACCAAAAAACAAAAAATGAAAAAAAATGAAAATGTTTTGCCTGTAGTATCTCCCCTTAGAGGTTTCAGGAGAATATTGACAATTTTTAGTGGGGGTTCCAGTCGCTCTTGCCTTTCTGTGAGGGTTTTGCATGTTTCTCTCTGTCTGGGTGTCCTCCAGCTTCAGCCCAAAACATGCGCAGATCAAATCCTCCAGCTGAGGACTGACCAAGACAGGCCCAGCACTGGTATGGTCCTGACAGGTTGAAGTTTGGGTCAAATGCTGAGGACAATTTATTTATTTCAGAATTTTTATGGTCTCTAGGCTTTATTCGACAGGACGGTGCAGCCGAAAGTGAAACAGGGATGAGACTGGGCAATGACATTCTATAAATTGTCGAAAGATTCAAACTCACAACGCTGGGGCCTGTCCCACACAGCAGGCATGTGGGCTGTCTACTCAACCACGATCGGCATGCAGAAGATACATTTTCAATAAAGGCTAACCTCACCTACGTTTCTGACAAGTTGCTGGATGAACATTTAGATTTAATTTGATCTAAAGTCTGTTTGAAGGCGCTGTACCTGATTTATACAGTTTTGAAAAGTGAAAAAACAGAACTATATATATATATATGCATGTACCAGAAAGTCAAATCTGTCCAAGTGCACATATATTGTAAAAGCTTTTACTCGGGTTAAAATGAGACCACAGCGCTTTCTTTGCATCTATTTCTAGACTGTTTTATGAGAATGAATGTTTGTTAGCTTGACCATGACTGCAAAACTGACCCTGGGCTCAGATTGGTGCGTATAAACTCATGGAGGTGAATATTTAGGAGGCTGGGAGAGCGTTAGAAAAGTGAGCGACACGTGACTGATGGAAAGACTTTAACATCAACTAGTTCTGTTTTTCATGTTTCAAAACTGGCCTTTAAATTTGTCCATTTTCAAATTAAGCTCGAAGGTCATTGTTCTGAATGTCTGTGCCTCAGTCCTTGATTGTTGGCTCAGTTTGCATAAGCCATTTTTTTCACGGCCTTCTTCCATGGATCTATTCCCTGGATAAGGCACGCCCCCTCTGTCCGCGAGCCAGATTGATTAGTGGTATTTCATTATTTTCAGTATTTAAATGAGATAGAAGGAAGTTCTTTTTAACCGTTTCTGAAATTACTGAAATTACTGTTTTTATATTAAAGTGCTTATGACAGGTTTTAAAGATTTTCTAATTTTGATTTTATTTGGTGTATTAATAGCTATCGTACATTAAAATTATTGTTTTACACCAATCGTGTCATGGATTGTGGAGAAAAGTTGAAAAATCTGTTTAAAATTACAGGAAGTAAAGAACTGATAACATCACACTGGGGAGACTCACTCCATCCAAAGATTAAGCATAATTTACACAAAATGAACAACTTATTTTACCCTTAAAACATTAATTCACATATATTTTGATTTGTCGGACAAAAAAATCTGTGACATTAGCCGAGTATTAGCCCAGTGTGCAAAGTAATTTCCTAGTGTGATGTCATCATTTATAACCAGGAAGTGATATTTCAAACAAAAAAAAAAGCTAAAAATGATTGAATGTATAATTACTTTTAGCAAAACTTAATATATACTTAAATATATTTATCTTACCTGTATTTTAGTTACATGAGTAGTATAACCTGCCATAGGCCCTTTAAGTGACGTCACAATAAACATGTAACCTGTAAGTTGTATTTTATTTCATTTCAGACGCTTTCACATATGATCAATATGAAGAATACAATTACAATCACACAAGCTAACGTTAACACAAAAACCTGCAAGCTGCGTGATCGCTCCTGCCACTCAAAGCATCATGGGGGATTGTCCTCACACTGTGGGATGCACTAGCCCCTATTCAGGAAGTAACGCAGAAGGAAAACACTTTTTTGGCTTCATGCGCCAATGAGCACACGCCATAAGTATCAATAGAGCGCCATTTTGAATTCATTTTCCACATTTGATTACAGTTCTATGCCTTCTTCCCTGCTGCCACAAGTATCCTCCAAAGGTATCCACTTATTATGTCCATGGCAGGAGTTTTGAGGCCCAAATACTACACAAAGTTCTGAAATCAAGTGCATATATACGTAGCATCTTTCAAGATATTCGAAGTGCTGTCCTGAGATGAACTGACCAAAGCGAGGCCTCCAAATCCATTTTCTACACCATCGGCTTCTGACCACCACCAACCATCGACTTCGGGTTGGTCAAACGGGCTCTCTGTGATTTCATGTGTCCTCAGCTAAAGGCATCCCAGGTCGAGCTGTGATCTTAAAGTGCATCTCAAGCCGTTTTCCTCGAACACTTGTGAGTCCTAACATAGACGTGAGGAA
The DNA here is from genome assembly GCA_019453435.1 of Rhinogobius similis. Lineage (NCBI taxonomy): Eukaryota > Metazoa > Chordata > Actinopteri > Gobiiformes > Gobiidae > Rhinogobius > Rhinogobius similis. The sequence goes on along the minus strand of CM033638.1, from coordinate 29,134,590 downwards.
ATACCTGTTGACGTCCACCTCTCACCAGCTCGTATTTTTAGCCCGTGACATTTCATTTAACCCCGGTGTTTACTTCACTTTGACCAGCACTCGGAACCCCTCAAGTGCGTTAAAACAAATTGATGCCTCTCCGCGCCTCTTAGTTAAGAAGTCTGAAAAACAAAGGCCTCCAAACACTTGCAAAACGAACCCAAGAGGAAGGGAAAGTGACAGAGAAAGGAAAATCCCAGGGTGATTACCAGATCCGCGCCACGCTACAATTAGCATCACTCTGAATGTGAGATGGCCGTTTAAAGGGCAGCCGAGCATCCTGGAGAATTAAAGCAGGGCCTAATTAGTGCACTCCAAGCTGACAAGGGAACAGCCTTCAGCCCGAGTGAGCAGGGCAGTGAGGCGCGAGGAGGTGGGAGGGGGAGAGGGGGGAGAGAAGGGTGTACAGTGAGGAGGCAGGGAGGAAATGAGGTCGGATTGGGTCCACACCAGCGCCGTGACGGTTACAGTGTGAGGATGCTGTGCTGTGCTAAATAAACTGAATGTGTTTGTCATTTGGAATAGTGTTTCTCAACCAGGGGGGCGCGTGCACGTACCGGGGGTAAGTGGAATGGTTTCAGGTTAGAAAAAAGAGGCAAAACTGAATAGCGTTGGAACTGAAAATGTGTTTGTAGTGAAGTTTACATCCTTACATCCGAGGGTTTTGATTATCAGTATAATTTAAAACAAGAAAGTGTCATTGTAATACTTGACTATGGAGCTCAACAGTCCCGCCCACTTCGATGTTTGCTGTTGTTGAGGAAGTGAATTTGTCATTCATTTTTGCCATGGGGATTAGCCCCAAGCAAACTTTCTAACGTTTATTTATTTATTTTTAAGTGCTGTACCTGATTTTTGCTGTTCCGACACTTGGAAAAACATAACTAGTTCATGAACCTGATTTTTGCATGTAATAAAATAACATTTGTTCAGTACATATATACTGTACATTATGAAATGCATCTATTTGGGTGAAACTGAGAAAATTCTCTGCATCTAGTTATAAAGCGTTTTATTCTATGAGAAGCAGGAAGTGCAGCGTTAGCGTGCCAATGTTTGTTAGCTTTACCCGTGATGGCAAAACTCGCTCTGTTTGCTTAGAGACGCTCAGAGAGAAAAGTGCTTCTAAACTCATTGCGGTGAATGTTTAGGATGCTGGGACTGCATTAGGAAAGTGAACTTTACATATAAAGACTTTAAAATGACCTAGTTATGTTTTCACATTTCAAAACAGTAAAAAAAAATTAGGTATAGTGCCTTTAATGATAGCCCCTTGAGATGATCCATGTCTTTTTCAAGGGGGTCCTTTTATTTCTTTCTGAATCCTGATGAGGAAAAATTCATGGAATATTCATCTCCAGAACCAACCAGTGGGCGGTCACTCCATGTACAAAAACAGCAACTTTTGTTATCCACCAATGTGCCTTTGCCTTCACTAAGTGATTAAAACATTCAAAACCACAAGTCACACTTAGACCACAGTAGCATTATGTTTTTTTTAACTAAATGCATAAATAGCTGACAATAAACCAAAAGTAGTTTCCTATTCACTCTAGATTCAGCCACGTCTCAAAGCCTCAGACAGCCTTAGCACAGATCTTTTTGTGATTTGCATGAAGAAAAGTATAACTCGGGTACAATTTACAGTACAAATATTAAGAAAGCATTAGTAAGCTGCTGATGTAACAGACCCCTGCGAGCCTGAACCTGAGGAAACACAGACCACCAGTGACAGACGCTGAACGTGAACCGTCTGGGAGACAGGGCCAGTCGAAACATGGCTCTGAACAGATTCATTTGCCTCGTGTGGAGTTGGTGGTGTGTGAGTGTGAGACACAACTTCTCCAGACAACAAAGGTTGGGATTTAAAGAGTCATAAACTAGTAATGGGCGAATGCAAATTTTCAGATATTCACATTTCAGTACAGGACAAGACCCTGTTAATCTTACTACAAAACTGCACCACAATTTTACTTCTTATGTCCAATATCCTCAAACAACTCATAAATGTGTTATTCAACAGTTATCTACTGTTTCACTGAAATAAAATATAACAACATTACTCTGTCACATAAAAACAGGACTAAAGCATCAAATATCACATGTTTTTAGGGCCCTTCCATGCCCTGGGCCCCAAGGAAAGCGGTACCTTTTACCCCCCCAGTCCCACGCCCCTGACAAACTGTTGTGTGTAAATTGTCTCCAGAAAAACACATACATAATTTACATTTCTGCATTTATGTAGCTATTATAAGTTTTTTTTTTTTTTTTTTTGTCAAAATACGTTCAATTAATTCATTCAATGTTAGTGAAGAACGAACGTATTTGACGTTTTGTAAATTAGGGTTAGAGTTTGAGTTGGGGTTTATTATTGATAAACTGTAACATTTTTGAACATTCTTGTGTAACATAATTTGCAAAATGATAACCTTTTCCATTCACATACTCATTCGGCATAGTTTCCAAAAATGTAAAATGTGTACGTTTTCACAGTTGTATTTGTACGTATTTTGACAAAAAAACAAAACAAAAAAACAACGTACAATAGCTATGTATATGGATTACAAAAACGTAATTCATGTACGTATTTTTCTGGAGACTGGGCTGTCTTTTGATGACATCACAGAGGGATTCCACTCTATAACTCAGCACTACTTCCTGTCATTTTACTTTCTTTTTTTTTTTCTAAATTTCTTCACAAACTGCAACTTCACAAATGTATAACTATAATAAATAATTGCTATTCCATCAAACTAAGTCATAATTAGCATTTTGAGAACCTGTCATACAGACTTCAAATGCAATGAAACCATTTTACAAGTTAGTTTTTACTTTCTCAATACATTCTGTGTACTTCCCATGACTGACAGCTTTAAAGCGCTCACATCCAGGGGTAATATCCTGCCTGGCTCCAGCAGAAGATGGCACTCTCGCCTCTCCTTCTCCTCCTCAGCAGCAGCAGCAGCAGCAGCAGTGTTCAGGTCAGGCCCCCGTGAACTTTGACCCCTCACCGTTAAATTACCCGCGCCCCGTCGGGTGTTGTGCCAAATGTCATGAGCGGCTCTAATCCTGTCTCTCTCGGCTCTGCTCTGTTCCTGTCCGGACCAATCTGCCTGCACGCTAACCTCCGCACAACCCCGGACCACCAGCCGAGGTTCACCCACCAACTGAAGATTAGCTCTGTAGGACACAGAGACGGTCAAGAAGCATTGACTGAGAATGAACTTCTGGAAATAAACAACAACAAAGAACATGACACAGAAAGGGATCATGAAAATCATAATACTTCTATATTTACCTTATTCCGGAAGTTGCCGTACGCGCCGCCGTCTTGTTTCTGTTGTATTAGTTTACATGGAGCAGACGAGCTCAACAGAAAATAAGTTCTACATGGACTAAAAAGACGTTTTCAGACTGACCAGGAAATCGTTGCGTTGTTGACTTGTTGTTGTTCGTGTTCATTAAACATTTTACACAAATCAATCTACTTTATGTAACATTTTAGCGCCGAGACTTTTCCCTCGTTCGTCATTAGCTTTAACTGAGTTCTCATCAAACGGGAGTGCGTTTACAGCAAAAGTGCAAAAAACGGCAAAAGTGGGCGGGGCAGAATAAGGTCAATATTTAGTCTAAAAATCTGTCCCAATTCATCCAAAGTATTTTGAATTTATACATTTTTAAATTGAGTCTGAATGTAATTTTGTAAATGTCCATTATAATTTCAGTCCAGTCCTTAATTGTTGGTATAATTTGTGTCGTCCTTTTTTTGTGAGAGCCTTTTTCCTGCTGCTAATAGTATCTGTTGATTGTGTCCACTGCAGGAATTTGGAGGCCCAGATACATAGTTCTGAAATCAAGTGGAACAGTGTTGTTGAACAGTCTGTAGTGCTTTATTGATCTCAGTTTAATATTTCAGAGCAACAGGACATTCCCACAACGTATGGTTAAGATGTAGTACAGGGCTGTTCAACTGAAGGCCCGCGGGCCAAATCAGGCCCTCCAAGGGTTATGATGTGGCCCTCAACCCATCTTAAAAAAATATAGTCAATATTTTATCTCTTGTTAGTGGTTTAGTCCTGGTTTAATTCTGGTTTCGTTCTGGTTTAGTTCTGGTTTAGACCTGATTCAGTCCTGGTTTTGACCTGGTTTAGTTTTGGTTTAGACCTGGTTTAGTCCTGGTTTAGTTCTGGTTCAGACTTGATTTAGACCTAGTTAAACCTGGATAGACCTGGTTTAGTCCTGGTCCAGTTCTGCAGATGATATTGTTTTGTGTTACATGTTTTTCATATTTAAAAATCTGAAAAATCGGGCCCTCTGTAAAATAAAGTCAGGCTTGGTGTAGTAGTTTTAAAGTTTTAACACTTTATAAAACTTAATGTCAACATTTGATGCTAAATTGAGATTGTTGCGCTTGTTCCCTCATCAAAACATACCCGGAGTTATATTTAGCATCACTCAGGCTTGTTTCATTAAAGTCCTCTCCCCTCGTACCTCAGAGACACTCTGCGTTCACTGTCCAGACTCGTTCTGAACATTTCTGCCATTTCTGCCTTCCCAAAACTGTTACAAAGGAAAATTACAATATTTTATTTTCTTGTTTTGTATCAATATTCATTTTGATACTTTATTATTTTTTATTTATTAACCTTCATTTAACCAAGTAAGAACCAATTGAGATCGAGGGTGATCTGGGGCAAAGTGAAAAATACAACAGAAATTACAAAATACGTACTTACATTTTAAGAGAATTTTAAGAAATTAAGACAAAATTTACATAATTCAAAGGAGCTGACAATTTTTGAAAGATTCATGCTCTATGTTTTTCAAAACTGTGCAAAAACCCCTAGCTGATAACGAATACTAGTTTTAGTATTAGTTATTGATTGATATCTTATTTTTGCTACTTTTGACAACCCTATCGGATGGAGATATCTTTTGCATTTAACCTGACGGATCAATCATTTCAAGTATAAATATGGGCTGACATTAAAGGGCCTGTACCTGATTTTGAACCATGAGGCAGGAACATGTTTTTGTTTGAACCGTTAGCCCTGTGCTGATAGTAATATTTGGGGTTAAATAGCTACGCCAGTAGGGGGCAGCGTCAGGCTACATCTATCTGTCTGTACTAGATGAAGTAGACAGCCACATGTGGAGTACCTGTACCACTGCTATGAAGAAGGATGATTAAATAAGCTAATGAGAACTCACGTCTTCATTTTTTATGTTTTATTGAAAACATAACATGGTACCAGGAGTTGGCATATGAAAACGGACATTATGGAAAGTGTGAAGCCGCCAGATGCCGTTAATTGGACAGGAAATGTGGACTGTGAGTGGCGAACTTTTAAACAACGATTTATGTTGTATTTGCAAGCTATCGGTTTGGATAGCAAGTCAGATGCACGGAAGATAGCGTTGCTTCTTACCGTCGCAGGGCCGCAAGCAGTGGAAGTTTACAACACATTTCTATTTGCCGATGATGACAGAGAGAAGTTTGACGTGGTTGTTGCAAAGTTTGATGAACACTGTTCTCCCAAAAAGAACGAAACTTTTGAGAGGTACGTCTTTCGCTCCCGCATGCAGCAACCTGCTGAAAGTTTTGATACATTTTTGACGGACCTGAAACTCAAAGCTAAAACTTGCAATTTTGGACAGCTACTAGAATCAATGGTCAGAGACCAGATCGTTTTTGGAATTAAAGATAAGAAAATGAGAGAGAGACTTTTACGCGAGACTGATTTAACATTGGATGGTGCAGTTAAAATGTGCCATGCTAGTGAACTTGCCCTACAACACGCTAAAACATTCAGTGGCGCGGCGAGGGACACCGACACGGACGGAACAGCGGTGGCCGCTGTGTCACGACAAGGCTATAAGCACAAAAGGGCTAACAATAATGCATCAAAAGAAACAGAGACATTTAATTGCAAAAGATGTGGCATAAAACACTCCAAACGACAATGTCCGGCATATGGAAAGATATGCAACAAGTGCAAAGGACAAAATCATTTCGCAAAACAATGCTTTACTAAAGGGAGGCAAAACCTAAAAGACAGAGTACACACAGTGGATGAAACTGCTCTAAGTGATACATTTTTTGTGGGCATGGTCACACAACAAGAGACACCCACAGAGCAACTAACAGTCAATACAGTTGAGCAGGACAGGTGGACAGAAACCTTGCCAGTGAATGGAGCCCTGGTTACTTTTAAACTGGACACAGGCGCTAAGGCAAATCTTATGAATGAGCTGGATGTGAAAGCAATGAAGGTCAAACCATACATTTACCAAAACCACAATTCACTCAAAGCCTACAATGGACAGCCAATCAACACCAAAGGTAAATGCAGATTGAAAGTACAAGTTAAAGGAAAATATTATACACTCATGTTCATTATTGTACCAGAAGGACATGAGTCTCTGTTAGGTGACAAAGCATGCGAGAAACTAGGCCTTGTTAAAAGAGTGTATAGCATTAGCAACTCTGAGCTGACCAGTGTGAAAGCTATTGTAAACCAGTATCCAGACATTTTCAAAGGGTTTGGTGTCTTACCTTTCACATACAAGATACAGCTCAAAGAAGGAGCTGAGCCTGTAGTTCATGCTCCTCGACGTGTTCCAGCTGCACTCAAGAACAAGCTCAAAGAGGAACTGGATCGAATGGAGTCACTAGAAGTTATAAAGAAAGTGGAGGAGCCCACGGAATGGGTTAACTCCATGGTGTGCATCAACAAACCAACTGGTGCTCTGCGAGTGTGCATGGATCCAAAAGACTTAAATGCCAACATAAAACGAGAGCACTATCAGATACCAACAAGGGATGAAATAACAAGTGAAATGGTTGATGCAAAGTTCTTCACCAAACTGGACGCATCACAGAGATTTTGGCAACTCAAGCTTCATGAAGATAGCACAAAGTACTGCACTTTTAACACACCATTCGGACGATACTGCTTCCTGAGAATGCCGTTTGGAATCTCTTCTGCTCCCGAGATTTTCCACAGGACGATGGAGCACATGATTGAAGGCATCGATGGAGTACGTGTGTATGTGGATGACATCATACTGTGGGGGTCCATACTGGAGCAGCACAATGATAGACTTGCCAAAGTACTGAAAAGAGTCAGAGAGTTCGGACTCAAACTAAACAGAGCAAAGTGTCAGTTTGGAGTGGCTGAAATCACTTTTCTTGGAGATAAACTGACAGCAGTGGGCATTGAGCCAGACAAAGAGAAACTAAGAGCAATTGTGGAGATGCCACGCCCGGTTGACAAAAAAGGAGTCCTGAGAGTTCTTGGAATGATAAACTTCATTGGAAAATTTATTCCAAACCTATCATCAAAAACTGTTCATCTGAGACAGCTTCTACACAACTCATGTGTGTTTGAATGGGACAACAATTTGGAAAAAGAATGGCAGCAGCTAAAACTGACCCTAACCTCGGAACCAGTGCTGGCGTATTTTGATCCAAGGAGAAAGACTAAAATATCCACAGATTCATCAAAGGATGGGATTGGAGCTGTGTTATTACAAGCGTATGGAGACTACTGGAGGCCTGTGGCCTACGCCTCAAGAGCAATGACGGCATCAGAATGTCGTTATGCCCAAATTGAAAAAGAGACTTTGGGACTAGTGTACGGATTTGAAAAGTTCCACAGCTACGTCTACGGCTTACCAACATTTGTGGCAGAGACAGACCACAAGCCATTGATAGCCATCATCAAGAAGAATCTCAGTGAAATGTCTCCACGCATCCAACGGCTCATGATGAAACTGCAACGCTATGACTTCAACCTGATATACACTCCAGGTAAACTTATTGTGTTAGCAGATGCTCTTTCAAGAGCAACAACACAAAGCAAAGATCACAGCCAAACTGAGACTGATGTACATGTGCATGTTGACCTGGTAGCTAAGACTCTTCCTATGTCAAACATGAAATCCAAACAAATTGCAGCTGAGACTCAGAATGACGCTTACTTGCAAAAAGTAATAACACTGTTAAATGGGACATGGCCACAAGGTGAATGCCAACCTTATTACAACCTAAGAGCAGAGTTAAGTGTTGTCAATGGACTTTACTCAAACAAGATAGGGTAGTAATCCCACAATCAATGAGACGAGAAATGCTCAAAGACTGCATGAAGGACATCTAGGTATAGAGAAATGCAAAAGAAGAGCTAGAACGGCAGTCTATTGGCCAGGAATAAATGCAGACATTGAGAAAATGGTGGCAACTTGTGAGATATGTATAAAGCATCAGGCTAAACAGCCAAAAGAGCCTTTGACAATAACAGACATTCCAGACGAGCCTTGGCAAAAGGTGGGAACAGACATTTTCCACCTGGATGGAAAAAACTACTTGTTGGCAATAGACTATTTGTCAAACTATCCAGAGATGGCTCTATTGTCAAATATGTCTGCCACTTGTGTTATTACACACTTAAAATCAATCTTTGCAAGACATGGAATACCTCAGGTTGTCTACAGTGATAATGGACCTTGCTATAGTTGTAGAGAGTTCCAACTATTCGCTCAGGAATATGACTTTAGACATGTGACATCCAGCCCATTGTTTCCTCAGTCGAATGGGAAAGCAGAAAAAGGTGTTCACATTGTAAAACAGTTACTGAAAAAAGCACAAGACAGCAAGGCAGATCCTTATCTAGCACTGCTGAGTTATAGAGCTTCACCATTAGAACACGGCAAATCTCCAGCAGAAATACTAATGGGTAGGCATTTGCGGACCACTCTTCCTTATACAGCTGCAAAGTTACACAAACAGATGAAAGTCAAGATGAAACGATTACAAAAGAGACAAAAAGCTAACTTTGACAAATCTTCAAAACACCTAAAACCACTTGCTCCAAAAGACACAGTCAGAGTGGAAGATGCAAATGTATGGACCAAGAAAGCAACTGTTCTGGAGGAAGTGAGCCCAAGATCCTACAATGTGCAAACTGAAGATGGACAGGTACTAAGAAGAAACCGACGGAGTCTACTAAAAACACAAGAGACAATGGAATCCCAAAATGGACAGTGTGGAGATGACTCAACATCACCAAAACCAAACTTACCTGTAGAGGACAGAGTTGTGCAAAATGACCAATCACTGGTGCTCAGAAGATCAACACGTACTGTCAAACCACCAGATAGACTGAATCTTTGAATAACGTTATTTGTAAGTTCTTTGGTTATGCTATAAAGCGTGTAAGATTTGTTGCGTTGTTTGTAAGCAAATGTTAAAATGTCACTCAATGATGATGGAGTATAATTTATGTTTACTTAGTTCTGGTTAAGTCAAGATTTATTTTAAGCTAAAGAAAGAGGGATGTGCTGATAGTAATATTTGGGATTAAATAGCTACGCCAGTAGGGGGCAGCGTCAGGCTACATCTATCTGTCTGTACTAGATGAAGTAGACAGCCACATGTGGAGTACCTGTACCACTGCTATGAAGAAGGATGATTAAATAAGCTAATGAGAACTCACGTCTTCATTTTTTATGTTTTATTGAAAACATAACAAGCCCCGCCCACATAGTCCTTCCTTTCACCCAGTATTGCTCCGTGACTCAGAAACGACTGTCTGGAATCGTCTGATGCAGTTGGTTCCATGTAGTTCCTCTAACTCTCCTTATAATTAGCGTTTAGCGCTTTTGAAACTGCACCACGACAGAATCACAGTCTGGGATAGTGTCGAGCAGTTATTTACCCATGATTCATAGTGTACATGTGCCTGATTGGCTGAAAAGAGGTGACTCTGGTAAACACTTCCGCACTAGTTCTTTCCTGTGGGTGTTTATAATATGCACAGATTATATATTACAAACACGATGTCTTTTTATGAAGTTGCTTCTATCAAACAATGTGTGATGTAAAGAGGATTTATCTTAACTAGAGTAGAAAAGGTTTCAGGGGTTGTCATCCGGACGCTGTTTGAAGATCGAGATGTTTCGACTTCTATTCCGAAGTCATTGTCAATCGATTGACAATGACCCCTGAAACCTTTTCTACGATGAAACACGTCTGGAAGAATGAGGGATTACATCGATGTAACTAGAGTGAAATAGAATCAGGTACAGGCCCTTTAACTGGTGAGTCGTTCAATCAATCGATTAAGAATTAAATAGTGGTTGAGTTTTCCCCGTTTTAGAAATAAACACAAGAAACCACAGATTTGAAATTGCAACTTTATTGACACTTTGGCACTTGGAATGTCAGGCAGTTTTTCTCATCGAGCAAAAAGTTCGTAAAAGTCTCCCTGCTGTCTGCTGCTTTGGGTCGTAATAGAATTGTCACATGCCACGGCTCCGTCCTTGGTGTAAATCCTCGGCTACTTTTTCCTTTTTGAGAATCATTTATGTCCTTCTTGACACACTTACCCATATCAATAAATAAACAGTGCCCCGAACTTTATCACACACGAGTGAACGGTTCCAGCCAAAGAACAGTTGGAGTTTCTCGGTGTAACTTTCCCCGGTGGAGGTGTTTGGCGTGTGGGCCGGAGACGTGGTGCCGCAGGGGTGTAAAAGTGCTGATGGGAGGTGAACGGAGCCCTGTCAGTGCAGCTCTGTGCCCAGGCGTGGATCCCAGCCCGGGGGTCTGAATGCTGCTGCACTTACACACACACATACGCACACACACACACACACACACACACACACGCACACACACACGCACACACACGCACACACACGCACGCACACAGCCCCCTGGCGATAGCTGTCACACTACAACAGGTTGACTTTAACTCCCACTGAAAACTCATGGAAACCTCACTTTGGACCAAGTTTGGACCCAGGAAGTTTGGAGTCGTGGAGGAAACGAGGCGAATACTCAACCGCTGTGTATTTTTAACTTTAATACGTGTAGAAAAATACCTCACCGATGATATAAATGAAAACGTCACATGTATGTCTTAGGACAGGTGAGAGTGTTAGAGTCTTACCCAAGATGTATGTCTGAAGCAGTAATTCATGTTCATAATTAGTACACATAAAAAAGCAGTGTCATGTAATACTGTGATGTTATTACTGTAATAAGTGAACTACATTTTCTAGATATGACGTGCCTAGTGCCCCACTTTTTTTCAAACTAAAGCTATTAAATATTTATGACATTAATATTCATCAAAAATGTAGTTTTGTTTTAATGATAAAACATAGTAAATGTCCTCATACCTTTAGAAACTATTTTCTCAAAAAATGCCAAGTTCATTCTTATCAAACTAGACGAGCACAAACTCTTCATCTCCTTTAAGCAAAAAATCCCAAGTGAAATTTTCTTTTCGACACAGTGGAGCAAAATTATGGAATGAGTGGTAATTTTATGAATAGCAAACAGTAAAAAATATCTTACGGAAATATTGTTAAATAAGTATCAACTGTGATTATTAAAATGGTTGTGTATAATCCAAATAGTAATCAGAGCTCTAGATACAACATATTGGAGGCCGACTTCAATACAAAATAATATTAAATAATAATCCATTTACAAATTTACAAAATCCAGTACATTTTCATTGGAAAAATGTTTTGTTTTGTTTTGTGGTTGTGAGGGCTGTTTTCTGTTTATCGTGTGATTTTCATTTGTAAATCATCTGACCAGACAGCTTTTAATTTGAGCTTGTTCAAATAATCAATTAAAGGGGTGTGGCTTTAAGGATAAGCCCTTTCAGGTTTCTGCCACACTCCATCACGTTTTGTGTTGTTTTGTTTTATATGGACTTCTGTTTTTTTTGATTATGTGAAAATAAATCAAATCAAATCAAACTACAGGTGAGCAGAAATGTTGTCCTAATAAAGTTCACACATCCTTCAGTTCCCTTATGACACACAACACAGTCAAGACAGTCCATTCAAAAAGTGTTGGTAACATTTGTTTGACACCACACAGCTGGACGGCTCATTAAGCACAATCAAACAGTGATTCTCAACCTGGGGGTCAGGGCTGCTTCACAGGGGTCTGCTGAGCGTCCAACATTAAAATCCAAACTTACACGATATTCCAAGTACAATGTAACCACATGTTATTACAGGCTGTTACACGTCACATTGTGAAACAAAGAAGAACCAAACCTTTTATTTAAATGCAGTGTGTGACAGCCGTGGTTAGCACTCTCGCTTCACAGCAAGAAGGTCCTGGATTCGACTTCTGGGCAGCGCGAGGCCTTTCTGTGTGGGGTTTGCATGTTCTCCCTGTGTCTGCGTAGATTTCCTCCATGTGCTCCTGTTTCCCCTCCCTCTTAAAACATGTACAACAGGTGTGTGAATCAGAGTGTGTTTGAGAGTGGCTAATGGCTAATGGCTAATTCCAGCTTTGCATGTTCATTAACATGCACTGTCCTGACCAAATAAACAAATAAATAAATAACCTGTAATAACGCATAATACACTGCATAACACTCTGTAATAACACAATACGCTGTGTAACACTCTGTAATAACACAATACACTGTGTAACACTCTGTAATAACACAATACACTGTGTAACACTCTGTAATAACACAATACACTGTGTAACACTCTGTAATAACACAATACACTGTGTAACACTCTGTAATAACACAATACACTGCGTAACAACCTGTAATAATACAATACACTGTGTAACAAACTGTAATAACACAATACACTGTGTAACAAACTGTAATAACACAATACACTGTGTAACAACCTGTAATAATACAATACACTGTGTAACAAACTGTAATAACACAATACACTGTGTAACAAACTGTAATAACACAATACACTGTGTAACAACCTGTAATAATACAATACACTGTGTAACACTCTGTAATAACACAATACACTGTGTAACAAACTGTAATAACACAATACACTGTGTAACAAACTGTAATAACACAATACACTGTGTAACAAACTGTAATAATACAATACACTGTGTAACAACCTGTAATAATACAATACACTGTGTAACGACCTGTAATAATACAATACACTGTGTAACAAACTGTAATAACACAATACACTGTGTAACAAACTGTAATAATACAATACACTGTGTAACAAACTGTAATAATACAATACACTGTGTAACAACCTGTAATAACACAATACACTGTGTAACACTCTGTAATAACACATACACTGTGTAACACTCTGTAATAACACAATACACTGTGTAACAACCTGTAATAACACAATACACTGTGTAACAAACTGTAATAACACAATACACTGTGTAACAAACTGTAATAACATGCAATACACTGTGTAACGACCTGTAATAACGCAATACGCTGTGTAACACTCTGTAATAACACAATACACTGTGTAACAACCTACACAATACACTGTGTAACAACCTGTAATAACACAATACACTGTGTAACACTCTGTAATAACACAATACACTGTGTAACACTCTGTAATAACACAATACACTGTGTAACGACCTGTAATAACACAATACACTGTGTAACACTCTGTAATAACACAATACACTGTGTAACGACCTGTAATAACACAATACACTGTGTAACAACCTACACAATACACTGTGTAACACTCTGTAATAACACATACACTGTGTAACACTCTGTAATAACACAATACACTGTGTAACGACCTGTAATAACACAATACACTGTGTAACACTCTGTAATAACACAATACACTGTGTAACACTCTGTAATAACACAATACACTGTGTAACGACCTGTAATAACACAATACACTGTGTAACAACCTGTAATAATACAATACACTGTGTAACGACCTGTAATAATACAATACACTGTGTAACAAACTGTAATAACACAATACACTGTGTAACACTCTGTAATAACACATACACTGTGTAACACTCTGTAATAACACAATACACTGTGTAACAACCTGTAATAACACAATACACTGTGTAACAAACTGTAATAACATGCAATACACTGTGTAACGACCTGTAATAACGCAATACGCTGTGCAACACTCTGTAATAACACAATACACTGTGTAACAACCTACACAATACGCTGTGTAACACTCTGTAATAACACAATACGCTGCGTAACACTCTGTAATAACACAATACGCTGCGTAACACTCTGTAATAACACAATACACTGCGTAACACTCTGTAATAACACAATACACTGTGTAACGACCTGTAATAACACAATACACTGTGTAACAACCTGTAATAACACAATACACTGTGTAACGACCTGTAATAATACAATACACTGTGTAACAAACTGTAATAACACAATACACTGTGTAACACTCTGTAATAACACATACACTGTGTAACACTCTGTAATAACACAATACACTGTGTAACAACCTGTAATAACACAATACACTGTGTAACAACCTGTAATAACACAATACACTGTGTAACGACCTGTAATAACACAATACACTGTGTAACACTCTGTAATAACACAATACACTGTGTAACGACCTGTAATAACACAATACACTGTGTAACAACCTACACAATACACTGTGTAACACTCTGTAATAACACATACACTGTGTAACACTCTGTAATAACACAATACACTGTGTAACAACCTGTAATAACACAATACACTGTGTAACACTCTGTAATAACACAATACACTGTGTAACACTCTGTAATAACACAATACACTGTGTAACACTCTGTAATAACACAATACACTGTGTAACAACCTGTAATAATACAATACTCTGTGTAACGACCTGTAATAATACAATACACTGTGTAACAAACTGTAATAACACAATACACTGTGTAACACTCTGTAATAACACATACACTGTGTAACACTCTGTAATAACACAATACACTGTGTAACAACCTGTAATAACACAATACACTGTGTAACAAACTGTAATAACATGCAATACACTGTGTAACGACCTGTAATAACGCAATACGCTGTGCAACACTCTGTAATAACACACACTGTGTAACACTCTGTAATAACACAATACACTGTGTAACACTCTGTAATAACACAATACGCTGCGTAACACTCTGTAATAACACAATACGCTGTGTAACACTCTGTAATAACACAATACACTGTGTAACACTCTGTAATAACACAATACACTGTGTAACAACCTGTAATAACACAATACACTGTGTAACAACCTGTAATAACACAATACACTGTGTAACGACCTGTAATAAAACAATACACTGTGTAACAAACTGTAATAACACAATACACTGTGTAACACTCTGTAATAACACATACACTGTGTAACACTCTGTAATAACACAATACACTGTGTAACAACCTGTAATAACACAATACACTGTGTAACACTCTGTAATAACACAATACACCGTGTAACACTCTGTAATAACACAATACACTGTGTAACACTCTGTAATAACACAATACACTGTGTAACGACCTGTAATAACACAATACACTGTGTAACAACCTGTAATAACACAATACACTGTGTAACGACCTGTAATAACACAATACACTGTGTAACAACCTGTAATAACATGTAATGACGCTGCCAGAGTCCAAGCTAATGCACTGTCACAATAAGCACTTGATTGATCCTGTTACAACATTGGGGGCTCTGTGGCACAGTGGTTAGCACTCACACCTCACAGCAAAAAGGTCCTATCTTTGACTACTGTGCGGCCTGGGGCCTTTCTGTGTGAAGTCTGCATGTTCTCCTCATGTCTGCTCCGGTTTCCTCCGGGTGCGCTGGGTTCCCCTATGAAAACATGTACGATAAGCCCCTCCCCTCTGGGACCAGGACTCCCCTAAAAACAGATTCTAAATCTCAATGGGACGTTCCTGGTTGAATAAAGGCCAATAAATCATGTAACCCTCTGTGTAACAACCTCAAAACAGTAAAAACCCAAAGCTACACAATACTCTAATGCAGGGGTGTCCAAACTTTTTCCACCGAGGCCCATATACTGAAATTTAGACCAAGCGGAGGGCCACAATTAAATTGTGAAACGTTCAAAATCAGATTTTTAAAGCGCCACCACACCTAAATTCAGTCTCAATGCTTTAATATCAGGTCTGTATTGCACCAAAATGTTAGTTATTTAGGTCAGAATAGTAGAAAATCTGAAATTTGCTGAAAAAAGTATGTCTTAGGACAATGTGGGCCAATTCACCAGGAAGGGCCAAGAAAAATTGGTCTGCGGGCCGCTTTTGGCCCCCGGGCCTTAGTTTGGACATGCCTGCTCTAATGTTATCACATGTTAATACAGACTGTTACACATCATATTATGTATCAAATTGTGTACAAAGAAAGCAGAACCAAACCTTTAAGTAAAATGTTGCTTCTCATCTCCTTAAGACCACAACTCCACCACAGCAGCAAAACTCTCCTCCTCCTCAGCCATTCCACCTCTTCCTCTTCACCACCAGTGTCTGGGGCCTGGCCATGATGTAACAAACGTCTCACACTTTCCCTTCACTTCACTGACATCTCCACCTGTAGGGGTCTGGCGTCAAAGTTGGTCATTTTGTCCTTGCGTGTTTTATTCTTCACAGATTGAGATGAACCCAAAACTTTACACCGTCAGTCCAATCAAACAATCCTCCTCGATTATCCTGCCAAGTCAATGTTTGTCTCGGTCCGCCCTCCAGCCTCGTGATCTCCTGTACACGGGTCGATCCAAACCTGTTCAGACGACCTCTTTGACCTCTCCAGACCTCCTGCATTGTCTGCGGGCTCGGTTAATTTGATTTGACTGAGAAGTGGGGCTCAATCACTGGCTATTAGCTCCGATTTAATTAAACTAAATCGTGTTATTGTGCGGATGAGAAAGAGCGCTTGTGTGGGGGGACCTCATTGTCACATCATTGTTCCGCGGCCTCATTCAGCTCACTCAAAGGTTGGCAGAGAAGACACACAGCTGCTGATACAGGCCACAGAGGCGGGACGTACATGACGGGAGGAAGTGACTCCGATTGGCTCCACAAACTTGTCACAATCTCATCCACTGACAGCAATCACATATTTGGCACCGCTTTCTGAGGCTACTGTGAAAAATGGTCACTTTTGTTTATTTATACTGACAGAGAAGACTTTGAATGTGTTTGTGTGTTTGTTTAATGTGGACAGGCCCAGAAATGACAGAGATATGAACCAGAAACCAGGTCAATAAATCACACATCTGAGAGTTAAAAGTGAATAGGAAAAAAATTGAAATCTCTCTTGTAGTTTACTCACATACATGTAAGTAAAAAATGTATTACCAATTTTGGTTTTCATGTTGAAATAAGACATTTAATGTGTAAAAACGACCAAAATGTATTTGGTACATGAACATGTTTGGGACATTTCAACCTGAAAAATGGACAGAGACAGGTTTAAATGTCTTGGTTCATTTTGTACATATGTTAGTCATAAAAAAGATAAAAAATAACATACTTATGTCTCTGTTGGAGAAAAAAATGCATTTGTAGAAAAATAGCCTTTGAAATGACAACAAACAGTATTTAAACAGTAAATAAAATAAGAGCAGATTGGACAAGTTTGTTATTTCCACATGAAAGCTGATATGTTGAGAGCGCAAACTGAAAAAAAAACCCAACTTAAAATCTTAAATTTAAAGATATCAATTTGAAAGTTCTCCTGTAGTTTACTCATATAAATGTTCATCATGTCATGTTTTCATGTAGAAATCAGGTATTTTATGTGTAAAAATGTCCAAAAATACACATATTTGGGACATTTAAACCTGAAAAATGGACAGGACCAGGGTAAAATTTCTTGGTTCATTTTCTAACATATTAGTTTAAAAAAAAATTACAGAGGGGGATTTTTTAATCTTATTTAGTTTTTGAGTTAACTAGATTGAACTGAAAATTCGAATTTCACCTCATTTTTTCACTTAAAACTTCAATAAATCACTTTAGAAGTAAATCCTTCTGTACGTTTTGTGAAAATCTGGTTGAGTCCAGATTGTACAGTTTGTGTGGGATCTACTTTAAGGCTGATCTTTATGTCTCGAGGGAAAAAAATGCATTTGAAGAAAACGGCCTTTGAAGTTACAATGTCCCAGAGAAATCTATGGATGAAGTGGATTCAATGAAGTAATAAAAGAGCAGATTGGACAAGTTTGTTTTCACATGGAGGTCTGTGTGTTAAGAGAGAAAACTGACCAAAAAACTAAAAAAATAACAATATTTGTTTTGCCTGTAGTTTCTGGCCTTAATTGCAAAAAGAATAGGTGACGGGTCAAAAAAGCAAGAGGAATGAGAGTCCAGACAGTTCCAGCCTTTTTTTTTTTACAAATTTTACACTCAGTGGAAGGGTGAAGTAAAAGTGAAAGGGCTCTTGGCAGTATATAGTGAGGGGTTTGGTTTAGTTAGTTTAGTCGATCCATATCAACTGCAGGAGACACCACTGAAGAGAACTTGCCACAGTAACTTTTACATGGAGCTACCTCATCCACAGCCGGTCCCTCAGACAATCTCTCAAACCAGTCAAGAGCACACACTTTGTGTCTGTGTGTGGGTAACAGTGATCCTAAAATATAATGTCCAAGAAATGAGCCTCGTGTTAAGACTGTCTGCAAGAAGACTACTCATGTTTATTAGTGTATAGCCCCGCAATAAACACATACTTTAAAGGTCCCATAACATGCAAAATTGACTTTTCAGAGGTTTTAACCTTTCTACAGTGCTATTTGGGCCTTGTATGTTGTGCCCAAAGTGGTTTTTTGATTGATTCCCTCAGGCTTTCACTAGAGAACTGTCTTTTCCGTCCCCCTCGGCTGAGCAGCAGACGGGGGCTCCTCACTAAGATGACGCGCTTCACAAGGATGATGCGGTGTTTAAGCCACGCCTCCAGGAAGCACGCAGCCACAAGAATAAAAACAGCTAATGCTAATGCTACACAGTAATTACACGATGGATACGACAGATAGAAGAGTTAGCTTGTTATTTACCAAACGGCAACGTCCGTCGTCGAGGTACTGGAGCACGTCAAACTCCAGGTCAGATCCAGGACGTAGGACTCAGCACGACGCACCGTCAGGACGGATAAAATGTTTATTCAGTGTTTGTGTATCGCTGTTTACCGGAGCACACGGCGCATGCGCACTATCTCCGCTCTAGGCTTCGGCACGGGTTGGGAGGGGGAGGCGCGCGGGTTGGGCGGGGAGGCAGCCTGCTCTCTGTTCGGGGGGGTCAGATCTCAGAGTGAGCCGTTTGCTTTTACAAGGAGGGGGGCCAGTCCAAGAAATGGGTGTTTTTTGGAAACTGTTATGTTATGGATATTGCACAACGCAAAATTTTATCAACAAAGCCCTTAGAATAGACTGTGTGAAGGGCAAAATAGCAGAATATGGGACCTTTAATGTGTACAGCACATCCAGCTCCTGAAACAAAGTGTTCTCTGCACAGTCTGGAGTGATTTCTGTAAGTCCACTGTGTCCTCAATGATTCTAATCCATTTCTGGCAACGAACAGGGTCTTTGAAGAATAATGTTTTCCTTTTGAGGCTTGTTGGCACAGCCCACAGCGCAGCGACCTGCCTCTGTCCTCAAGATGGCAGTAGCAACGGGTGTGGCACTTGGGTACTATTTGAAATGTGTTTTGTCTTATACTCTTTGGTATATCATGTTTTAGAACTTAAAATAATGTACACATAAGAAACATACATGACTTCCCTTCAGTCAGGCGTTTCCTCATCAGGATTTGTGTTAGCACTCCCACTACAGGCAGCAGAGGGAATTACCACGGGGAAAGAAGAAAAAACTAGCTTGCCTTGAAATGCTAATGCAGGGCTGTTCAACTTTATTTCACCGAGACCCAGATTTTTCTGATGGTTTTGTCCTTGAAGCCAGAAACATGTCCAACACTTTTGAAATATGAAAAACATGTGACACAAAACAACATCTGCAGAACTGAACCAGGACTAAACTAAACCAGGACTAAGCCAGGACTGAACCAGGTTTAACCAGGTGTACACAGGAAAAACGTGTACATCTAGCCGAGTCTAAAATGACTTGAATTTATCATTTTTATCTGGATTTGAGTCTATGGGGTAAGTAGAATTATCTCAACCCACTGACAGATCATTTGGCTTGAAGTAAAAAGTAATGTATTGAATCAAGTAAGAACCAGTTTGAAACAAGTCAAATAATCTAGTTCCGTCAAATAAATAGTCTAAACTAATGTTAACCAGTCAAAACCTCTGAAACCGAGATTATTATCCTTAAATCAAGACATTTTAGACAGGTACAAATTCAATTTTTGTAGTGTAAACCAGCACTAAACCAGAACTGAACCAGGCCTAAACCAGGACTAAATCAGGTCTAAACAAGGACCAAACCAGGTCTGAACCAGGACTGAACCAGGTCTAAATCAAGTCTGAACCAGGTCTAAACAAGGACTAAACCAGGTTTGAACCAGAACTGAACCAGGCCTAAACCAGGTCTGAACCAGGACTGAACCAGGTCTAAACCAGGACTAAACCTGGTCTAACCCAAGATGGGTTGAGGGCCTGATCATATCCCTTGGAGGGCCTGATTTGGCCCCCAGGCCTTAAGTTGAACAGCCCTGTGCTAATGCATGAACACAGTTGTAATGAACTTGATTTGACACTAGAATGTGTCAAAGGCGAAGTTTTATGGATGATGTCACAAATCTGGGAAATATGAAACTGAGTGTTTTTGTGAGGCTTTGAAAAGGAGAATGAAACTTTTATGAAACAAGCATGAATTAAGATAAATGTTTCCGTAGACTAGAGGGAACAATGTCATTACATGGCTAAAATCTCCAAAAAGTCAATTTAGCATAACACGTCCTTTAATCTATTCTATATTGTCATTTTTTTCGTCCAATCACTGATGTATCCTACGCTATTACCTCCCACTTTCCACAATTGATATTTACACAACCGTAATTGGCCTTCTTAACTTGTCAAGCATTGTTCTCTTTTACATCATTCCGACGCGAAATAATCCAAACACGTATCGAGCGAAAAGTGCACATCAATCAACCTCCGACGCAAAGTGACATAAATACCATTCAATTCCATAAGATCTCACTCTACCTCCATCTCCTTTAATACCGTTTTCTCATCCAGAATGACATGACATTTCTGCCGACGTGACGCGCTCCGTAATTGACAAAGCTCCTTTTGCCGGATCCGTATTGAACCGCTGTCTGTCTGAGGAGCGCGAATTCATCCCCAATCTGAGGTACTCCGCCAACAAAAAAGCACAAAAAAAACGCTGCCCATTTTAGATACGCACCCCTCCTTCTTCCCATCATCCCCGAAAATGATCGCTCGTGCGGAAAACAAGGCGATGAAGATGAATGCGACTCTTCCCCTTCATTTGACGGGATTTAATTGACAAGCGGCCCGTGGATGTTAAAAAAAGAAAGAACGTAGAAGATTACAAACGCGAGCCAACCCGACCGTCGTCTTCTAATGTATGCGAGGCTGAAATTAATCTACATATTTTAACAAGGTGCTGGTAGTGAGGAGGTGTGCGCAAAGACATTTAAGGGATTATCAGACGCCGTGTTTGTAGTTCAGAAATTGAATCTTGTGCGCGCCGAGAGGAGGATTTGAACAAGTTTCTGAAGCTTCGGGTGAGTCTCTTGGACGGACCATATTTTCGAGTTTCTAATTCTTGTGCCGTTTGGACTAATACCGCCCACCCTGGAATCTCGTACTTGGGATTTCATTCGGTGGATAATATAGCGGCTAGAATTAAACAGATTGTAAAAATGAGAGAGTTGGCTGCGTAATGTTCGTTGTGGAAGAAAGTGGGATAAGTTATGTTTTTATTCTTGCATTTTAACCAAAAGTATGAAGATTCTGGAAACATGAGTTAGAGATTAGTGACCAGAAGTTTAAAAAGATGCATAAAAAACATTAGTTGTAAGTAGAACTGGAAGATATATTGAAATCAGAGTAGATCATAAAGAAGATTCTGTTGTTTTACCTTAACCACATAGAAACAGTTCTATTGACTTCCTGATCAAAACTTTACATGTTTTTATTTTTGACATTTTAGAACTCTACATGTGTCACTCTGAGTCTGTTTTTTATTGTTGTTTATTATTTTAATCACAACTAAGTACAGGATGTGGGCGGGGATAGCAGGTAGGTGAACACAGCATTTTTCTGAGCACTGGAGCCTCACTTAAAGGACAATACAAGATTAACTCAAACATGCAGGAATCAATAAGAATACAACTGAGGAAACTAATGATGAGGAAATGCTGTTGTAACATTGTTATTAACTCATAAAAGTTGATTTTATACTGTAAGTTCCTTTAAAGATCAGCATCAATCCAGGGTTTGTGGCAGACTTTATTTCCCGACCACAGAGTTGACACATTGTTAGGCTACTTACTGTTACAGTAAGGCAGGCTATTGAACTCAAGGCCCGGGGGCCAAGTCTGGCCCTCCAAGGGGTATGATCCGGCCCTCAAACGTCATCCAAAAATATAGAAAATATTTTATCTGTTGTTAGTGGTTAAGAGCTGGTTTAGTCCTGGTTTTGACCCAGGACTAAACCAGAGTAAACCAGGGCTAAACCACGACTAAACCAGTTCTAAACCTGGAGTAAATCAGGTCTAAATCAGGACTTAATCAGGTCTAAATCAGGACTAAACCAGGACTGAACCAGGTCTAAACCAGGACTAAATCAGGTCTAAACCAGACCTGAACCAGGTCTAAACCAGGACTAAACCAGGTCTAAACCATGACTAAACCAGGACTAAACCAGGGTTAAACCAGGACTAAACCAGGTCTAAACCAGGACTAAACCAGGACTAAACCAGGTCTAAACCATGACTAAACCAGGTCTAAACCAGGACTAAATCAGGTCTAAACCAGGACTAAACCAGAACTAAACCAGGACAATACCAGGTCTAAATCAGGTCTAAACCAGGTCTATACCAGGACTAAACCAGGACAACACCAGGTCTAAACCAGAACTAAACCATTATTAAGCCACGTCAAAACCAAAAAAACACATGTGATACAATATTTTCTATATTTCTGGAAGTTGGGTTAAGGGCCAGATCATATCCCTTGGAGGGCCTGATTTGGCCCCTGGGCCTTCAGTTGAATAGCCCTGTACTACATGCTTATTTCACTGTTTGAAAACTAGATATCCCAGCTTTAACACCAAAAGCTGCCCGCGCCGACCCATCATTACAAACCTCTATTCCAAACAGATCAAAGTTCAATCCAAACGTGCCCTCAAATCCTCTTTGTGCATTATCCAGTCCATAGACACTATCTGCGCCGCGATTACCACGTGTCACCAAACAGACTCTGACCGCGCGCCTATCTCCCCCCGCACCTCTGCGCTGATACCCCGGGGTCACGCGGGGTTCAGAGGTCAGATCTAGACAGGTGTTTGAACATGAATGGAAGCAGGTCCTCTCACTCTCCACGTTCAGATGGGCCGGTTCCTGTGGGAGCCCTCCCGGTGACCCCCGGCCCTCCATTAGACACTGCAGATAGGTGTTCTTATCTTGGCCTGCAGCTCCCCCGCAGCCAAGCCACAGAGCCCCGGCTGTCAGTCAAACGTGTCGCGGAACGTCTTCTTCAGCTGAGACGGGACAGGGGCGCAGTGATCTCCTCCGTGTGATAAATGGCACAGGAAAGGACGTTTACTGGTGATCGGAGATGTGGGGATACAGGGGAATGTGCAAAAGGATATGATTATTACAGATGGAGGGTGTCGTTGCAGTAGGAAAAGGTCAAGGTAAGATTTAACTGGGAGCTGTTCAGTTCGTGTGATTGAACCATTGAGTTAAGGTTAAAGTTGATGAATCAGGGTTGTCACAGTGAACAGTTCACAAGTTAAAGATTTGAAATTGTGGGTATCCTGTGGTTGGAGGGCTCACCGACTGGGCCACTGCACAGTTTATATATAAAGATCGGTCTAGAAGTATCAGAAGTGTTTGTTTTGCAAGTCTCAGGTAAGTCTTGAGTCTATGGCGTCAAGTCCCAAGTCAAAAACAAGCATGTCCAAGTTTAAGTCCCAGTCAGCGGCCCACAAATCCAAGTCAAGTCCAAGTTCTCAGGAGTGGCCAACCCGCGGCTCGCAAGCTGCATGCGGCTCTTGGCCTGGTTTCATGCGGCTCTTACGTCCATGTTTCCTCTACCATTGAATATAGCTACTCTGGCCCCCCCTACAGCTCTCTCTCCACGCTCCAACCCACTCCAACCCGAGCCGCAATTAAATGATGATTTGCTTTCCCCGAACAAGCCCGTGGATCAAAAGACACCCCGCGCATCCAGCAGCGGCAAACACATGAACCACGTGACAAAAACTGTCCCAGCTCAAACTCAAATGTGTGAATGGTAAAAATATGTATGTTTATTCCTGCTTATTGGCATTTGAAGTAGACAAAAGGCAAATGAACCATGCCAGTTGTTAGTATTTGTTTTTTCACTGGTAAATTGAGTTATGCATGAGTTATAAGTAACCGACTAACCAAAGCCCAGATCCTATGTGTTTATAAGGCTTTTTAAAGACATTTAATCACTTTAAATAGCATTAAATAACATGGACATTTAACAAAGCAGTGCATTTATGATTACTAAGAAATATAAACTTATAGGCCTATATTTCTCCATACAGCGCACATGAGCGTATAATCGACCATGTCCGCGTGCATGTGGTCAACACCCGTCCCTTCAAACAGTGGGGGAAACACTGTTCGTGCACACAGGACGTGCAGCCTGTGTGTGCGTGTGTGGAAGGGATGCGGTGATGTTCTTGTGTGCCCGTATGATGTGGCTCTTTGCGGTAACACAATAAAAAATGTGGCTCTTAGTCTCTGACTGGTTGGCCACCCCTGGTCCAATGGGAATTTTGAAAACATTACAGAAAACAGCTCATGAATTTGCCTTTTTTGTGAATTGTTTGAACTTCTATCATAAAGTCTTGGTCACAACTAAGAATCGACTTTAAAGAGTAAATGGTTTTGATTCACAGGGCTCCGAGTCTAGGTCAAGTACCAAGTCACGGTGCATTTTCTCAAGCCATCAAAATAGTGACTAAAGTCTGACTCTAGTTCTTACCTCTGAGAAGACAATCAGTACTAAGGACAGACATGGAGAACCAAACCAGACTGAGATGTTATGAAGTGTGACATGAGCTCACGAAACACACATGTTCTTTTCAACTGAACTTAAATAGATAAATATGGGTCGGTCCATTAATAGACCGGGGGAAGGTTTGAACCAGACAGTCTTTGGTAACAACACAGTATCACAGTATTTTTACAAATTAAATTATTTTATTTGTACTACTTTTTATAACTAAACCCTAATGAATCTTATTAAAGCATGAGCAGACTTAATTCATGATGAACAAATGGTTAATAAACAATGATCCAGGCTTAATAACTACTTAATGAAGGAATTAGGGTTAAGAGATAAGGTTGGGATATTAATTAAGTAGTTATAAAGTCTGAATCGTTTTTAATAAACTATTTGTTCATGATGAGTTAAGTCTTTGTTCGTGCTTTATTAAGACGAGAGTAAATAAGTATAAGAAGTGATGATCAGATTGTGCAGTGGGTTAAGGCACCTTCCTCGTTATACAGTGGAGAGTACTGGGGTTCAATTCCCCGACGAGGACGAAACATGTTTTTGTCCCTCTAGTGCAGGGGTCAACTGACTTTTTTATTCAGTCAACATGTCAAATCAAATCAAATCAATTTATTTTTATAATGCCCAAAATCACAACAACAGTTGCCTCGATGGGCCACAGGTAAAAGCAGTTCAGATAACTGTCCCAGAATGCCCCTGTCCTTTGACCCTCCTTCGCGGCGAGGAAAAACTGCAAAAAACCCCATGGGAAAAAGTAGAAACCTCGGGGAGAACCACAGTGAAGGAGAGATCCTACTCCCACGGACGGACAGGCTGCAGATGAACTAGGACTGACATCCACTTGGACTGTGGAGCCAGAACCACTCAAGAGGGAAGGAGGCTGTGAAAGAGTTCCTCCAGGCGGACGAGGAGCAGTCCACCCAGTGTAGAGAGATCCTCCAGCAGGAGATGAGGAACAGTTCATCTAAAGTAGAAGGAGTTCCTCCAGGCCGACGAGGAGCAGTCCACCCATGTGTACGAACGGACAAAATATCATTTCTAATACTGATACGAGAGCCCCGCGAAAGATTCCTGCACACCACCTGCATTTCTCCACGGAGATGGAAAGTTCAAACCAAACTTAAAATTCTCAAGGGAGATAGATCTGTTTTTTACCGTTCAGTGGAATGTTTGAGGTAAAGTCAGAACAACTCCTTGGAGACGAGGCGGTGACATATCCTCTACCAGAGACCCTTCCACAGCATGGCATGTTTGTCCATCTTTAGTGCTATAAAATCACAATAAATTAAGCAATGACATTTATTTAAGCCTATGTTTTGGCTGAAATCTTACACAGTGGGGCTTTATTAAGGTGCAGTTACTGTGAAGTGTTTAAATTTATCCGTATTTATCCATTATTATCCTTTAATATTTGTATCGGTTATCATTTATGT
The DNA here is from genome assembly GCA_019453435.1 of Rhinogobius similis. NCBI lineage: Eukaryota > Metazoa > Chordata > Actinopteri > Gobiiformes > Gobiidae > Rhinogobius > Rhinogobius similis. The sequence goes on along the minus strand of CM033638.1, from coordinate 29,108,074 downwards.
TATGTTAACTACACCTTAATAATAAAGCATGAACGAAAACTTAATAAACGATGTCTTCATTAAGAATAAAGAATTTTTAGTAACTCCAAAGTTGCCTGGATCTTTCTTAAAAAAACGATAAAATATGAATAACAAAAACAAAAAATAATAACAAAAAAGTACTGCATATGTCATACAATTTGACATCATTGCTGCCTACAATCCTCACAATTATCATCTATTAGTTTATACGATTATTTCTGACCTGAACCATGATGATTACCTGCTCACAACTGAAACCTCACGGCCAGAAAAGTGTTTATTTACCTCGACAAAAACACGGCATTCTCCCGCAAGCCCATCTTGACGCGGCGCTAATTGAGAGCTGCGATAGAACCCGTGACCTCCCGCCTCCTCACAAAGACACACACAATAACACGGGCGGTTAAGTCTGTGCACGCGCCACCTTCAAATGTAATGGACCCTTATCTGTCGCTGCAACGTCGCGAAAAGGTGACAAAAAACTATTTATAACTCCTGCGTCCGAGCTTCATTGTGCCGCGGCTGGAGGAGCGTATCATTTGGGGTCTTTTGTGGTGAAAATAGGTGTTTTTAAAGAGGGCAGGGATGAGCGTCGGGCTGTTAAGTACATGTTTGTGTGTTCTGCGTTGGACATGATGCAGGAGGTGAAAGGTCAAGCAGATGGGGAAGGGCAAGCTCATTCAGAAAAGAGGGGTCATGTGATGCACTGGTGAGACAAAAACGTTATAGGACAAATAAGAAGAATGAAATATATAGATAATGGTGCCCACTTTTGCCTCTTTTTGCCACAGATCCACAAATGGCAAACGAGGGAAAACTAAACTCGCCGCTCAAACATCATATAAAGTAGATTGATTCGTGTAAAATGTTTAATGAACACGAGCAACAACGAGTATGTTTTGTTGAGCTCGTCTGCCTGTGTAAACTACAGGAAAAGATGACGGCGCCCACGGCAACTTCAGGAATAAGGTGAATAAAGTGATTTTCTACCTCGACTGGACTCAAAGCATTTTACATCAGTGATCCACTCATTCACTTACACTCATGCTCTGTTGGCAAGTTTTGTCTTTCTCAAGGACAGAGCCACAGTTTGCGCTGGTGAGAACAGGGATCAAACTCCCAACTTCTAGTCTATCTAGTTCTAGTCAATCTAGTTCTAGTCAATCTAGTTCTAGTATTCATGAAATGTTTAGTTGAAACACCTCCACAGAGTGGCAGGCTTGTGTTATACACTGGGCTTTTGTGTTTTTCTGAGTGGAGTTTGTATGTTTCTCCCTGTGTCTGGGTGGGTTTCCTTCTGACACCACAGCTGACTCCAGCCACTCTGGAGATGGTCCCCTGCACCACTGGCTGTCAAACTTTTTGGGTCAGGACCCCCAAAAACAGCCATGTAATAGACTCGGGACCCCCATTGTGAAATGACAATAACATTAGTAATAATTTTAAGTGTTAAGGCATGTTATATCAGGTTTGATGTTGTTTATTTCAATTGTTTAGTGTCTTTTTGAACCCTATTTAACTAAAAGATACAGTTTTTAATTTAAAAATAGAGTAAACACAGTTAAATTTATCAAAATTATATTTTGAAATAATCCTGTAACCCCCAGCTCAACTCTCGAGCCCCCCGGGGGGTCCCGACCACCACTTTAAGAACCACTGACCTACATAGTGCCCCTAACCCTAACCCTGGGTCAAATGCAGAGAACTATAAAGTTTGAACTTTAATCTTGAATTGAACCTTGATTCTTTTTGCTGTGTCTCTGGGAAAGAGACTCCTTTTATCCCTCCAAGGATTTTTGGCCCATAGGCATTTTGCAGGACAGTGCACAGTGAGATGGGGTTGAGACTGGGAACGCACTGTACATTTTTTTGTTAATATTTATTTTGGTTGAGACAGTGCATGTTAATGAACATACATGCTACATGCTGTAAGCACGCCAGATTATAGCCATGGGTTCATTTCCATCTGTTGTCACAACACACTTTTGGGGAGAACATACAAACTCTACATAGAAAGACTCAAGAGTCGAACCCAGGACCTTCTTGCTATGAAGTGAGAGTGTTAATCGTTGCACTACTGTCCGGGCCGGAGCACCATGCAGCACGGACAGGACACCGCTTCCACATTTCACTTCTGCATATGTTAACAGTAGTGCATGCTGTGCAGGAGGACACCTGGCCTTTGTATGAATGTGGTGAGTGTAGGAGGTGAGAGGGGCCGATTGCACAGAATGGCAGCCTCATGTTCATCAGTCTGCCCCAGGGCACATATTGTGTGTCATGAAAGGTGCTGAATGTGACACCCTAGAAAAAGAACACTCATTTAAACAACAATACAAACATCCACAATCAGTAAAATCCACTACACGCTATAGTTAACAAAAAAACAAGTTTGACTCCTCGAAAATTACACATTTTATGCAACGTTTTCTTCTGTGTATCTGAACAAAAACCTCTACAAACTCATTTTCCACCCGGCGACTGTTGCAGATAATGGTCCAGCAGACGACACAAAACCAAGTGTGTTAGCCGAAGTGCCCTTCTTTTATCTCTCTAAATCCCCTTATTTGTCTTGATACAAAGGCAGAGGCAGAGTGGAGCCTGGCGGGGGGCGCTGCAGCAGGAGAGGAGGGGCCGGGGTGCCACTTAACCCCAAAAAGCCTGTGTTTAAACCCCGCAACATATGTAGTCTGGTCTGGCCCGGTTCAGTCTCCAGCAGGCTTTTGTAATGTCATTAGCGTAGCATTAGCTTGTTGTTTGTTACAGTAAAGGGTTTTTAGGGGTCCCTGGAGTGCACAAGCTGTACACTGTGTGCTTTAGGGTGCTACAGGAGCCTCTGAGGGTTAAACCGCACAAGAGGATTGTTGGCTTCAAAGTAAAACAGAACATTTTAATTACTAGTCTAGATTTCACTCGGCATCTGTCTCTGAGTTTATCTGAGGCGAGTCACGGAATGTCATTTGGTGATTAAGACACAATCTGAAATTTAGACGTTTTCTGTAGTAAATGTAGGGGAAAAAAATGTATGTAATGTTTTATAATGTATGATGAGTGCGTTTTATGTAGACAAATGCTATTTGGAACATTAATCTGAAAAATGGGTAGAAACTGCTTTTAAATGCTTGGGTCAGGTTTCATTTTGTTGCCATACTGACAGCCCAAAGTTTGTCAAATTAGATAGCCTGACCGGCCATCCCCACTATCTTCAATAGCAATATCTTTATATTTTGAAAAAAAGTGTGTTTGGGCATGATTGGTAAACCCCCTGCTCCCTCTATTCTGTGGCAACCGAGCCAATCAGAGCCGTGATTCTGATTCTGATTCTGATTCTGAGAGGAGAATGTCACATCCGTGTGCCGCGATTACAAGCAAAAACAAGCAAGATGGAGTCCACGACAGAGAAAATGTTGGGGGCTTCTCTCTTTTAAAAGACTAGGACGTGTCTTTAAAACCACAGCGAGGGGAAGCTTTACAGCTACAGCCATTTTGGACCGACAGCCACAGCTCTCTGCTGCTTGTCGTGGAGCTGTCGTCACGTCAGCTGTTCGTCTGATCGAGGCACGCTTGTCCCGCCCCACGGAAGTCAAGTTGTTTCCAGACCAATTGACGGAGATTAGAATGGAGGCCAGGCTATCAAGTTTGTCCATGTTCAAATTAAGTTTGAATACCATTTTTCTCATTGGTCTAATGTCTATCACTACTGACATCAGGTCGGTTTGGTTTTGATGGCCTTTTTCCCGCAGCTAAAAGTGTGCTCCTGAGGTATCCATTTAATGTGTCCATGGCAGGAGTTTGCGGCCTAAATATATAGTTCTGAAGTCCAGCGGGATGCCGATACTGAAACTATTTGCAGTGCTCACTATTTCTGTGCAGTAAGACAGTCCCAAAACACATGGTGATGATGGGCCACCTGACAACCACAGTTTCTCCAGCAGTTAGTATTTCCTTGTGAATAGTGGGCACTTTGACTGTGGTGTTATATAAAACATGATACATTTCTGCATTCGGTTTTATTGGGTTATTCATTAGGTTGTACATATATTTTCTCATTCTTCATCTGTCAAAACAAAATTACCATCTCTTTCCCACTTATTTTTAATATATTTAGTAGATTAAATGACCTGATTATTGGTTTTAGTCACTCACTAAGACTTGCCTGAACTGTACCTGATACTTTCGGTTTACTCTTCAGTTGTGAGCAACTCTAGTGTCAAAGTCTTTATGTTGACATTATTGTATGATCCAAAAATGTATTCTTAAGCATAGCTTAATTCTTTCGATATGATTAGTTTTTTTTAACGTTTGATTCTGTTCTTCGGAAATTCCATATCTGATCATTATTTTTGTCTGTCTGATTACAAACAGTTGAAAAAGTAGTTTCACCAAGTACGTTTAACTTAAGTACAATTATTTAAGAGTAGTGTTTACTTGTGGTAAGACACTGCAGGTGAATAGGAAAAAATCGTACATTAAAAGAGATCAATTTATCATATAATATTATATATTATTCCTCCAATTCTTCTCCTGTAGTTTACTCACTTTAATGTAAGAAAAAAACTGCCAAAATTGCGATTTTTTGTGTACAAACTCAACCAAGAAATTTAATCCTGGTTCTGTCCATTTTTCACTTAACAAATATGTCCAAATTTGGCAATTTTTACGCATAAAATGCCTTAATTCTAAGTAAAAAGATTACATGATGAAAATCTTAGTTTTTTTTTTCTTTTCCTTTATGTGTGTAAAGTACAGGAGAAGTTTGAAATGATATCTTTAAATTAAAAAAAAATTTCTACTTGCTGTTTGTGTCTCACCTTATAGATTTAAATTCCCCCAATTTATGTAGTAAAATTGCAAGATATGACTAAAAATTTGCCTAAAAATTGGCCTCAGTTGGGTCTTGCTAACTCAAAAACTAAATAAGAGATCCAAAATCCTCTCTGTACATTTTACTGTACAATTTAAACCTGGTTCTGTCCATTTTTCAGACTTCAAATATGTTTAATGTCTAAAACACCTCACTTTTATACGAAAACATGTCTTGACAAAACTTGTAATACATTTTTTTCTTACATTCATGTGACTAAACTACAGGAGAAGTTTCAAATCCATATCTTTAAATTTTTCTTCCTATTCACCTCGCCGTGAGTACACATTTCTTCCCACCTCACGGCACGAAAAGCACTTACGAGTTCAACTGCACCAGCCTCCGCCGCCAAAGTGCAGCCATCCCAAAACTCCCCCGACCGACCCATCCACTCCCGACCCACGCCTGACCTTGTGTCTAAAAGCAGACACATGCAAATCCGAGGAGGAAGTGAACCACGGGACATTCGGAGGAGACAGACACTCTCTCGTATTATCTCAGTCATCAGGCGGAATAATGGCCCCCGTGCACCAAAAAGCTCCCCTCCCTCCCCCGCCGCCGCCTGCCAGTCAACGCGGACGGGCTCAGAAAGAGTCGGGGGGTAATCGACTAACCCACCCCGGCGACCCGAAACAGTCGTCCCGCCGGAAACCCCCCGGAGAGCCCCGCAGAGCAAACACGACGGGGACATTAACCACTCGCGCACATTTTTAACCATTATCCTAAATGGCTAGGACTGCTCTTTTCTCCTTCCATAAGGTTTGAGCCATTGAACAAACTCAAATGATAATCCGTCAATTTATTTCTACTTAGCGTCGGTGAATAATGGAGCAGTATGAGTCTGAGGTAAAGAGTGTCTGGAGAGAGCCGGCGCTGATGACGGAGTGTTGGTCGTGTAGGTTTGGCAGAGGGCAGGTTTGCTTTTGGAACTCAGGATGAAATGGTGTAGTGGAATTTTGTAGTTTTAAAGGCTATGGAATCGACTTTTTTTTCTGGTCTCCTCTTCTTAAACGTTTTACGCCAAGTACCACCAAAGAAAAGATTTGGCTTTCAGAGTACAACCAAATCTAAAGTGGGTCTATAACAGGACTATTTCAGGTCTAAATAAACCAGGTCTTAAGTCAGAATACATCCTTTCCACAATAGTTTTAAGGCGAGACACTACAGGCAACAACTAATTATTATTATTATTATTTTTTTTTTGTCAGTTTGCTCTCTTAGTATTTGGGCTTTCATGTGGAAACAACCAACTCGTCCAAAAAATTAAAGGTATAGTGTCTAAACCAGACTTGGAGAGACTTATCCATGCATTTGTCTCCAGTAGGTCAGACAACTGTAACGGCCTGTTCACTGGCCTCTCCAAATGAGCTGTAAAACAGCTGCAGTACATCCAGAACGCTGCTGCTCGGGTCCTGACAAGAACCAGGAAGTACGATCACATTAGTCCTGTGCTCAGGTCTCTGCACTGGCTTCCTGTGGCTCAGAGAATTGACTTTAAAGCAGCTCTGCTTGTGTTCAAGTCTCTCCACGGCCAAGCACCAAAGTACATCTCTGACATGTTAGTGCCATATGAACCATCTCGCAATCTGAGGACCTCAGGGACCGGCCTCCTGCTGGTGCCTAGAGTCAGGACTAAACATGGGGAATCAGCATTTCAGTTTTTTGCAGCTAAAATCTGGAACAGTCTCCCTGAAGATGTGAGACAGGCCTCCACTCTGACAATGTTTAAATCCAGGCTAAAAACAGTTCTCTTTAGACGTGCAAATGACTGAAAGATCTATCTGCACTCTTCTCTTTTAAAGCACTTTATTTTAAAATGATTCTGTGTGTTTGTGTTTTGTGATTTTAATGCAACTTTTCCTGTTATGTAAAGCACTTTGAATTGCCCTGTGTATGAATTGTGCTCTACAAATAAACTTGCCTTGCCTTGCCAATCTGTTCTTAAAGATGTTTTATTCTTCTATTTACTCCACTTCATCCATAGATTTCTCTGGGACATTGTAACTTCAAAGGCTGTTTTCTTAAAATGCTTTTTTCTCCCTCGAGACATAAAGATCAGCCTTAAAGTAGATCCCACACCAAACTGTACAATCTGGACTCAACAAGATTTTGACGAAACGTACAGAACGATTTTTGATATCTAATTTTAAAACTGATTTATTGAAGTTTTAAGTTTAAAAAATGAGGCGAATTTTGAATTTTCAGTACAATTTTTAGTCTAATCCAGTTTACTTAAAAACTAAATAAGAAATCCAAAATCCCCTCAGTAAAGTTTTTTGTAATTAATATGTGTACAAAATAAACCAAGAAATTTAAACCTGGTTCTGTCCATTTTTCAGATTTAAATGTCCCAAATATGTATATTTTTTGGCCAATTTTACACATAAAGTGCCTTATTTTACATGAAAACATGACATGATGAAAAACTATGTGAGAAAACTACAGAAGTTTCATATTTAAATTGATACAGAAATTGATATCTTTAAATTTAAGACTTGTTCCTATTGGCATGCAGTATCTCACCTTAACTAGAAATTTACTAAAGGAAAAGCAAAAAAATTGAATAAAATGTACTCAAATGAAGTAAATATTACAATTGAAGAGGTGTCCACGTACCACCAGAAGAAGGTTGCATACCACAGTTTGAGAAACACTGGCTTAGAGTATATTGTAAAAAATGTATGAATAAGAATTGTACCGTCCATGGGGGTAGGACTGGGGGGGTTAAGGGTACTGGTTTCCTTGGGGCCCAGGGCATGGAAGGGCTCTCAAAAACTTTTTTCTCAGTTGCATTTTTTGGTGCTTTAGTCTGTTTTAGTTGTAATAAATGCATTGTGGTTGAGTAACACCCTTGAGAGGCTAGATACGATTATGTGTGAGAACTGAGGGCAGCACCAATTTAAAAAAGAGGAAAATCCTTGCTCACATGTTAGCCAAGTTGTTAACAAATAGAACTAGTGATTTTGATTTGTTAGTTAGTGTGTTTTATTATTGTAATAATATTTTGTGATTGCAAAACAAACAGTGGTGTATCATTAGCTAAAGAGGATGTCCATAAATGAGTGAGTTACTGTGAGTGTGTATGTAAAAACCATAGGGATAATATTCTTGTTAATTAAAAAATAGCAATAATAATCAAATTTGCTGGGATAAATAAATAATAAAAAAGAAGAAGATTTGTACCTGGGGCCCAGAATTTGGTGCTGTGCCCCTGGAACTGGATACCTTTAAGGGCAAGTAATATGGTGATAAAAATCAGATTGTTATTTCATTCTAGAGGTGGGACCTTGTCTGACAAGTCTCAGGTAAGTCTCAATGTTTCAATGCAGCTCTATGCTCCAACAAAGACTCTGGGCTGTCCAACTCTATTGGACAGTTTAATGCTCAGAGAGAGAGACAAATGGGGAACTATCCAACTGCAATGAAGTGTGTACTTTTTAATGAAGCAGATGACTTTGCTAACCCCTTCAAGCTAATTCAAAGGTATACTACATTTAAATAAATTAGGATCAAACATTGTGATTTCCTCCATTGTGTTTGGATTGTTTGGCATCACCCAGCCCTTCCTTTAATTTGATTTTTTGTACCAGTTTGCTTGTAGGGGCCTAGGGGCCAGTGTATTTCCATGGAATCATCCAGGTGACATACCACCTTCAGAAAGTTACCTACTGTTCTGTTAAGTAACTCTAATCATGCTTTATATTATAGATTCAGATTCCTTTTTTTGTTTTGTTTATGACATTCCATGTGTTCATTCATAGTCTGAAGCCTTCAGTGATAATCTACAGTGCAAATAGTCTAAATAAAATATAGCAATAATAATAAAGACATCCAAACTGAAATAGCCTGAATTACGGCAACATTACGCCTTGGCATGGGGTTGATATGATATTTTATTCCCCGGCAGACACACTACGTCAGCTTTAGTTTTTTGTTTGTGTTCTATTCCTGGCTGAGCGCTCAGGATTGGTCACATGACTTGGCGGGGCAGTGTGCCAGGCCTATTGTTACTGTAAACACTCTGGGCCCACACAGTGGCCCCTGAGGAACACCCGTTTAATTGTAGCTTTTTATATGAATCCTGTGCAACGTGTGAACTCAGTCTGCCCCCAGCTCTGTTCCGGTCCCACGTGGGAAAGAGAACGCACTGCAGGGACCACTTTCTATGGATTTGTGTTGAGTTCAGTGAATCAATTACATAGACTAGCAGGAATAGCTAGCTTCAATTACAGATTGTGAGCCTTTGTTAATTCTAAGGCAGTATATAACATAAAATATTACCCATACGTTCACTGGTCATATGCAGACATTTACACTTGAAAATATATAATTTGAATCTATTTTTCACATATTTTTGACGATCCAATTCGATCTCACTGCACATAAACGACAACAGTTCAGCCATTTTCATCTTTTTTTTTTGTTTTTGTATTGGTTGTTTACATCCCAAATAAATCGTAACTGAAATGAGCAGTTGTCTTTGTGAAGTTAAAGGGTCTATACTTCAAAAATAAATCTGTTTTCAAAATAATAAGTAAAACGATATCGTAAAGCATCTATCCAGATGAAAATGAGACCACAGCGCTTTCTCTGCAAAGCAGTAAGTGCACCGTTAGCATGCTAATGTTTGTTAGCTTTACCGTGATGGCAACTCGCTCTGGGTTCAGAGTTGTGAAAAGCACTTTTAAACGGTTAATATTTAAGATGTTTAGAATGCATTGTTTAAGTGGGCGATACATGTGGACTGTTGCAGAGTAAAAATCAGGTACTGTGCCTTTAATTAGAAAGAGCGAGGTGTTTGAAGAGAAACGATCCCTAAAGCTTTTCATGAAATGATGATTGTAGAAAAAACTGTTTGTTTGTTTGTTTTACATCAACATAACAGCCTGCTTACATGTACAACAGCTTCAGTTTCATGAGCACATGTTTTCACTATTTTATCAAGATCACTTACTGTCAGTATCAGTAAATGTTTGTACTCAAGTGTAAGTACAGTTACATGGCTAAAAATGTGCTCAATTACAAATACAAGCACTGCAGCCAAAACTGTACTTAAAGCTGCGGTACCTGATTTTCACACTGCAGAACCAGAGATAATGTTTTAAATCTCTCTAACCCGTTCCTCGTACCCACAAAACCTTTGGCGCGTCGTTAAAATCCACTTGCATTCACTTTGGGTCCTTTGCGCAGCTTTACAACAGCTTTTTGCAGACAACAAAGTGAAACTAGGGAGGACCACCCAAGTGTAGCCAATCAGAGCGCCAGTTTTAGCTTTTACTTTGAGACAAAATACTTTATTATTAGATGCAGACAGTGCGCAACTCAAATATTTCTGAGAAAACACTGCTTTTATAAGACACTGTTTCATGGAAAACACAACATTTACACCCAAAACAGTCAGGCACCCCAGCTTTAAGTAAAAACTATACATGAAAAACACTTTTCACTAGTTACGTTTTAACATGGTTTGTGTATCATTTTAGATCAGTCTTTTATTAAAATCCTTAAAGGACAAATATGCAAAATTGACTTTTTTGAGCTTTTAACCATGTTCTAACATTTGTTTGTAAATCCTCTCTTTCCAACACTGTGTCCTAAACTCCTTCCATGTGAGATGTACATTTTTACAGTTTTAAGTCCTCAAATCATGGCCAGACTCCGTCCATCATGATAACCACAACTTCGTCAGATACACTTTTTACTGCAATGCATTGTGGGTGTCGAGAGGAGCCAGCTGAGGGCATCTGCTCCGGATGCCTCCTGGACGCCTGTTCTGGGCATGTCCCACCGGGAGGCGGCCCCGGGGGTAGACCCAGGACACGCTGGAGGGACTATGTCTCTCGGCTGGCCTGGGAACGCCTCGGGATCCCCCCGGAGGAGCTGGAGGAAGTGTCTGGGGTGAAGGAAGTCTGGGAGTCCCTGCTTAGACTGCTGCCCCCACGACCCGGCCCCGGATAAGCGGAAGAAGATGGATGGATGGATGGCATTGTGGGTGTATATCCCTTGTGTTCTCTTCGATTGAGCAATGCACATTTGGTCAAAGAGCAATATATGTTTTCAGATATTCATAAGGAAAAGAATACTTATTTTATTAAAACATTTGCATAAACTGTATTGTTTTATTGCATTGTTAGGTGATATTTTGGACCACCCATGAAAGTTTCATAGCGATGAAAAAAAAATAAATCTAGCTGGGGTCAAAGATAGCGGGAGGGATATATACATGTGTAATTGCCTCTACAGCCAGTAGATGGAGCCACAGCTAAGTCAAAATGGCATCTCCCAGGGCAGTAATAAAGTTTACATGACATGTCAAACTGACGACACTCTGGAGCAGGTTTAAAGGCCAAAAACGTACAAATTATGCATAATATCTGTCCTTTAATAAACAGTTTAAGTTCGAATTTTTCATAGAACAATCTACATATTCTCTGAGCTGTGAATAATCAGAGCAGACGATGAGGTGATGTCTTGTGTTTGTAGGTTGAGAAAGCAGCAGCTCCAGCCGTGAGACAGCTGTGGACTGGAACGGGACAGGAGCTCTACTCAGTACTCACAGTGATTTCAAATGTAACTAATTACAATTGCATGCTAAAATTACACCCAACAGACCCGTTCCAGGCTTGTAAATTTAACTTCTTTCCATGTAGGCGCGGAAACAGCAGGTTCACGTGATTCCCCATTGTCCGCGGCCCATTACTCTGTTACTGTTGAATGCTGTAATTAAATGTTATGATATAAATACCGCTGCACTCTTGACTCCAGGAAGCCACATCCGGAGGTGCAGCCTTATAGCTCAGATTTACGGTAAACGCGCTCACACTTCCCCGTCTCTCCTCTGCGCAGCCTTCAGGTTTCTGCAGCTCTAATTTTAAAAGGTGGAAATCGCACTCTTTGACATGTCCCGGTCGGGGTTGATTTGCACCCTGTCCAGCGGCACAGCTGTCCGTCCTCGTCATGTCCAGAGGCGAGATGGACCGCTTTATTAAAACGTGTGAATGGAGGGAAAAAAAAGAAGTGAGACACGCACGCTGTCCTCAGTCTAGAGAAGGAGCAGGAGTGTTACTGTTGGAGCTGGAAATGAACGCATACAAGACTTAGAAAGAAAAAAAAAAATCTAATGAAAGTGAACTAGTGAAACCGTTGTATAAAATCGTCATTATTCCAAGACGTTAAGTGTCCAAAAGTAGTTAAGTCATAAATGTTTTATTACCATTGTCAGAATTTGAAAATAAGGAATGTGCTTTGGCAGTGTGATATAACGAAGATTGATAAAATATGATCAGATAAAACTGTTGCAAAAATAAGGTATTATTTTATAGTATACATTATGGACAGAACAACAGAGCAAAACTAGCAGTGAAAATAGAGCAAATATTGCTGAAGTGAGTTACATAAAGTCTATATCAGGGCTATTCAACTGAAGGCCTGGGGGCCAAATCAGGTTCTCCAGGGGATATGATCTGGCCCTCAACCCATTTTGGTTTGGATCTGGATTAGACCTGTGTTAGACCTGGTTAAACCTGGTTTAGACCTGTTCAGTCCTGGTTCAGACCTCATTTAGAACTTGTTCAGTCCTGGTTAGACCTGGTTTAGTCCTAGTTAGACCTGGTTTAGTCCTGGTTTAGTCCTGGTTTGGACCTGGTTTAGTCCTGGTTTGGACCTGGTTTAGTCCTGGTTTCGTCCTGGTTTCGTCCTGGTTTAGACCTGGTTTCGTCCTGGTTTAGACCTAGTTTCGTCCTGGTTTAGACCTAGTTTAGTTCTGCAGATGTTTTGTGTCACATGTTTTTCATATTTCTAAAGCATTGGGCAAGTTTCCGGCCCAAAGGACAAAACCATCCAAAAAATTTGTCCCTTGGTAAAATAAAGTTGAATAGCCCTGGTTCATATGATGGTTCTCATGTTTCTCTAATTATGACTTAGTTTGGTGGAATAAAAACTGTAGTATATATTGATCATAGTTTTACATTTATGAGGTTGTAGTTTGAGAAGAAATTAAGAACAAAATGACAGTAATTAGTGCTAAGTTCTCAAACAGAATCTGTCTGTGATGTCATCATTGGGCGACGTACCAAAACACAGGGACAATGTACAGACAACTGATACATTTTTTTTTTTTTTTTGGACACTTTAAACCAGGCCCATTCAACTTAAGGCTCAGGTTCCAGATCAGACCCTTCTTCCAATCATCACACAAATCTATTTTTCTTTTGTTTACTGGTTTAATTCTGGTTTACTTTATTCTTCTTTTGGTCCTGGTTTAGTCCTTGTTTAATTCTGCTTTGGACTTGGTTTGGTCTTGGTTTGATTCTGGGTTGTTCTGGTTCAGACCTGGTTGGTATTGATTCTGGTTCAGTCCTAAATTGGCCAGTTGGTAAAGCACTTTGCATTTTATTTTTCACCAAAATCTTACATAAAAGTAGTTATTTTATTGAAACAGATCTAGTGTTGTGGATATTTTGAGCAACACCAAAGTTAAATTTAAGTTGAATACCTCTGGTTTAAACCATCATTCAACAAAATAAAGGTATTTTCAGGTCATATGTATTGTCAAATCATAAGTATTGTTACTATATATGGATTTTGGCCCTTCTTCACAGTCTGGTTGCCGGGTAACAGTTGTGGAATTACCTCTTGTGCTCATTTTCAACCAAGAAGTAACATTATAAACTTCACACAAACCGTCAAACTGGAGACAAAGAGGCAAAAGGCTTAGTCAAATCTTAAATATAATCATGTTCACTACATTTTGGTCAAATGTGCAGTCGAACCTTATGTACTTTAAAGCTGCAGTATGTAACTTTCTGAATGTGTAAAACCACCTGCATGATTCACAGTGGGCATAACACGGGGAGCAGTGAAGACCTGGACTGATGGAGCAATGGAGTCTGGTCCAGTGGAGAACAAAGAAAAGTCTAATTCTGCATGCATGATTCGCTCAAAAACTTTCAGTCGTTTAAAGGCCCTGTTCCTGATTCTTATCATTTTGAAAAGAGAAAAACAGAACTAGTTTATGTTAAAGTCTTTACATCAGTCAAATATATCGCTCACTTTCCTTATGCAGGCAGGTCATGAGTTTATTTGCGCTTTTCTTCAGTCTCAGAGCCCACAGACTGTCCCAGGTCCAGCTAACAAACATTAGCATGCTAACAGCGCACTTCCTGCTTCTCTCGTAGGACCAATTGCTCTATAAATAGAAGCAGAGTTAAAGTTGTGGTCTCATTTTCTCCCCATCAGATACTTTTACAATGCATTTGTGCTGGAGCAACACAGATTTGACTTTATTACATGCAAAAAATTGGTAACATGGACTAGTTTTTTCATTCATTCACCCGTTAGGGGTCGCGGGTGACTGGAGCCTATCCCAGTGACTTTGGGCCTTAGGCGGGGTACACCCTGGACAGTGGCCAACTCGTCACAGCTGACACAGAGAGACAGAGACAAGGACAGACAACCATTCACTCTCACATTCACTCACTACGGACAATTTAGAGTTGTCAATTAACCTACACAGTCATGTCTTTGGACGGTGGGAGGAGCCGGAGAACCCGGAGAGAACCCACGGTAACACGGGGAGGACATGCAGACTCCACCCAGAGAGGTTGGTCTGGTCTGGCATTAGAACCCACGATCTCCTTGCTGGGAGGCAGAAGCTCTAGCCGCTCTGCCACCATGCACCCCTAGTTCTTTTTTTGATCATGTTTCAAAAGTAAAAATAAAGTACAGCCCCTTTAATGACAAGGGTGGACAATTATGACACCTAAAAGTCGATTTTGCATAATAGGTCTCCTTAAAGAAAATAGAGATGATACACTAATATTTCACCCTTTAATTGATCTATACTGCATTTAGAACATCTTAATGTGCAATAGAAACAATCCTTTGACTCGTCGACTAATCAAAAAACATAATCACTGAATAGTCGACCGCCAATTAATCATTCATTGCTGCCCAAAAGCTGTGTATGATGCGAAATGAAACCAAAAAAAAATTCCCATATCTTTTTTGGGACGTGAGCCACACCCACCTCCTCGTCTCACGTCTCTGCTCCGAGATGGAACAATAGAGCTTTAATGGGACCAGAATCCGCACGCGTCCCAGCCTTTTCTCCCTTCGCACATTTGATTAGAACCGCGTTTTAATTTCGCCGTCAAATCCCTGCTCCCACAAGCGCTGATACTGTCTACCCCCCGGCGCGCCTCCCGAGAGCAGCCGTCCTCCCCTGCGCCTCCCCGACTCCTAATTCATTTAGAGTGTGCGCGATTAGAAGAAGAAGAAGAAGAAAAAAGCCTTCTAAATTACCGTATCACACATAACAGCGTAATTAAATTAATATTGGATGTAATAATTGCTTTGTGCGTTCTCATTTTTCATACACACATCTGCTTTGTTGCCCGAACTATTAGCGTTTGTCTGGCGTAATTAACAGTTCGCTAATGGCATTTTTTCTCTTTCCAGTTCAACGGTTGTCCAAATTCCGAGCGGCAAATATATCGCGTGACACGTTAAAACGCCGTTGTCAGTGGCTTGCTCTTTGTTTGTTTTTTACGATCGTCTCAGGGCAGAGTCGTTTAGCCTCGATGATGACATGAACTTTAAGGGAAAAGGTGGAAAAGTTGCTACGTTTTAATGGCGAAAAGGTTGGAAATTCTCGGAGGTGCCAAGAAAGGTACATTACTCTCAATATGAAGGCTAATATATCCTGCCGCTGGTGAAAAATAGCTACATTTGTCTAATGCATGTCGTGGAACTGGCTTAATTCTGAAAAATGATGGCGTCCGATGGTTTCATTCACTTTCTGCCAAGGACACGAGTCTTTTACCACTACTTTAACACTTTGGTTTTATGAGCGTGACGACTTACGAGGACGTTCAACGCAACTAAGAGTCGGCGGTACAGCAATAAAGCTCAATTTTGAAATCATACACAATGTTTTAGGAGATGATAATAACGTATTTGTAATGTTGCTTCCAAAAACGATGAGAAATGCAACTAAAGCCCTAATCGTATGGGATTAGTTTTACCTCGGGACGTGTGTAGAATTGAAATCAGCTCCACGATGTCTGTGTTTTATTGTGAGAATTCGCACAGGGTCAGGAATGTCAGTCATTTGTTTCTTTCTACAGACTTTATTCCGGAAATGGCGAACGTTCAAACACATTTCATATGACAGGAATCTTTTAATGGACACATATTCTGCTACAGTGACTTTTTTGAGCTTTAAACCATGTTCTAACAATGATCCGTCATCAAAAACACACCTGGAGTTGTTTAGCTTCATTCGCGCAAGTTTGAGGAATGCTGGTAAGAAAATCCTCTCCCTCCGACCGTCAAAAACACTTCCTGCTGAACTCCCTCAATCGATTACCTTTTTTTTTTTTCAGATTTTAGATGTCACTTTTCTGAAATCTTTGGCTATTTTAAGTGCTTAAATCATCGCCAGACTCATTCCCTCCCAAGACCGTGATAGTTATATTGTTCTTTGTAAAAAACATTTTATTTTCAGTTCTAAAACATGAGATGTCAAAGTAAAGACACTCAAGCAGTGGGCATTAGCCCTTTTAATTCATCCACGTTGCTCCTATCGGTTCATGCCAACATTCATCATATATCAAGAATAGAATTAAATTGCAGTTGGTAGAAGACATGTTGTTTCTACGGAGAACGATGAGTGTGTATTTTTTGCGCTTTGCCTTTATATAAACGCAAAAGTGGGTCAAAAATGTTGCATGAAAGGTGTCGGTTTTTGCAAACTAATGTCTCACAGGGCAGTCAGCGCAGATATCAGAGCTTTTCAACGGCTTTTTCACGACTTTACTCAGACTTTTAACTGTCAAACATCTATCTAAGTTAGCATTAACGGCTCAAAAACTTAATTCATATTTAAGGGAACAGAAACAGGAAAGTTTCAGACACTCACAAGCAGTATTTCCGTTGTTCGAAGATTTCTTGAGTCCATTACGTTTGACCTGAGCTCTATATTCATCAATTTTATGTTTGTTTTTGGCATTATGTGGCATTATGTGTAATGTAGAGTGACTTCTTAACCACATTGTAGTTCCAAATGACATCCACACCATCAGATTTCTTATGGAACAGCCGTAGCCTCTCTCTTTTATCCAAGATGGCGCCGCTGACGGATGCCCTGGCGTTTTGGTGCGCTTTATGTTGTCTATCATCGTCCCTGTCCCC
Organism: Rhinogobius similis; assembly: GCA_019453435.1. NCBI lineage: Eukaryota > Metazoa > Chordata > Actinopteri > Gobiiformes > Gobiidae > Rhinogobius > Rhinogobius similis. The sequence goes on along the minus strand of CM033638.1, from coordinate 29,090,997 downwards.
AAGAAGCCCCGGATCACTGGACTTAATGACTTCAGGCCTGTGGCGCTGACACCTGTCGTCATGAAGTCCTTTGAGCGCCTGGTCCTGCCCCATCTCAAGTCCTTCACCTCCTCCGCCCTGGACCCACCCAGTTACCTACAGAGCCAACAGATCTGTTGACGACGCCATCAACCTGGCCCTCCACTTCATCCTGCAGCATCTGGACTCCCCGGGAACCTACGCCAGGGTCCTGTTTGTGGACTTCAGCTCTGCATTCAACACCATCATCCCTGCTCTGCTCCAGGACAAGCTCTCTCAGCTCCACGTGCCTGACTCCATCTGCAGGTGGATCACTGACTTCCTGACGGACCGGAGGCAGTGCGTGCGGCTGGGGAAGAATGTCTCAGAGACTCGGACTATCAACACAGGAACTCCACAGGGCTGTGTACTTTCTCCTCTGCTCTTCTCCCTGTACACCAACTGCTGCAACTCCAGCCACGACTCTGTAAACTGATCAAGTTTGCAGCGACACCACCCTCATCGGACTCATCTCGGACGATGAGTCTGTTTACAGGAGGGAGGTGGACCGGCTGGTGTCCTGGTGCAGCGATAACAACCTGGAGCTCAACACCCAGAAGACAGTGGAGATGATCGTGGACTTCAGGAAAGTCTCAGCCCCCTGCCCCCTCGCCTGACAGACTCTCCCATCACCACCGTGGACTCTTTCCGCTTCCTCGGCACCACCATCACTCAGGACCTCAAGTGGGAGCCGACCATCAGCTCCATCATCAAGAAGGCCCAGCAGAAGATGTACTTCCTGCGGCAGCTGAGGAAAGCCAAGCTGCCGGCGCAGATGATGGTGCAGTTCTACACGGCCATCATCGAGTCCATCCTCACCTCCTCCATCACCGTGTGAGTGCGCTGGAGCCACAGCCAGGGACAAACAGAGACTACAGCGCATTGTGCGCGGCTCTGCTGAAAGGTGATGGCTGCAGCCTTCCATCTGTCCAGGACCTGTACGTCTCCAGGACTCGGGGACGAGCAGGTCGGATCACAGCTGACCCTTCTCACCCTGGACACGGACTATTTGAGCCACTCCCCTCGGGCAGGAGGCTACGGTCCATCCAGACCAGAACCTCCCGCCACAAGAACAGTTTCTTTCCCTCTGCCGTTGGACTCATGAACACTTTATAACACCCGTCACTTTAACTATATATTATATAAGGACAATCTATTTGCACTACCACATTTGCACATGGCACTGTCTGCCAACTGTACATTCTGTATATAGTCTATCTTAGTCTATTTTATTCTTAATTTTTATGCATGCCTTTTTATATATTTTTTATATTTTACTCATTGCTTTATGTTTGCACCTTCGCCGAAGCAAATTCCTATGTTTGTGAATTTCACTGACAATGGCAATAAACCGCTTCTGATTCTGATTCTGATTCTGATTCTTTTAATCCATTCACTCTGACACAGCTCCTCGACCAAACTTTGCACCAAAAGAACCTAAACTTTCCCTAAAAAGCCTCCTGCTGCTTGGTCCTCTTTTGCCACGACAATGGGGTTGTGCTTCCGGGTTCACGTCTTTACTGCAGTTTGCGTTGTGTTTTTTGCTTTTTAATTGATTAATAGATTCCATGGCAAATAAATAATAATAATAATCTAGGTCAGTTATAGACGTGAAAATGATGAAAACAGTCCAAATCACAGATATGAGCACCGCACAGGACAAAATTCCCCTCTGAGGTTGCAAAAATACAAGTTATTTTCACAGACATGGACGATTTGCATGGGAAAGAAACACAGACGATGTTTGTGATTATTACAATTTACCTGAGGAAAACCTATCCTGTCCGAATAGGGCTAAGTGTGCTTGAATTCTGAAGACAACCCTATTAAGTCAGAAATGTGATGTGGTTTTATGCTAAACGTCTAGACAGTGAGTAGATTAGTTTCAATCTTGCAGGAAAAGGAAACAAATGTTTGGGAATTATCAGTTGCATGGTCTTAAGCAAAAGACTGACCCGATACATTCTGATTATATCCTCAAAGGGGGTGTATTATTACATAATTTTTAGACAGAATTGGTTGAAACTTTTACACTTTATTTGACATGTTTGAAGAAATGTGAAGAATATGTCTTTCTTGCAGTTGGCATTTTTGGGTACATCTGAGCTCTATGACACAATTATAAGCACAATAATATTGCAATAAGCATACAGTTGTAGTTAGAGTCTGCAATAACCGTAGTGAACTATGAAGTATGTCTTTGATAGATCCATTTGAAATTAGCCATTATTTATTCAATAATACAATATTTTGTATATTTTACAAGTGCTATAGCTTTACCTGTGCACCACTTACATTGATTCCCATTTCTACCTTTCAAACGGTGTATTACACATGTATACTCTTTTAATACTTGTTTAATTTGGAAAATTACAACTGAAATACACTAGATAATCATTTTGAATAAGGTTCTTAGATTTGATTGTGGAATTAAATAGTTGAAACTTCATCTGGTATCACTCATCAGCTGTTACAGAATTCAAATCCTTCATTCATCTCCATTTGTCGGGAAGAAAATGGGTTAGTCATTTTATTTCCCGCACCTCCCCCTCGCGCGTTCCTCTGGGCCTCCGTAGCTTACAGTCTATGACAAAGAAAACAAGTTACTTCGCATTTACTGCAACATAACGACTGACATTTTTCTGTAGTTTGCAACTTCTTTGAAAAAAATCAGAAATCGAATCGAGAATCAAGTTTTTAAAGGAAAAACTTGACCGTCCAGCTCTACACTTAACCATGAAGCTGGCTCAGACCCGGGCGCTGTACTGAACCTGTGTGTCATCTTCAAAATCCAATCTGTCTCCATCGATTTTAGGTTTAGAACAGCTGACAAAAGTGTCCGTCTGACTTCAACAACCTCTAATTACAATCGACTAAACATCAAACCATATCATCCCGACATCTGGACCCCTTTGATTTCCACGTTCCATTAGCCATCTCCTCGTTGGCGCGTCACACTTCAACCTCATTCCATCACCAACCACTCGCCAGCGCCATCGTCGAAATCCGTCTCTGAGCGCTGGCAGTTCGGACCCCTCTGGAGTCCGGGCTGCGGTCTTGGAGATAACCCTGCCGTATTTACCCTGACAACAGCGGCAGTGTGCGAGCTAAGAGTGCGAGCTCACTGACAGGTGAAGCTCCGGCCCTCTCCCTCTGCCAGGACTGTCACTCCAGATGAAAATGTCCCTTAGTTATCTGCCTGTGTAATTGCAGGGATGTTTGGTTAGCAGATTAGCGCTCTGGAAGACTCTTCGTGCTGGTGCAGATTGAACAAACATGGAGGAGTGTAGGAAGTCCTGTCCGAGATCTTCCCAGTCCACGGGGAGAGGGAGGGAGACGGACTCGGCCGGCTGATAATGGTGCTGGTGCTTTACGGAATGAATTGAGCAATGTCAACTTGTTTGAAAGCCTATCAAATCAAATCAATTTATTTTTATAATGCCCAAAATCACAACAACAGTTGCCTTGATGGGCCACAGGTAAAATGCGCACATCACATCAGTATCTGTGCGAGATGTTTTTGGACAAAGGTTTGTAAGAAAGGACGGAAAGCGACGTGAGATGGGATGAGGAGTGGGCAGAGATAGTCGCCATTAGAGCTGCGACAATTAATCACACTGATTGCCACCTGTCTACTATTTAAACGATTATATTCGCATTTCCTTTTCCATTTTTGTCCACGGTCATGTGGTGAAGGCAGCAGCCCGAGCAGGGAGGTCCAGACTTCCCTTTCCACACAAGCTTCCTCCAGCTCTTCCGGAGGATCCCGAGGTGTTCCCAGGTCACTAAAGACATTGTCCCTCCAGCGTGTCTCCATCCAGTGGGACATCACCCTTCTCTAAGGGAGCACCCAGTCACCCTGTAGAGAAAACTCATTCAAGTAGGTTGTCTTTTCCCATAGCTCATGACCAAAGGTGAGAGTTGGAACGTAGGTTGATAGATGGACAGATCCCTCCAGCTGTGAGTACAATTCTTACATTGGCTTAGGTACATGCCCAGAATCAACACTGAACTGGGCAGAACGTTTTCCTTGGAACAATATTCAAAAGTCCCTACAGCTACAGGAACTGATCCCTCTGATTTCATTTAAATCTCTACTTTAGCTGTAGTACCTGATTTTCAAACTGTGAAATACAGAAGTAGATTTTTAAATCTGTCTAATTCGTAGCTCTAACAAACCCTCACATGCATTCATTTTCAGGAGAGTGTAGTTTTAGAACTGCTTTTTTAAAGGGCGAAGTGAAACTGCTAGTGACCGCAGCGGTGCTTTCAGTACTTACTACCTGGTTGAAAAAAAATAAATACTGTATTATTAACAGCAGAAAGTGCACAGTGGTCTCTTTTTGTCATAAAGTACAACTTTCACGAGATACTCTTTGGTGGAAAACACAAACTGCACTGATTATCTAAGGTGGGTACCTCAGCTTTAAGGAGAGTTTAACTGAAATATGCAGATGGTATTCTTGAGCTGGATATTTTACTCATTTTACATGTTTCACATATTGAAACGTGATAATAAACTTGAATACCTGTCATGCAAATGTCTTCTTCTCCATGACTGACAAATGGATCATGTTTTACTGGCTTTAATCTGAGCACAAAAAGACCAAAAAGAACATATTTACTTTGAACTTCAACAGGTTTGTGGATTTTTTTCTGTTAAACAGGTCACTCAGTAGCAAAAGAAAATTTATTTCTGACGTTAACCAACTGTTTTTCAGTTAGTCACATTAAACATTTTTCTTTTTTTAAAAATTTGAATACCTAACCGAAATCATTAACACTTTCACTGGCTCCATGTGAGGTTTTAATATATTGTTTGTGTCGTTTTTGTTTTGAGTTTTGAAACCATTTAAAAATTTCATAAAGTGTAGATTGTGCTGTGGCGGGAAGTAAAAGATATTTGTACTTTTACTTACTACATTTGAGACCAGGAATCTGTACATTATACACAACATTTTTTTAACTTCACTCCAAAGTAAAATGTACTTTTCGTTACATTTTGAAGTGTCTGAAGAGCTAAGGGTTTATTTTGAGCATGTTCATAGTTTGAGTTCACACCCCAACTTTGATTAAACAAAAATATACAATTAAAAACAGCTTGACGATTCGGTAGTTTCTGTTCTTTTGTTCAGTACGTTTTAAGCTTTCACAAGTTCTCAAAATGCGCCTGAAATACTTTAACGTTTAACTCTAAAGCACAATTTCAAGTGGGTACTTCAGGACTCCTGTATCTGTGCTGTCACTTAAGTACAAGTACTTCTCTTCTGAAACCTTCCTCGACCGCGCGCTGCACTTTCCTCGACCGCGGCGGTGCGAAAAAGATTTTACCCGCACGTTTAAACACACATTAAACGGTCAAGTATGCAATCACGCTGTCATCTCCACAACGCTCGGGTCATTTCAGATCATTTTCATTCCACAATCGCCACTTTACAATAAGAATGCATTAGTCGGCCCTGAGTGTAGCTACTGTATGTGGAAGTGCTCCGGTCTGCGCTCGGCTCCTTTGTGGCTGAATCTCCTCGCCGGTTGACAGGCTATATTTGAGCCGGCCGCGTTTCCCTCCCTGTCTCTGAGGGTGGTATCCCATCAGCCTGCCCGCCTCCGCCTCCGCTGCCACAATACCGCCGTTCCCATCCACACTATTAAGACCCATTTCCATCCATCTCCTTTTTGGCCGCGACGCTTTTATTCCACCATTCTTGCCTCTTTTCTTCGCGCTGTCGTGCCCGTGTCGGAGAGTGACGGGCCAGGCTGGAGGTTCATGTTTGATACTGTCAGATGGGCCGGAAAATTAAAAACCCAATTAAAGTGGCGGCGCGGGGGTCAGCTCGTCTGCATATCAAAAGCCCTCCCCTGGCTACTGGGCGCAAATTATATCCGTTAGCGCCGCACTTTGCTTAGCCGGCACCAGCACTTAAAGGCAGGGAAGAGGGCTTTGTCGTGAGGATTCCCCTTCATGTGGAAACCTCTCCAACGGTTCACGCGCTGGAACTCAGACATTAGCTCTTCTATTTTAAACCAACGCATGTTTTAAGGGGTAAGGACCTTGTAGGAGATTTTAGAGAAGACGTTTTTAGGTTATCTGTGTGTAAATGGCGACAAGGAGACCACACACGCAGGCACAAACGTTCACCACAGTAGACAGGTGACCCTACACAGTGTTGCAAAATGCTTAAAACCTGATTATTACACAGAGATTATTGTGTTTTTGGCCATGTTATCAACAACAAGTTTCTCTGTTGTCTGCCCTGGCACTTACTGAGTGTATGCAGCCAGTAGATGGCACTTAACCCTATACACTATTTAGTTATGTTACCATTTTAAGAGACTGTGCAACATGCTATCAACAGGTTAGCAGTAGCAGTGACCCTGTTTAGAAGCAGAAATGCTCAGAGTCTGGCGATGATTTAAGGACATAAAACAGCAGAAGACTCTGGGATAAGTGACATAGAGAGTCAGCGATTGAAGGAGTTCAGCAGGAAGTGTGTTTGACGCTCAGAGGGAGAGGATTTTCAAACCAACATTAATCAAAACAGCGTGAATGCAGATAAATGCAACTCCAGGTATGTTTTTGATGATGGAACATTGTTAGAACAAGGTTAAAAGCTCCAAAAAATCACTGTGGCAGAATATGTGTGCTTTAACCCTGACTTCAGATCAGACAAACAGCAACGCGCTATGGAAAGGGACATCTTTATCAGGTGCTTCGGCATCATACATTTTGGGATTTTTTTAGTTATTGTCCAAATATGATAGTTATAGTACATCTGGCAACCATGACCTGACCCTGTAGACTCTCCCAGGAGGACTAACCTCTGTCTAACTAACTAACCTCTCAATGAACTCTATTTACTCCAGTAGAAATGTTTTACAGTTTAAGGTGGGACAGTACACGCAAACCCCATTTTTTCCATTCCTTGTTTTTTTGTTTGCTCTCAACATATAAGCTTTCAAACTTACTCCTAAAGATGTTTTATTCTTCCATTTAATCCATAGATTTCTCTGGGACATTGTAACTTCAAAGGCCGTTTTCTTAAAATGCATTTTTCTCCCTCGAGACATAAAGATCAGCCTTAAAGTAGATCCTACACCAAACTGTACAATCTGGACTCAACAAGATTTTGACGGAACGTACAGAAGGATTTGCTGATATCTAATTCTAAGTCCGATTTAAATCAACTAATATATGTGCAAATTAATTTAAACCTGGTTCTGTCCATTTTTCCGATTTAAATGTCCCAAAATGTGTACTTTTGGCAGTTTTTTACACAATATGCCTTATTTGTTTTATGAAAACATTACATAATGAAAAGCTTGTAATACATTTCTTTCTTACATTTGTGTGAGTGAACTACAGGAGAAGTTTCAAAGTGACAACTTTAAATTTAAGATTTCTTCCTATTCACCTTAACAGTTTGTTTGTATGAGAGACCTGTGGATGGAGGCTCCTCCTGGTTTAGCCAAATAGTTCTAATGTTGATGTAGGTCAGTGCAAAGTGAGTTCAACCAAATAAACTTCAATCAAACTTATCTGATGAACAAATGGCCTGAAGCGTCTGGTACTTCGGTGCAGTGAATGTTACACTTTAGACTAAGATGTTAGAACATGACATGGGATACTTCAAGCAGCCAGTATTAGCCATCCCAGAGAAGTGGCTAAAGGTCAAATCTTCAACAACTGAAGACAGACACAATCCACAAACTCCATGTCAAAGAAGAACTCTACTTGACCAACTGTTCTACATCACATGGACAAAACAGACTGTGCTGAAGACCAGATTGCAAACAAATAGTAAAGCACTATCTTTGCATCTCTATTTATTAACATTTATACACAAAGAACATCATACAAGGCATATTGGACCTTTGATCGTATCTAGTCTAGGCCTCCCCAAACCTCCTCTGGAAACCCTCCATTCTTCTGTGCTCCCAGTTTTACCCACGATTCATGACTGCACAGCAGAGAGTGAAGGCCTGGCGGCTTAATGGCGCGTCTGTCCGCAGCTTTCAAATCCAGCCTAATGTTTGCGATAACAGGTCTGCAGGCTCGTGCAGACAGCCTGATTAAAGGTCCCATATTTTGCTATTTTCCCCTTTACACAGTCTATTCTAAGGGCTTTGTTGATATATTTTTGCGTTGTGCAATATCCATAACATAACAGTTTCCAAAAAACACCCATTTCTTGGACTGGCCCCCCTCCTTGCAAAAGCAAACGGCTCACTCTGAGATCTGACCCCCCCGAACAGAGAGCAGGCTGCCTCCCCCGCCCAACTCGCGCGCCTCCCCCGCCCAACTCGTGCTGAGTCCTACGTCCTGGATCTGACCTGGAGTTTGACGTGCTCCAGTACCTCAACGATGGACGTTGCCGTTTGGTAAATAACAAGCTAACTCTTCGATCTGTCGTATCCATCGTGTAATTACTGTGTAGCATTAGCATTAGCTGTTTTTATTCTTGCGGCTGCGCGCTTCCTGGAGGCGTGGCTTAAACACCGCGTCATCCATGGGAAGCCGCGTCATCCATGGTATGAGCCCCGTCTGCTGCTCAGCCGAGGGGGACGGAAAAGACAGTTCTCTAGTGAAAACATGCGGGAATGAATCAAAAAACCACTTTGGGCACAACATACGAGGCCCAAATAGCACTGTAGGAAGGATAAAACCTCTGAAAAGTCGATTTTGCATGTTATGGGACCTTTAAGCCGCAGAGTGGAATGATGCTAGCCTGCGTGCATGCCGCTCCAGACGCATGAGCGAGCACATATGCATACAGCAGGGACGAGCGGTCCAGGAACTTTATTGCGTCGAGATTTTGGTCTCTAAAGTGGTTTGGATTTATTGTAAAACCTTCACAGAATGTTGTACTATCAGAGGTTTTTGAAATGTTTAATGTTATACTATGTTTTGTCTCTTCCACGCAGATATTTATGTGTTTGATGAGGTTTTGCTAATCCCTTTCAAAACTATGTGGGTTCAAACTTGCCAGAAAAGTCCAGGAAAGTCCAGAATGATATCAACAGTAACAGTTTTTATCTCCCTGAGTTCAGATGGGCATGACTGACCGGTGGAGGGACCAGCACGGTCATCAAAGCAGATATAGCAGCTTACAAGGAAGAAAGAAAGGACAAAGCGATCACAGGGACTGAAAAACATTGCGAATTTCTGCAGAATCAATGAGCGAAGCACGCGACTGTTAATCTGAGGTGAGAGACGTTGTGATTTTGACGGGACTCGCTCTTTGTAAAGAAGTGAACAAGTGTGCATTCTGAATCTCAGGATCATTTCAGTGCTGATGTGTCAAGTTTCTTTATAAAACACATTTAAAAACAACCACATTGGCCCAAAGACAATACAAAATACAATACAATAAGACAAAACAGAGCATGCTAAAATAAAATAATACAATACAAATGTTCTGCTCAACTTGCGTTAAAACAAAAAGCCTGCGCAAACAAATGGAGTTTCAACAAAGTCTTAAAGATATTCAGAGCTTGGGCTGTTCTACGCCCAGAGGAAGACAGTTCCAGAGTCTGGGACTTGCCACAGAAAAAGCCCTGGCCCCTCAAGTTTTTAACTGTGATCTCAGGACGTCTAAAATCATCAGAATCAGAAAAGGTTTATTGCCATTGTCAGTGAACAAAATTCACACTCATAGGAACTTGCTTTGGCGTCAGGTGCAACATCATCATCATCATCTTTTTTTCTCATTTTCCACGCTTCTTCCCGTTAGGGGTTGCGGGTGACAGAACATGTACAGGCTAGATCATGAGGTTTGCTGATCTTAATGCTCCACTTGGAACATGGACAGACAGAAGCTCCGAGAGATAAGGAGGAGCCAGTCCATTCAGACATTTAAAAACCATCTGCAAAAAATTTAAATCAGTCCTGCAGATGACAGGAGCCAGTGCAAAGAGGCCAACACAGGAGAAATGTGCTCATAATTCCTGGTGCCGGTGAGCAAACGAGCACAGCATTCTGGACCAGCTGCAGGCGGTGGATGGAGGCCTGGACTCACCCGGAGCACAGGGAGGTGCAGTGGTCTAAGGCAGTGTTTCCCAACCAGGGGTACGGGGACCCCAAGGGGTACTTGAGGAATTACCAGGGGGTACTTGGAATGATTTTAGGTTTTAAATGAAGATGAAATGTACTTTTATCTGAATAAAAAAGTGCCATTAGTTGTAAATTTAGCATCTCTTTGGAGTACCTTGACCATAATAATAATTAAAACAATACATACAATAGTAATAACTGACTATATTCAACTAGTAAACACATTTATTTGCCTGAAAGTCAAATGAAGGGGTACTCGGAGTGTGAAACAAAACTTAGGGGGTACTCGAGCCAAAAAAGGTTGGGAACGACTGGTCTAAGGTCTTGATGTTCAACCAGTGCGCCGGGGAACACCAGTGCGCCTTGAGGGTTTGCCAGGTGTGCCTTGAGAAAATGTCCAATTGAGTTAACAGATCGACAAATGTGGATGTAATCGACTAATTTATCTTTTTGGAGTGTCCTGAGCTACTTCTGCACTAATAGATAACACAAAACCATCACTATTACCAAATTTAAAGAACCAGGCAGTGGCACAAACATTAGTTGGCTTGTTTTATACTGTATTTTTAAACTAAATGTTTTTTGTAGTAGGTGATGTGCCGTGGTAGCTTTTAAACCCAAAAAGTGTGCCACAACCCAAAAAAGAAAAACACTGGTCTAAGGGGCTGGTTATAAATGCATGAATAACACGTTCTCGATCCGTACGGGGCAGGTGTGGTTTCACCTTACAAGCACAATTGATAAAAAGCTGATTTAACAACTAGGCTTTTTTGTTGGTATATTGTCTTATACTGTTTGCATCATGTCGCTAATTGACTGTGGCAGCTATTATTTTAATGTTTTTTTTTTCTTTCATTTTTCTTATCATCACAGATATTAAACATGACACAGGTGGCAAAGAACATCTAAACATATTGTATTCAAACATGTATTGTCTGACAGTGCCTCAGTCCAATATATTATCATTATTTTGTGTGCTGTTTATTAGACAGGACAGGACAGCGTGAAATGGGGATGAGAGCGGGGAAGGACATCGCAGCAAACACAGAGAGCCCGATTCGAATTCATTCGGGCTTCCAATGCATTTATTGTTTCCAACGCAGGAGTCGTGTGTTCCAGATACAGTGTACATGTATTTAAAGTTAAGTGTTAGTGTTGAAAATAGTTTGCGGTGCTTTGTAATGACTGTTGCTTGCTGTTGAAATATTCACCTTATTCCAGAAGTTGCCTTACGCGCCGCCGTCTTGTTTCTGTTGTAGTTCACATGGAGCAGACGAGCTCAACAGAAAATAAGTTCTACATGGACTAAAAAGCCGTTTTCAGACTGACCAGGAAACGGAGCATGGTTGACTTGTTGTTGCTCGTGTTCATTAAACATTTTACACAAATCAGTCTACTTTATGTAACATTTTAGTGGCGCGACTTTTCCCTCGTTCGTCATTAGCTTTAACGGAGTTCTCGTCAAACGAATGTGCGTTTACAACAAAAGTGCAAAAAACGGCAAAAGTGGGCGGGGCAGAATAAGGTCAATAGTTAAAGCCTTTTTTCAGGTGAAAATGAGGCCACTGTGTGCTGTCTGCGTCTAATTATAGAGCAGTGGTTCTCAAACATTTTACCCCAAGTACCACCAAAGAAATGATTTGGCTTTCTGAGTGCCACCAAATCTAAACTGGTCTATAACCGGACTATTTCAGGTTTAAATTAGGGATAAACCAGCTCTTAAGTCGGAATATACCAGAAATTTACAAAAGGAAGAGCAAAAAATGTGAATAAAATTTCCTCTAAATAAAGTAAACATTACATCTGAAGAGGTGTCCACGTACCACCAGAAGAAGTATGTGTTCCACCAGTGGTACACATAGTTTGAGAAACAATGTTATAGAGTGTTTTATGTTCCGCCAAAGCAAGAAATAGAAATAGAAATAGAAAAAGCTTTATCCTAAAACTCCCTGGACCCTCTACTATACTCTGGAAGTTGTGAAAAGTGCAGTGAATAATAAATGAGGAGTACATGTGCACTGCTGCAAAAAGTATACAATGAGCTACTTCTGTCTTTTTAGTTTCTTAAGACTGTAACAAGCTAGTTACAGCAACTTTTAGGTATCAAAACTTAAAAATCATTTTATAGCAAGAAGACATTTGACTGCACAACATATCGCAAAAGTATCGATATTGCAATATTGTCTGATGCAATAACGATATTGCAACAAACATGTCTTCCATCTGAGAGAAATGTTCTGTTTTTAAAATGAAAACACTGAAAAGGGAATAAAATCTAGCTTTTAAAAAATAAATTAGCCTCAGTTTTGCATTTGTTGGTTTTTATTTTAATAGAACAGACATTACTGCATCAAAAATAGGGCTGCAACAATGAGTAGAATAATTGTGAAGTTGACTATAAACAACAATTCATTCATTCATTTTCTCCCGCTTATTCCCGGGGTCGCGGGTATCTGGAGCCTATCCCAGTGACTTTGGGCCTTAGGCGGGGTACACCCTGGACAGTGGCCAACTTGTCGCAAACAATAATGTCAGTCGTATTATGATGATGGTCGTCGTTCTCTGGACTAAACAGACTCTAAAACACGAAACTTAAAGACTTAAAGACGTGGATGATACCTTTGTAATAATCAAGAAACAAGAGCTGGAAACTTTCTCTGAGCATATCAATGGGTTGGATGTATACATTAAGTTCACCCGAGAAGATGCTAAGGACGACCGGTTGGCGTTTCTTGATTGCTCCACAATCAGAGAGGAGGAAGGCAGCCTTCAGACAGAAGTATACAGGAAACCCACCCACACAGATCAGTACTTATTATTCGGTTCTAACCACCCACTGCAGCACAAGTTGGGAGTGATTAGGACATTGCAACATAGAGCCCATGAAGTACCCACCAGCTCTGAGGGGAGAAAGAAGGAGGAAGAACACGTCCAACGTGCCCTCTCAGCTTGTGGATACCCCAACTGGGCCTTTAACAAAGTCAGAAGAGCCAAGAAACAGGACAGAAAGGATAAAGACCCCAGCAGGAGGGGGGTCTCTATCCCTTATGTCTCGGGCCTGTCTGAGAAGTTTCAAAGGATTTTTAGACAACACGACATCCCTGTTTATTTCAAACCTGGCAATACACTTAAACAGAAACTGGTCCACCCGAAAGACAAGAGGCCGACAGAGAAACAGAGCAATGTAGTTTATTCGATAGAGTGCAGTGAGGTCAGTTGTAAAGAACGTTACATAGGGGAAACCAAACAGCCATTGCACAAAAGGCTGTACCAACACAGAAGAGCGGCCTCCACAGGACCGCAGAGTGCAGTCCATCTGCACCTAAAAGCTACAAATCACTCGTTTGAGGACAGTGAGGTGAAGATTTTGAGCAGAGAGAAGAACTGGTTTGAAAGAGGAGTAAAGGAGGCAATTTTTGTAAAAAGAGAAAATCCTTCTCTAAACAGGAATGGGGGCTTAAGATTTAATTTAGCCAAAATTTATGACAGCATCCTAACACCTTGGTCCAGATCAATAGACCAGTCAAATGCTAATGAGGTCATCAGCAGTGAGGAGGGAGCAACAGCCAGCTATCAATAGAACAATAGACCTTTAGCCACAGGTGAAACTAGGTGAGGCCAGCCATTAATCAACAAGATAGACCAATTAATCTTATCCCAGGTGACAAACAAACAATTTTCTAAACAAAGACAGGTACTCAGTGACTCCTCCCTGGGGGCAGGACTCCCAGTACTCAGAGTAGCATATAAGGCCCAGGTTCCCAGACCAGCTCTCTGATTGACAATGACTTTTGGATAAAAGTCGAAACGTCTCGATCCTTAAAACGGCGTCCGGATGACAACCTCTGAACCCCTTTCTACGATTAAAGACTTTTATAACAAAGACAGTGATGTTATCAAAGAAAACTGTCAAAAAAAGAATACACAATTTCAGTTTTTCCTCAATCATACACTGTCTAGAAGCCTTCATTCACAATATTTGAACATCTATTTGATTAAAAATGTTAGTTTATACTAAGTATCAATCTACAATAGAAATAATCGCTGACTAATCGACAACTAAAACAATAGTTAGTTTCAGCCTTTGTCAAAAAGTGCATTTAAATATCGATATAACAAAATCTTAATAGCCATACCACATTAAATTCCAATATTGTGCAGCCCTAATTTGCATACATACCCATCGTTTGAAGTCATAAAATGTGAAATAACAATGCAAACATTTTAGTATTAAGTAAGTAAATGATGTCTTCTTTAAAAAGTACGTTCCATTAGCATAGAGCCCTCGCAGTATGGTCTCTGTGGTCATCTCCTGCCCTGTTTACGCTCCGGAGCCTGGATAACCGTGACATTTGCCTTCCACACCCTGGTCCGCCCCCTCTCCCCCCCCCGTCTGCTCCAGCACCAGCAGCCTTCACCGCCGCTCTTTTAGCTCCATCTCATTTACATTTAATGACATGATAATACACATTAGCAGACGATTTCAAATAATTACAGCCTTTCAGTCGCTTTTTACCCTCACCTCTCTCTCCCCCAAATGTGCGTCTGCGTTCCACATGCGCCGGTCTTTGCACAAAAAAAACTTTCATATTTCTAATGACAATAATAGACGCGCTTTCCCCCAGAAACAATGCGTAATAATATGTCAGAGGACATAGGCAGAAAAACGCCGAGCAATTGTGAAAATGGATCCGGTGGAGCGGGGTTGGAGTGGGGAGCGGGGCCTCTTTGGGCTCGGGGAGGACACGGGGAGAACGTGCAAACCTCCCCGTCCCGCCCTGTGACCTCGCGCACCTCCGGGTCACGCTGGGTGCTGCCTCCTGTTGTTCACAGGTACGATGTGTCTGTTCTTACGTCACACTCTGAACTCTAAACTTTGGCGTCTTTATTGTGCTGCTCAGGGGCGGACTCACCATTGGGCAACAGGTCACAATTGCCCTGGGCCCCCAACCTGAAGGGGCCCCAATAAGAAGCCGCGATCGTCACAGGCTTTGAAACAGTGGCTGTTCTTTCAAAATCACAGTAAAGAGTAGGGAGGGAAAATGTCTAATGTATTCATTCTGACCAAGCCATCCCATAATCCCCTCTGGTCGTTGGTTTAGACCTGGGTTGGAACTGATCTAATTCTGTTCTAGTCCTGGTTTAGACCTGGCTTATACCCAGTTTAGTCCTGGTTTCATTTTGGTTTAGTCCCAGTTTAGTCTTTGTTTAGTCTCAGTTTAGTCTTAGTTTAGTTTAGTTTAGTTTAGTTTAGTCTTAGTTTAGTTTAGTTTAGTTTAGTTTAGTTTAGTTTAGTTTAGTTTAGTTTAGTTTAGTTTAGTTTAGTTTAGTTTAGTCTAGTCCTGGTTTAGACCTGGCTTATACCCAGTTTAGTCCTGGTTTCATTTTGGTTTAGTCCCAGTTTAGTCTTTGTTTAGTCTCAGTTTAGTCTTAGTTTAGTTTAGTCTTAGTTTAGTTTAGTTTAGTTTAGTTTAGTTTAGTTTAGTTTAGTTTAGTCTTAGTCTAGTCCTGGTTTAGACCTGGCTTATACCCAGTTTAGTCCTGGTTTCATTTTGGTTTTAGTCCTGGTTTAGTCCTTGTTTAGACCTGGTTTAGTCCCAGTTTAATCTTAGTTTAGTTTAGTTTAGTCTCAGTCTAGTCCTTGTTTAGTCCTGGTTCAGGCTTGGTTAAGACTAGTAATTAGTCCTAGTTTAGTCCTGGTTTAGTTCTGGTTTAGTCTTGGTTTAGACCTGGTTTAATCCTGGTTTAGGCCTGGTTTAGTCATGAGTTTTCTGCCTCGGGACATAAAGATCAGCCTTAAAGTAGATCCCACACCAAACTGTACAATCTGGACTCAACAAGATTTTCACAAAACCTACAGAAGGATTTTTTGCTTTTTATCTAAAACTGATTTATTTAACATTTGAGTTTTAAAAAATTAAGCGAAATTTGAATTTTTTTGGACAATTTTCAGTCAGATGTTGTTTACTCAAAAACCAAATAAGAAAGCCAAAATCCCCTCTGTAAAGTTTTTTGTCACTAACTAGGAGTGCAAAATGAGCTAAGAAATTTAAATCTGGTTCAGTCCATTTTTCAAACTTAAATGTCCCAAATATGTGTATTTTTGGCCATTTTTACTCTTTACTTTACTTTTATAAAATGCCTTATTTCTAGATTCTAAAACAGTACAAGGAGAAAAACTTGCAATACATTTTTTCTTACATTTATGTGAGTAAACTACAGGAAAACTTTCAAATTGATATCTTTAAATAAAAGGTTTTTCCCTCTTCACCTTCAGCGCCTCGCCTTTACTCATTATCACAACAGGCTGCGACGCGGACACAAAACACAGACTTTTCATTGTTCTTTATTATTCCTCGTGGAACTATATTACCCGAGCTAAACACCATCAAACAATATTATAGAATTCAATTACAGTCTGCGGCGCGCTCTAACGTGCAGCTTGTCTAATTACCATAACACAGAGCTGTACAGTTTTATCTCCGTCCTCCTTTCCGCCCGTATCCCTCCACGCGGCCAAACCGAATCAGCTCCGGTCCCTCCAATAACATTTTGCGAGATGAGCGGCGGCGTGGAAGAGCGAGCACGGGCCGCCTCACCCCCTCCGCCTCCCTGTTGCACTGTCCCGGTCAAACAAATGGAAGCGCGCCGTCGGGATGTAAGTAATTCTATGTAAATTACGGTGTTAATGTTGTGTGTCGGGCTGTTGATGGCGGCTCTTCTCTGGTGGCCCCGAGTCACGAGCCGGAGAAACGAATAAATGTGGCAAACAGCAGACAGCCTGGCCTAATTTCTGCTCGGGGAGGACGGCGCGTGTCTTTAAATGTAGCTGCAGGGTGAGCCGACGAATGCACGCAAAAACGCTTCAGCGTAAGGCTGGGCGACGCGGCAAAAAATTATTAGCACGATTTTCTTGGGGCCAGATCAGGATTTCAGTTTTGTCACGATTTGTGTTCACTTTGTACGTTTCTGTTGCCTATAACAGAGCTGCACGATTAACAAAAAATATCTTACTGTGATTTTTATACGCAATTTTGTCGCTATAAGACGTCTTTTTGTCGCGTTCAGTTTGTTTGGCATGTTTAAACGTGTCTTTGTCACTTTTTGGCGCGTTTTTGTCACTTTTAATTGCCTTTTTCTGCATAAAAACAAGAAACAAGACACTACTTCCTGTTTATTGCCAGTTCTCTCTTGTCCAATCATCTTGCTCCAAAGCGTTCCCAAGGGCTAAAGCGAGCCACGCCCTCTTGGAGCTAGTACCTCTCTCGCACCCTTCTGACCCTCACACGGGGCAGTACAGACACCCTCAGACCGCCCCAGTCTGACCCCTCACGACCCCCCATGGCTTATGACAGTGGACACGCCCTCAGACCGCCCCAATCCAAATGTGTCCGTACAGTTTTGCCGCTCATTGCCAAAAATGTTATTGTTGTTATATTTGCATAACCTCTGATGATAATACTTTCAAAAACTTGCATTCTTACTGTGAGATAAATGTAATGTCTTAATGTGGAACTTTCTCCATGCAGACAGGCAAGTGGTGTATCTTCCACTGCAAGAGTAGTACACCTTTAACCTAACCAAAGTCCTCCATCTTAGGTGATCCTGACTTGGGCTGGGTGGTGATACGGTGATAAAAATGGAATCGTGAGCTCGTCCCTGTGACAATCTGCTATTTTTGTGAAGTCTTCGTATCGTGATTCATTATTTGTCTCTTTAATTCAGCTGTCTGTTCAAACACACTTTTTCTCCTGTTGTTTAACCTCTGAAGTCTCTGAGCAGATGACTTTATTTACCTCTTAAAGGCCAGGGCTGCACAATTAAACCAAATTCACACAAAATCGCGATTTTAATGGATGCAATTAGTAAATTGCAAACGCAATAAATTCTTCCACAATAAATTCTTCCACAAACAACAAAATGTCTTTCTTTGATTCGAATAAAAACTGCTCACACTGTAGTTTGTATTTGTACAAATATGTTCTGAAACAAGAAACAAAAGTGACACAATGCACCAAAACGTGACTATAAGCGACAGAAACCCGACTAAAAGCGACAAAAATATGACTAAAAGTGACAAAAACATGACTAAAAGCAATAAAAACATGACTAAAAGCAATAAAAATGTGACTAATAACAACAAAAAATGTGACTAAAAGCAAGAAAATTGTGTTAAAAAAATCACAATTTGATATTTTTCTTAAATTGTGCAGCTCTGTTATAGGCAATAGAAAACTACAAAGTGAACACAAATCAAAATCATGATCTGGACCCAAGAAAATCGTGATAATCATTTTTTACCCTATCGCCCAGCCCTAATCCTGACCAAGAGTGGTATGGAAGGATGGGTCAAATGCAGAGGATGAAGGCACAGACATAGCCCTGTCAAGACACCACATGAAGATAGAAGTAACTAAACCGGATTCTAGATTAAAATGCATTCAAATCTATCAAGGTTTGAGCATTTATCTTCTTTTGACTTTGTCTAAACAGAACCAGATTCTATTCATTTGCCACACTTTTACCTGTCTTCAAATTCTCTGTAAGTGGAAATATTTTTGTCCAACCTTTGTGTAATGTATGATCTTTCTTTTTTGTCTTTTTTTCCATTTTGAATCCCAATCCAAAAAAGAGTATGCAAAATTCATAATATTAAGTAAATAAATCAGAACTATCATTTTTTTTAAATTCTGTTTTTGTATAATGTAGTGTCAAGAAAAAAACCCAAACACAATACATGATTTGAATTCAAAATGGAAAAAACATTTTACAATTACAAGGTTAGAGACACTTTATATCAGTGTTTCCCAACCAGAGATACAGGGATACGTGAGCAGTTACCAGGGGGCACATGGAATAGTTTCAGGTTTTAAATGAAGATTAAATGTACTTTTATCCGAATAAAAAAGTCATATTAGTCGTAAATTTAGCATCTTTTTGGAGTATCTTGGAACATAAATGCTATTAAACCAAAAATATAACTGCAGTAATTGATAATATGTGTCTACTAAACCCATTTATTTGCCTGAAACTCAAGTTAAGAAGGTTCCAAGATTTTTACTCAATAAAAAAGTGATATTACTTGTAAATTTAGCACATTTTTGCAGTATCTTGGTCTATAAACATAATTAAACCATTAATACTATAGTAATAACTGACAATATGTGACTAGTAAACCCATTTATTTGCCTGAAATTCAAGTTAAGTGGTACTCTGAGTGTGAGACAAAGCTTACAGGAGTACTCCAGACAAAAAAATCATTTTTAGTTTGTTTAAGCACCAACATTTCCACACAAAAATGACACTGTACAATTCAAAGTCATCCCGCCTTAGAAATATTACAACACACCGACGGCAGCGTGACGACAACACAACCGCTACCGTCTCATCGTCCGTGTCCCAGATGGGCGCTCCCCGGGTGACTGTTCTCGGGACCATTTGTAAAGCCGCGGGAGCAGAGGATTTACAGTGGATTTGGGTTCCGTCCTTCTCCTCTGTGAATGAAGAAGTGTATCCGTGCATACCATTAGCGCCGGGCTAATGAGACGTCGGCCTCTCCCCAAAGAGCGCGTGATGGAGTGTCCGCCGCCGCCGCGCATACATTAGCGCGGGGAGGTTAAACGCTGGAACCGACTCATGCATCAGCGCACCAGCCTCCACCGCCATTAGCGCCGAGTTTTTGATGCTTTTCGGAAATTCTCGTCAAGATTCTCCTGCCGTTATGGTGCTTTTTGTCATTTTTACATCCTGGTCGCACATGGGCAGGAGCATGAACGGATAATTAGCGTTCAGTGCTACACGGGAAGATTTGACAGACTTTAGGGAGTAATAAACGTAACTCCAAAATAGTTCTTTAGTAAATGGTAACATAGTAAATTATTCAACGATATAAATACATGTTTATATGAATGTAATGAAGACAGCTGTTTATTAGAGATAGACTGACATACTAAGCTGATTTTTGCACTTTTTAGTGTATCGACTATTAGTTTTAAAGTGACTGGCTGGTTGACTCATTTTACTAAAACACCGTTAAGATAATATAGTTTAAGATTCTGCTTAAAACTTTCAAAATTGTATCCATGTCTGGCAATTTTTTTAGGTTTTTAATTTGACTTCCTGGTT
Organism: Rhinogobius similis; assembly: GCA_019453435.1. Taxonomy (NCBI): domain Eukaryota; kingdom Metazoa; phylum Chordata; class Actinopteri; order Gobiiformes; family Gobiidae; genus Rhinogobius; species Rhinogobius similis. The sequence continues at coordinate 29,070,764 of CM033638.1, read as the reverse complement.
GTAATCACTTTAAGGAAATTCCTCAACTGTTACCTAGCTGGGAAACACTGGGTTAAATAAAGTTAAATGAAAATAAAATACTAAAATATATCCCCAGTGTGATATAAGCCAAGTTTTAGAACTCTGCTCTACTTCCTGTAATGTTCAACATCTTTTTTGATTGGTGTAAATGTATCATTTGCAACAGGTATTATCTCACCAAATAAAGTCAAAATTAGAGACTCTTATTTTGTCTGACTTGCTGCCCACAGAAAACACATTACGCTTTTCCTAGGTTTTAACTCTGGAGTGTGAAGAGGGAAGAGGAAGTGCACACAACAGGACCGCACTGCTCTGTGGGCTGGAATAAAGCAGGGCTGTGGGGGACTTTGGAGACATTTTTAAATTATGGGAAAAAATTGTCAACATCATCAGCCCAAAATCTCTGCAAAACTTATCCTCTATCGTAGTGATTCCCAAAGTAGGGTCAGGGGGCCTCAGAGGCACTGTAGGGGGCCCAAAGGCTGTCCAAACAAGCGCATAACAAGCATAAAAGAAAATTGAACTTGAAAACCAATGTATGTGATATATTTTCTTAAATCTACTAGATCAGTATTAATTCAGTTCAATTTATTGTTGTAACAGTAGTTTCCTCGGTTGGTGACAAAGAACAGCAGTTTACAGAAATAATGTTAAGCCTACAGTCGTTACTATTTCTATGTGTGCTGTACTGTCTACAAATCTTTTAATACTATTACGTTGCTAGTATAGAACAATGTATGAGCCGCCATTCTTTTTTCAGGTGAAGTAGGAAACAATTCACGCCTCGATTTGGAACTTTCAATTTGCTAACTGAATGTTCAAACTGTGAGAAAAGGTGTTTCTAATGTCCCCATGTATTATATGGATGGAATTCTCTTCTTTTGTACAACTTTTTTGTAAAGTTTCTTCACATAATTCAACTTGTAACTATGATTTATCACATAGTTGACGATAAAAAATAATCTTGTTGCGTTTTGATCATCGTAATCTAGACTATACAGACCATAAAACAAAAAGGCATGTTTATAACAAAGTCTATTGCACTCTTAAACCAAAAAGAATCTGCTATTTTTGATTTTCATTAATAATCCACTTTATACATAAATAATCCATAGATTTGTATGGGATATTGTAACTTCAAACAACAATTTTTCTCCCATAGAAACTTGAACTGGAAATATGGGATGGCACGTGAAAAAAGGCCTATCAAAAAATAAGAAAAATAAACTCAAAATAAGACCTTTTTACCCTAATTTAAGTGAAATTATCTGCCAGTTGAATAAGATTATTTTACTTATCAAGTTTACTTAAAACAAGTCAAATAATGTCAATTTGAAGTAGTCCTGTCAAGTGAAAAAAATCTTAAAATTGGACTTTTAAGATTAATTTGCTTAATTGAAGTAAATTTAACTAAATTAGATAATCCCTTATACTTACATAATTGAGCAGAATAAACATAAATATGGAAATCAAAAGCTCAAAATCAAATCAAAAGTTTGTCAAAGGGCCTGCAAATCCTTTTATTCCACATGTATAATTATCTTTTTGTGAATTACACAGACTTTTGTAAGGTAACTTCCCTTCTCCCACCTTCCCTCCCAATCCCGAACTCCCAGAATCCCAAGTATTCCCCAAAGCCTCCGAGACGACTTGATCATCACCTCTAATTGGTACATCATTTTCATAAACCCTTGTCACCGCTCCTTCCAATCCCAACCCAGTCTACAACTCTACTACCATCTTTGCCCAATCTTCCTCCTCTTTATTTTTTTGTTAAATAAGACGCCGTGGGCAAAAAGTGTGGCGGATATCCCAGGTCCGCTCGGCTTTGGGGTCCGCTCGGGTGTAATGGACTTTCGCTGGAGCCGTCCCCGCTCTCTCTAATTAGCGCTCCCCCCCTCGAGCTGTAACAAGGCGGCTGACAGGGGAGCCCCTCTCTCCCCCGTGATAATGCCGGTGGATACCTGCGGGGGGAGACGCGGGCGCCGTTCTTCATCCTGTCAGCCGTCGTGGGGCCCGCGCTGGGGCTTAATGAACCTGAAAACAAGAGGCTGTGTGGGGTAAAGTGGAGTGTGTGCGGAGGAGCCAGATGTGGAGTGAAGAGAGCGCCGGGCTCGCCAGTTGGAGGACGGCGGCGGGGTGTTTGGGTGAGTCATAGTTAGAGACATAGTTGGAGGTAATTCTGCAACTGTTACCATAGCAACCATTTTGATAACAAGGGCCGCAGTCCATATAAATTACACGTTAGTTATGATTTTAAACTGTCAAAAATGTGTCAGTTGTCTGTAAATTGTATCTGCATTTACAATAGCACGTCGCTTTTTGATGACATCACCAAAGGATTCCGTTTTAGAACTCACCACTACACTACTACTCAACACTTCCTATAATTTTAAACTCTTATATTGATAAACTTCTTCCCAACCTGTAACTTAACAAATGTAAAACAATAATAAATAAATGGGTGGATAAGGAGATCGTGGGTTCGATTCCCGGACCAGACCAACATCACATGATCTATCTGGGTGGAGTTTTACCGTGGGTTCTCCGGCTCCTCCCACCGTCCAAAGACATGCATGTGGAGGTTAATTGCTAACTTTAAATTTCTCGTAGAGAATGAATGTGAGAGAGAATGGTTGTCAGTCCTTGTCTCTGTGTCAGCTGCAACGAGTTGGCCACTGTCCAGGGTGTACCCCGCCTAAGGCCCAAAGTCACTGGGATAAGCTCCAGTCACCCGCGACCTCTAACGGGAACAAGCGGTAGAAAATGAATGAATAAATAAATAATTGCCACAGGTGCGGTCCAGCCAAAGTCTTCATTAGAACATGTTGTGGCCTCATATAGACTTTTATACCGAGCTAGAGGACAGTTTAACCTGGCAATGCAGTATGAATTATTGCGATATTTGTGTTCACAAAGTCTTGAGAATCCATCTGGACAGTCTCCCGCTGTTGGGTTTGAGTCGCTCTGTGCTGGACCAATCACAGCACTGCATTGTGGTTTGGGCGGAAGTCAAAAGGACGAACCTAAACAAACATGGCGGCTCCGATGGTCGTACTTGGGCCTATTTCAAAACATTTACGAACAATTTTGCTTTTGAAATCGTGCACATAGAAGTACTTTGTGCATTTGAGGACGAGGAAGAAATCTTTTCTCTCAACTGGATTTCTTGATTTCTACGGCTTGTCACGCTTTTGTGACGCTGCGACCTTCAGTTCAAATGTTCATCCAGATTGATAATGTGTAGAACTAAATTCAGAGTGATACACAGTCAGGCGTGAGCAGGTTAGGTTTAACTGTGAACTGATGGTTCATATCTCTGTGATTACTGAGCCTATCCACATGAAACAAAACTGGCACAAAGTTCAATGTCTGACAGTGTAAATAAACCAAATGGAAAATCTTCATTTGGAACCACTTCAGAATGTTGTGTCATTATTCAGCTCCAAAGGTGTGATTGTTGTCAGTTGAAAGGACATTAAACCTTGAGATTAATATGACAAGTTTGAGGAACCGATGCCAAACTAATACACATTTTTGAAGTTCCATATTGGATATTTCTTTCAAAAACAGTAGAGTTATATTCATTGGTTTCTTCTTTCTGTTTTATGCAACATGTGAGGATTTTTTGCCATTCCAAAGGTATAATAATCGCATGGCAATGGTCCTGGCTTCTTATCAATCTGAAACCATGGATCCACAATCTGAGATGATCATATATAATCACATTCTAGAACGTGAACTATAAAACACATCAAGGTAAAGTGGCCCCTGTATGTGATATTTTCATAGAAAATAAATCACAATTAAAAGCAATTTATCCATTTTAATGTCTTTTTGTATCCACGGAGATACATAACTTTATTGCCAATGAATATCCCAAACAAAGCATCAACATCTCCATGGAGACAAACAGGTGGGTAAATCCACTCATCAGAAAACAATGCCTGCATTTACTCTGGATCTTGGGGAAAATCATGTGTCAGTAAACTGGACGGGAGTCAAGATGAACTATTACTGCAAATATTTAAGACTATGGTAGATTCATTGTAGGAGTTTTAAAATCTACAATATAGTTGCCTGATTCTGTTCAAATGGAGAAGGCTCTAGAATCAGACCAAAGGACATCAAAAACTCCACTCACAGACGCTCATTAACAACTATTTTGAACTGGACCGAAAAGTTGTTCTTCATATGGTTTGAGGGGTTATTTTTGCACATTCATGGTGACTCACTGCATAAAGTTTGGAGTTCAAGCCTCAGCTTTGAGCAAACTAAAATATACAAATCACTAGAAAAATCAGGAAATGGGTTGGAATCGCAAACACTAACCAAAGATCAACACAATTATATTTCAAAATCTCCATATTTAACGCCTAAACAATTTTTAAACTCTTTGTGAAATAATTGTACTTTTTTACTTTTTATGAACATTTTTAAACGGGTTCTTCATATCTTTTACTGAGTAGGTTTTAGTATGTTCTACTTATACTTTTATTTGAGTATTATATGTTTTTTGTCTGCAGGTTAAAGCTGCGGTACCTGACTTTTTTTGGGTGTAAATTAGTAAATTTTTTGTTTTCCACCTAAGAGTATCTTGTAAAGCAGCACATAAAGACAAAAATAATAGTTCTTCATGCTGTCTGCATCTAATAATAAAGTATTTGCTTTGAAGTAAGAGCTAAAAGCAGTGCTCTGATTGGCTGCACATGAGTGGTCCTCCCCAGTTTCACTTTGTCGTCTGAAAAAAGCTGTTGTAAAGCTGCGCACAGGACCCAAAATGAATGGATGTGAATTTTAACGATGCGCCAAAGGGTTTGTGAGAGAGAGGGACGAGTTATATCGAACCTACTTACGGTTCTGCAGTGTGAAAATCAGGTACCGCAGCTTTAACTCAAGTAACAAAACTGATGAAATGATGCAACGGGGTAAAGAACTACATGTTCCCGGACTGTTTTTGTTTGCTTGATTTTTACGTTGGAATAAAAATAAGCTGTATTTCTGTCTGCACACGTTTGTCACACGTTGTTCACATTGTGCTGCTGTCCACACTCCACATAAAACACTTTACCCTGACATCCTTTGGTCCTCTCCTCTGTTTACCGCCGGAAAAGTACACGGCTCACTTTGCGACAACTTAATGCTTGTCCAACACGACACCTATCATGCTTAATAAACCGACACATCATTCACTGTCAGCGGGGCCGGACAGGAGCTGGCTTCACCGCGCCGAGGGTCCGGAGCGGTGGTTGCGGTTGTGCAGAGATGGGGACGGGAGTGACGTGCCGCCCCCGAAACGACATCTCATTACCGGGCGGAGCGGGGAGCGAGAAGGGGGTGTCCGGCACGTCTACGCCCATGTGCTGACCGCGCAGTTTGTCCCGGCCGTTCCCCCCGGCAACCTCCTCTCACTCAAACGCGGCAGCGCCCAATCGATCATTTGTGACGTTTGTGACATGGTGTGCATTCTAGGTATGTATCTGCGCCCGTGTCCCGAGGCAGAGGAGGGTACAGTGTGGTGGTGGCATCGTGTTCACAGCCAGAAAATAATACAATGTAGTAATAGTTAACACACATTTCAGCCAATAGACAAATGAGTAAAGTAGTTTATTGAAGGATTAAAAGTTGGGACTTGGACCTTGGTGTGCATTGGGGTTTATTTATTAACTGTATTTTAATTGTGCATGCTCAACACACACACATATAATTTAAGTCAAAAGGTTACGTAAGCCTCATCTCTTAAGCCTTTTGTGGGGGGTTTTAAATGATAGTCCAGGGAATTCCATAGTTTTTCTTCAGTCACAGATATTCACATTTGTTTGTGTGTTGTTCTGGCAAAGGGAAGAGAGTTGCCTGCTGCAACTGAGCAACTGACGTCATCCAAACAAAACACTTTTTTTTTCTGAAATCTAAGTCATTTCTAAATTATACTTTTTAATCATAAAGGCTGATCTCAGTAATTCATAAAAAGATGCTTAGTACTTCCAAGTTTGTGTCGCTGTGAGACGTGGGTAAAGCTAGAGTAGGCAAGGCAAGGCAAGTTTATTTGTAGAGCACAATTCGTACACAGGGCAATTCAAAGTGCTTTACATAAACAGGAAAAGTTGCATTAAAATCACAAAACACAAAAAGACACACAGAATCATTTTAAAATCATTTTAGAATAAAGTGCTTTAAAAGAGAAGAGTGCAGATAGATCTTTCAGTCGTATGCACGTCTAAAGAGAACTGTTTTTAGCCTGGATTTAAACATTGTCAGAGTGGAGGCCTGTCTCACATCTTCAGGGAGACTGTTCCAGATTTTAGCTGCAAAAAACTGAAATGCTGATTCCCCATGTTTAGTCCTGACTCTAGGCACCAGCAGGAGGCCGGTCCCTGAGGTCCTCAGATTGCGAGATGGTTCATATGGCACTAACATGTCAGAGATGTACTTTGGTGCTTGGCCGTGGAGAGACTTGAACACAAGCAGAGCTGCTTTAAAGTCAATTCTCTGAGCCACAGGAAGCCAGTGCAGAGACCTGAGCACAGGACTAATGTGATCGTACTTCCTGGTTCTTGTCAGGACCCGAGCAGCAGCGTTCTGGATGTACTGCAGCTGTTTTACAGCTCGTTTGGAGAGGCCAGTGAACAGGCCGTTGCAGTAGTCTAACCTACTGGAGACAAATGCATGGATAAGTCTCTCCAGGTCTGGTTTAGACACTATACCTTTAATTTTGGCAATGTTTTTAGGTGGTAAAAGGCTGTTGATGTTATTGATTTGATGTGGCTGTTAAAGTTCAGGTCTGAGTCCATTATTACCCCCAGATTTCTAACTTGATTTGTCGGTTTTAGAGCGAGAGACTGGAGGTGACTGCTGACACTTTCTCTCTGTTTCTGCGGCCCAAAGACGATGATTTCAGTCTTGTCTGAGTTTAGCTGAAGAAAATTGTTTTGCATCCACAAGCTGATCTGTTGGATGCAATGACAGAGTGAATCCACTGGTCCATATTCACCTGCCGTCAGTGAGACATAGATCTGAGTGTCATCTGCGTAGTTGTGATAAGACACATTTGTGCTGAGTATTAACTGACCTAAGGGCAGCATATAGAGGTTGAACAGAAGGGGTCCCAGGATTGACCCTTGGGGCACCCCACAGGTCAAGCTCACGTGGTCTGAGACACAGTTACCAATCTCAACAAAGTACTCTCTGTCCTCAAGGTAGGACTTCAACCAATTTAGGGCAGTGCCAGTGATGCCCACCCAGTCCTCTAGTCTCTGTAGGAGGATCCTATGATCGACAGTGTCAAAAGCAGCGCTCAGATCTAACAGAATTAAGACTGAGGCTTTGCCCGCGTCAGTGTTCAGGCGGATGTCATTTGTCACCTTGATAAGAGCAGTCTCAGTGCTGTGATGAGGTCTAAAACCTGACTGAAAAACATCAAATGAGTTGTTTATTAAGAGGAAGTCAGTGAGCTGTTGGTAAACAACCTTTTCGAGGACTTTGCCTAAAAATGGCAGATTTGAGATGGGCCGATAATTTTTCAGTTCTGAGGCATCAAGACTGCTCTTCTTTAGGAGAGGCTTAATGACCGCAGTTTTCAAGGCCCTTGGGAATGTTCCAGATTGAAGCGACATGTTAACTATGTGAGTGAGTGGTGTTAACAAAGTGCTCAGAACAGACTTTAGAAATCTGGTGGGTAACACATCGAGGCAGCATGTAGAAGAACTCAGACTGGTGATGATCTCTTGGACAGTTTTGTCAGTTACAGGTGCAAACTGAGTCAGCTCTAAATGTGTAGGTGGTTTTAAAGTTATTATTTGCACTGTGGAATTTATGGCATTTTTAATGCCCTGAACCTTGTCATTAAAAAATACTGCAAACTCATTGCACTTAGCTGTGGAAATTAGTTCTAATGGCAGCAGAATTGGAGGGTTTGTTAGTCTGTTTACTGTTGCAAACAGAGCACGCAAGTTATTACTGCAATTTCCAATTATTTCAGAAAAAAATCCTTCCCTTGTTTTACATAAAATGAGGTTGTACATGTACAACCTTTCTCTATAAATCTCTTTATGAATCTGGAGCTTTGACTTGCGCCATTTTCGCTCAGCCCTGCGGCACTCCCTTTTCTGTGCCCTGACTGTCTCATTATTCCTCCATGGCGCCTTCTGCTTATTTTTAACCATTTTAACCTTCATAGGAGCAATGGTGTCCAGAACATTCAAGATATTAGATGTAACAGAATTTAAAAAGTCGTCAACATTTGAACATGAAGGATTTTCAAAGTTTATCATTTCAATGAAGAGTGCACTTGTGCTGTCATTTATGTGTCTCCTCCGAAAAACTGCAGGACCAGTCGGTGATTTGGGAATAACCGACAGGTCAAAGAAAACACAGAAATGATCAGACAGTGCCACATCGACCACACTGACGTTTGAAATATTAACCCCTTTAGTAATTAGCAGGTCCAGAGTGTGTCCTCTACTGTGAGTGGGGCCACTCACATGCTGAGTAAGACCAAAGGTTTCAAGGACAGCATCAAGCTCTTTAGCGTTTCTGTCGCAAACATTATCCACGTGAACATTGAAATCACCTATAATGACCAAACCGTCAAAGTCTGTGCATACAACTGAAAGCATCTCAGTAAAATCATCAATAAAACCTTGGCAGTGCTGGGGAGGCTTGTACAGGACAATGTAGAGTATGGAGGGAGACTGTTTTAGCTCCATTTTAAAAGATAAATACTCAAATGATGAAAACACCCCAAAAGACAACCTCTGGGTAACTATTTTATCTCTAAAAACTGCACAGACACCTCCACCCTTTTTGTTGTCGCGTGTTTCAGATTCAAACTTGAAGCTCGGTGGAGTCGCTTCTATTAGAACTACATTCCCCGTGTTTTTGTCAAGCCATGTTTCAGTTAAAAACATAAAATCAAGATTATAAGAAGATATAAAATCATTAATTAAAAGTGATTTGTTACATAATGATCTGACATTAAGCACAGCAAGTTTCAGATTGGTTTCCATGTGACTGGACGTTATCTTTTCACAGGGAATATGAATTAAATTTCTAAGATTGGACAGTCTAACTGTCCTTCTGTTCTCCAGTCTGTGTGACGTGACTACAGATATAACACAGGGCCCCGGGTTTGTTTGACCATTTTCATGACCATAAGTCCCGGCAACGCTGAGACCCACTACATCCTAGCTATGGGAGATAACAGTTCTGGGGGGAGGTGGGGGAGGGCGGTGAAGGGGGAGACCTGGAGGAGGTTTGGGCAAAGGCTGAGTGGGGAGAGCTGGGGGGGCTTTGGGTGATGGACCAGGTGAAAGGTGAGGGGGTGGAGGTGCAGGTCGTTTTTTTGGTGAAGCAGGAGAGTTGAAGCTCCTGGGTGGTATGGCGGATTTGTACGGGGAAGAGTTCATCATTGTTGACATCAGAACTCTTGATCTTGCTAAATTAGGTGTGAGTGGAACCATCTTTACTCCTGATTTGATCAGACTTTCAAGATGGTTGGGAAGGTCCCTGGGTGAAGGTGGAGATGAAAAGGAGAGTGATGATTGAGTGGGAGTAGATGTTGCAGGGGGGACCCAGGACTGGTCTGAGGGTAGGGGTGGTGACAGGGCAGCTGCTGGGCCTGACACTGACTGGTCCATTGCCTGTGATGAGGACCCCGAGGGAGGGGGGACGGATGTTGAGCTTGAGTCCTTCAAGGGCGGCGGTGGAGATCGTTGTGGTGCTGCAACTGATGAGCTCTTTACTGGAGGCAGTGTAGGAGATTTTGGAGCAGCTGGAGCTGAATCCTTTGCTGGGCCTGGTGGAGCTGCTGTTGATAAATCCTTTTGTGGAGTCGGCTGTTTTGTTACTGCTGATGTTGAAGCATTGACTTGGTCTCTGGCTGATTGATCCGGTGTTCTTCTCTCATTCCTCTCTTCTCGAACTATCTGTTCACGACCCTGTCCACGGCCATTCTGATGCCTGAGAGCGTGGAGGAGGTTCTCTGTCAGCTCCCTCACTCCACCTCTGCACAGATGTGCACAATATTTGGAAGAGGTCCACTGATGAATGTTTTGATTTCTACTTTATCAAGCTCCTCAAATAACTTCATGAAGTCTTTTTTCAAAACTTCAGTCTGCTCCTTTCGAATGTCCACTGCACCCACGTGTACAATCAGCTGTTTAACTCCTCTGTGTGTGGACAGTACTCTGGGAAGCAGTGACGTAATCTCAGAAACTGTGCCGCTGGGGAAGCTGAATGTTTTCATTCTTCCATGTACAACTCCACTGATAGCACCGTCTCCTATCAAGAGTGTGTCACTGTCCTTGACGTTTGGCACAGACTGTCTGTCTTTCTGCTGCTTTTTATCAACATCATGGTGGCTACAGTTTTCTCGTTCTGTAAATTCAGCCTCTGATAGTGGCAAAAATCTGTTTGTAAGCTGTATAGCAGGCGACTTTACATTAGCTTTGTATCGTTTTGGTTTTGCACCGAGTTTGACCCAAGATGCTGCCGGCTGGTCTTTACCCAGTTTTGGGAAAGACACAGAGTCGCTCCGGTTTAAGTTGAAAGTAGCTTTTCTTGAAAGATATGTAGACTTCTTACCCCTCGGTGACACTGGAATTGTATCGTGAAGTCCTTTTTCAGATTCTAGAGCGAATATCCGTGCTTGTAGCTCAATTATTTCATGTTGATATTTCCGACAGCGTTCACAAGAGTTTGTTTGACTTCTCTCCCCGGACATGTCGCTGGCTCATCAGATAGTTTGTTAAAAATGGAAAAAATTATCTTAAAATCCTTGGTTTCCTTCGAAAAGTCATAATCCAAGATTTATAGAGGAAAAAAATTGATTTAAAAGCAAAATAAATAAGAAAACAGCTGTAGCAAGCAGGAGCAGCAAGGAAAAGCGTCTGCACTCTTCAGTAACAGGAAACAACTTTCGGTTTCTCTTAAGCTTTTTCTCCATGTATTTTCTGAAAAGCCTCTACGCCGCGTTTTGTCTTTATGTATTGCCATGATGTTAAATGCATTATGCACTGGAAATATATATATATATACATATACACATATTTATCAAGTCAGCATTTGGTCAGAAATTATCATCTTTTTCTATTTTTATCTGCTTTTTGGGAGCTCTACCTTTCACAGTTTCACAATTTGGAATGCATAAATCGGCACAGTTCACTTAAAGCAGTGGAGACACTGGATGGAGGTCATCCTTGGATGTTACTTCCGGGCCGCGCAGCCACCGGGTCTATGTAACTGCTAAAGGCTAAACTGGTGCTAGCGAGTACGGCCCATTGACTGCCATCTTGCTCCCTGCCGTACCAATCTGATCCAAAGTGAACTAGTGCACCAGTGGAAACGTGGCTTATGCGACTTTTCTGTTGACGAGTTCTGGCATTTACATATTTTTCTACAACCAGTATACTCCCACAGAAATGTGATATCTCATTTTCAGGAGAGCCTATTGCACATGTTTTTAGTGGTAGGGTAAACTAGAGAGCTGTCAAACCCTGGACCTTTTTGTAGAAAAGATACTGAGGCACACAATTCACTAAAACATTATCCAATGACATTGATCAGTAAGTAAGTAATAATGTTGTGCACCTTGTCTGGCCCTTAGGATTTAGCATTCACAGCAGCAGTTTGTGTGCCTTTTCTGGCTAAGAGCACTATAAAATGATTACATTAAAAAACTGTGATTTAATGAAGCTTTCATGGCACACCTGGGAATCCATCAATGCACAGTTTAAGGTTCTTGTCACATCAATGTTGAAAATGAATGATCCAGGTTGTGGCAAACTAGAAAAATCACACAAAACAAATCTAGATATAGGGATTATCTGAAGCATTTTCACACAACCATTACCCCTTTTGCATCATCTTCAAAATCCACTCTTTATCATCCAAGAAAACCCTCTGAGGAGCCGTCTGGAGCTGGAAGAAGGGCACCGCAGTCGTGTCGGGCCCCGGGCGTTACAAGCCATTACGGCGTAAACGGCTCCTGTGGTCGTGTTGTGCGGAAAGGTCGCGGTATCGGGCCTGTGTGGAGTAATACATGCAAGACACACACTCACACACGCACTTAGGAAACGAGAGAACATCTGGACCAGCGCCACCTGCCTGGAGGAAGTCATCTCGTTTACACGCCTGTACATGAGGGGCTCGGGTAAAAAGGCTAGCAGGGGTAAAGGGGGGGTGTCTACTTCCTGGATGTGCAACCTTCACGCAGTGGCGCTCTGCTGGGACGAGGCTGGAGGACGAGGCGGAGAGTGAAGAGCGTGCAAAAGCGATGACACACCGAGCTCAGATCCAGTGTAAAAGTAAACGGCCGTGTTTTGGGTCGGGGCAGGAAATAGGTTGGGGGAAACGGGACACCCCTGTCTGGTCCCGGACACGACTATCATGTCACTGCAGTTGCTTGTTTTACTCACATTTAGGATAGCGATGTCCACAGGGGATTATAGGCAGGGGCGACATATTATGGTAGTACGTTCATTCAGGCAATAAAAAATAACACCGTGATAAAGCTCAGATGAAGTCCGTTGTTAGCATGTTGTTGTGTTTTAGTTTAGATTTATTTTATTTGATTACATTTTAACATACTTTGGTTTTATTTGTTTGATTATATATATTGGGAAAGTGAGCATTTTCCTTCTACAATGGAACATAAATAGCATCCTTGTTGACAGTCAATGCAGTTAGACCAAAAAAAGAACAAAAAATGATGCATGTAATGTGCAAGGTTATTTTCACTTTTGCACAAAAAGGGAACGAAGAAGAAAACTAATTTAAAGGCCCCGTATCTGATTTTTACTGTTTTGAAACATGAATAACAGAATTAGTTCAAGTTAAAGTCGTTACATCAGTCACATGTATCTCTCACTTCAATGCAGTCCCAGCATCCTAAATATTCACCATTTATATTTATTTTATATTTATAAGCTCTTTTCTCTTCACAGGTAAGGCTAACAAACATTAGCATGCTACCGGCGCACTTCCTGCTTCTCGTAGACTAAAACACTCAAGAACTAGATGCAGAGTATCTCTCTTCAGACATTTAAACCCAACCATATGTATCAGTACGCTACACTACTAATAAAAAAAGGGGAAAAAAGTAAAAATACTCAAGATTGATCAAAACAAATATTTAATGTTCACTTTTTGTTTGCCTCCTAGAATGATGATAATGTTTTGGCAGTCAAACTAAATTATGCATGTGTTTCCATGACTGAGTTGAGGTTTAAGGATCAGACAAATGTGAAAGAAATGTGAAATTATCCGCAAAAGTGCAAATATAGTATCTCTCTGTTCTGACCACAGCAGCAGGTTGCTAAGCTAACCATGTCTTAACTTTTATTAAAACATAAAATATAAACACAACCAATTAAAATGTAAAGTAAAGATTTCTCGGGGCCCAGGGCAGAGAAGGGCCTTAAAAGCATATGATAATTATTTTGTATTTATTTATTTTTTTTGTCTATTTTTGTTGTAATAAAATGCAGAGTGGCTCAAAGTCCTTTAGAGACAAAACGCAACATCTGAGGGCCCCAACACCCCCTTTAACAAATTATCCATTGTTCACATATTTGCCAAGTCGTTAACAAATAACCATAGAATAACACTAGAAATTATAATTTGCATTTAGTGTATTTCCTTTTTATAATATCTTTCAAGATGTGTATAAAATTCATCTGGTAGTTCTTGCCAAACCAAACAGTAGTGTATCATAATATAAGACGGTAGCTAAACAGGAAGTCTATAAATGAATTATAGGGTTATTGTTAGGTGTATGTACAAATCATAGTCTGTATTTTCTAACAATAGTGAATGAACAACTAACAATAATAACCAAATTTGCTGGGATAAATAAATCATATACTAAATTATGTATTGGGGGCCCATTTAGAAGGTTTGTACCTGGGGCCCCGAATTTGTAGTTACGCCCCTGCTTCCATACTGTGCAGTTTAAGACTAAAACCATGACATTATCTAATTTGGTCTTCTCTTTATTCTGTAGTTTGTAAATTTGTCATTTGGCATGCCTCTATTTTGTTTTTCTAAAACATTGATTTTCTAGAACGCATGTCAAAGTTTTCAAGAAGCTCCAAGAATATGCTAACAGTATTCGAATGAAAACATTACCTCGCCATTGTCAGATAACTTCAATTCAACTGTGCAGCTAAACTGAGCTCTAAGCACCGGCCATCTGGCACCGACCCAAGCTAGCATGCTACTAAACAATTGCATTCATTAGCTTCATTTATCATGGCGGTAAGCTCAATTTACTTTAGCCTGCCCCAGCTTAGCTTCATTAGCATTCAGCCTGCTGTTTCCTCGGGCCGTCTTGGCGATCACTCAAGCCGACTTCACGCATTCGGTACGCAGATAGGAAGCACTCCGGGGTTATCTCGCCATACCTAAAGTGTTTAAATAAAAGCGAAGGTGGAGGGCGGGAATAACGGAGGGGCGATACGGCAGTAAAGAGTCCCGTAAGAAGACGGAAAAAAGAAGCTCGAGGCACGTGACTAAATGTATTCTGATAACTGAACAGCAGATGTCTCGCGCCGAGTTCTTTTGTTGGCCGGAACAGCGGGACCCTTGCACTTCAGTGGGCTCACTTCACACCGCATTCATTTGCCTGCCAGCTGCCAATTTGGGCTGGAGCGAGCGGAGGGGAAGACAGAGGAAGAGAGGCTGGGAGGGAGGAGACGGCGGTGGAGCGGTGGTAGGGGGTGGTAGCCTTTGCTGCGTTTTCCCCCCCCGGTGGCCCGTACAATTAGTGCCGTGCAACTATCCACACCTCCGCGCACAGCCGTGGGGGCGGCCTTTTGTCTTTTGCCTGCTCCACAATGAGGAGCCGGGGAACGGGGAGGACGGCGAGGACTCCCGGGGTGGTGGTGGTGGTGGTGGTTGTGGTGGTGTTCGGGGTGCTTCCTGGTTTGGTAGGTCAAAGGATGCGGTGGTTTTGGAGGATGGAGCGTGTTTGGATTGTGTTGTGTTGGTTCATTAAGAGGGAAAACAAAAGCGCACTCCGGGGCACAGCGACGTGGGCGGGATGTGGGTGAGCCGGAGCTTGTGATTGGCCGGTTGACCGGGCGAGGGTGAGGTGACGACGAGGAGGTTCACAGTTCGTAGGATGAAAAGGCATGAAGATGAAAGCGTATCATGTCTTAGACTAAGTATGGGAAAGATGCATGTGCTTTAAGGCGAGACACTACAGGCAAAACTCTTTTTTTTTTGGTCAGTTTGCTCTCACAACATATCGGCTTTCATGTTCATGTGGAAATAAAAAACTTCATCCATAGATTTCCCTGGGACATAAATGTACATGTACATGTAAATTCAAAGGCCGTTTTCTTAAAATGCATTTTTCTCCCTCGGGACATAAAGATCAGCCTTAAAGTAGCTCCCACACCAAACTGTACAATCTGGACTCAACAAGATTTTGACGAAACGTACAGAAGGATTTATTGATATCTAATTCTAAAACTGATTTATTGAAGTTTTAAGTTTAAAAAAAATAAGGCATTATTTGATTTTTAGGACAATTTTCAGTCCTATCCAAAACTCCCACTGTAAATCTTTTTGTAACTAATATGGTCATAAAATGAACCAAGAAATTCAAACATGGTTCTGTCCAATTTTCAGGTTTATATGTTCCAAATCTGGGTATTTTTGGCCATTTTTACGCATGACATGACAACAAACTTTAAATTTACGATTTTTCCTATTCACCTGTAGTGTCTTACCTTCAGTTGTTTCCTTAAACAATACACTTCCCACTGAGTGTCAATGATGAGTAATGAAAATTTCTCAGAACACATAAAAAATATGAAAGAGCTGCTTCTGTCTCATAACAGATGACTGCAAATGGAAACTGGCTTTCAGCTATAATTTGGTGCAAGCGTCATCACTTTCTGGCAGTATGTAACTGTAAGTTGTCCTGTTACATAAATAATTGTTTTAATTGTTCCTGGCGTCTAAAAAAGAAAATCAAGTCAACAGTAATTGAAAACCAGATAAATATGATTTTATGTAAGGTATGTATATGTAACATGTTTGCCTAATTGACCCCAGATGGACAGTTTTTGTGAAGTTTAGAATGTTTACTTCCTGGTTGGACATGAGCAGGAAATGTGACATAGAGGTAATTCCACAGCTGTTACCTAGCAACCACATTGTTAGCAAGGGCCAAAATCCATATACATTTCACAATAGTTAAGAATTGATAGTAAATAATCCCTGGTAACACCTTTATTTTGTTGAATGACCTTTTAAACAGTCAGAAAAATATGTCACTTGGTGTAAAGTGTGTTTTCAATGGTACGTCGCCTGTTGATGACATCACAGCGGGATTCTGTTTGAGAACTCAAATCACAAATTCTAACTTCGCAGATGTAAAACTATGATATATATTTATAATATTTACCACATGTGCTGTCCACCAAACTATATCAGAATTACAAAACAGTAAAACCTTCATATAGTCTTTAAGTCTGTGAGTTTAGAAAATGAATTGTTGTGGGGCGAGGTGTCCTGCACAGTCGCAGCAACAACGCAGTTTCAGTTTATTAGTGCATTTGAGTGAGATACTAGCTCCACAAACTAAAATACATAGCTTTGTTAAAGTTAAAGTAAAGTGGGTTTACTTCACTTCTGGTATTCTTTTATCTACCAAGATCTTATTGAGTTTCCTACAGTTTTCCTACATTTAAATCTGAAAAATGCACAGAACCAGATTTAAATTTCTTGGTTCATTTTGCACAAATAGTAGGGGGTTTAGAGGGGAGCTTATGAACTAGACAGAAAATTGGCCAACAAATTCTAATTTCACCTAATTTTTTTAGACTTAAAGGTCCCATAACATGCAAAATCGACTTTTCAGAGGTTTTAACCTTCCTACAGTGCTATTTGGGCCTCGTATGTGTGCCCAAAGTGGTTTTTTGATTGATTCCCGCATGCTTTCGCTAGAGAACTGTCTTTTTTGTCCCCCTCGGCTGAGCAGGCAGACGGGGGCTCATCCCATGGATGACGCGGCTTCCCATGGATGACGCGGTGTTTAAGTCATGCCTCCAGGAAGCGCGCAGCCGCAGAATAAAAACAGCTAATGCTAATGCTACACAGTAATTACACGATGGATACGACAGATCGAAGAGTTAGCTTGTTATTTACCAAACGGCAACGTCCGTCGTCGAGGTACTGGAGCACGTCAAACTCCAGGTCAGATCCAGGACGTAGGACTCAGCACGACGCACCGTCAGGACGGATAAAAGGTTTATTCCCGTGTTTGTGTATCGCTGTTTACCGGAGCACACGGCGCATGCGCACTATCTCCGCTCTAGGCTTCGGCACGAAGTTGGGCGGGGAGGCGCGAGTTGGGCGGTGGAGCAGCCTGCTCTCTGTTCGGGGGTCAGATCTCAGTGTGAGCCGTTTGCTATTGCAAGGAGGGGGCCAGTCCAAGAAATGGGTGTTTTTTGGAAACTGTTATGTTATGGATATTGCACAACGCAAAATTTTATCAACAAAGCCCTTAGAATAGACTGTGTAAAGGGCAAAATAGCAGAATATGGGACCTTTAAAACATATGTTCATCAATATATAACGACAAATCCTTAAATGCGTTCAGTCAATCTTGTTCAGTCAATATTATAGTTTAGTGTGTAGGATTTTATTTTGTGTTTTCCACTGAGGAATATCTTTTACAAGCAGCATTTTTTGACGATAATGAGACCTCTGTGTGCTGTCCACATTTAATAGTATTTTATCTCAAGGTAAGAGCTAAAAGCAGCGCTCTGATTGGTTGTGCTTGGGTGGTCCTCCCCAGTTTCGGGGACGGTCTTTGAAGTTACAATGTCCCAAAGAAATCTATGGATGAAGTGGGATAAATGAAATTATAAAACGTCTTTAAGAGCAGATTGGAAGTTTTTTTTTTTGTTTGTTTCTTGTTTCCCCATTAAAGTCTATATGTTGAGAGCAAACTGACCATAAAACAAACAACTGAAATAAATGAGTTTTGCCTTAAAGCTGTAGTACCTGACTTTTTTGTGTTTTCTTGTCAAAGCAGCACTTTATGACAAAAACCTCTGCGTGCCGTCTGAATCTGTTCATAGAATATTTTGTCTTGAAGTAAGAGCTAAAAGCTGTGCTCCGATTGGCTGGGCTTGACAAACTAAGAAAAGAATCCCGTGTTTCAGAACGTCTTTGTTGCTTTTTGGTCATGTTTCTGTTGCTTTTAGCTGTTTTTTTGTCACTTAGTCACATGTATGTCATAGTTACGTTTTTGTCGCATTTTTATCACTTTTGTAGCTTTCAGACAAGTTTATGATGCTTTTAGTAGAGTTTGTCTGGCTTTTAGTCATGTTTGTGTTGCATTTTTATCACTTTCAGTTGGATGTTTGTCACTTGTAGATGCATTTTTGACGCTTTAAAGTGCGTTTTGGATCCTGTTAGATGCATTTTATTACTTTTTGATGCATTTTAGTCATTTCTAGGCACATTTTTGATGCTGTTAGATGCAGCATCCTCCCCAGTTTCACTTCGCCGTCTGAAAAATGCTGTCATAAAGCTGTGCACAGGAATGAAATTGATTGCATGTGAATTTTAATGTTTTAATGCGCCAAAAGGTTTGTGAGAGCGAGGGACGAGTTAGAGACATTTAAAAATCTGGTTCCACTGGATAAAGATCAGGTACCCCAGATTTAAGCTTTTTTTTTTTTTTTTGCTTCAAACTATCCTCTTGACCACCGAGCGGCACACAATTTGGACAATTCTGATGAAATTTAGCACCGTCATGAATCCCCAAGAACAATACAATGAAACAATGACACGACATTTGTTACAGTTCCATCTATCTGCAGCTGACACCTAATGACAGGTGTAAGACGTGACGTAACGGTTCGTCCCACGGTGCTGCGTCGTAGCCCCCTCCCTCTTCACACAGCAGCCCTCGCTCCTCTGCCGCTCTCACCGTTATTATCTTAATTGTGAGGACCATTCAGTGACAGTGAGTGGTGGCTTTGTGGCGCTCCCTCACCCCGTGATTAAAGCCGGTGGGAGAGATAATGCATGTATTGATCAAGGACTGGCCTCGTACAAAAGGCAGCACAAGCACATCCCTCGCAGTGCCCTCCCAGATGTCATTTCAGAGGACGAGCTCCACAAATAGCACCTTCCACCCCGGTCTATGTCGTAATGCAGTTGTGCTCTCCTACTTCAGAAAGTGTGCCTCCGTGTTTCTAAAGCCCGCCGTCTCGTTCCACTTTGATTAGTTCGAGTTTTGATTCAGTCCTACTTTGACACTGGCAGTTACAGTTGTTGTTGTTGTTGTTGTTGTTGTTGTGTCCTTGGTCAAGACACTTCACCCACCTGTCTGCATAATGTCTCGCTTCTGTCAGTCTACCCCCGGGCTGCTTACCTCTGCCTGGAATACCACTGAGAGAATAAGGCATTATTATTGCTTTTATTTCACATAAATGTACATTATATTAAGTCCATACACTGTCACTGATCATTTGAGTGCATTGTCTGTAACCAGTAGGATTGTTAAAGGGTTTTGGTCATGTATGTTCATTAACATGCGCTGTCTCGACCAAATAAATAGAACAATTCTCGAGAAATTTCCCATGGGAATATTAACTCGGGAATTTGGGGAATTAAAATGTTGAATGACAGTCACAAACCTTTAAGGGAGCAATTTCCTACTTAATTATATCTTTTTTTGATCAAACCTCAGCCAACTAATACAATGAATACAATTTGTGCCCCTCACATCAATTAGGTCCCATAATGTCAACAGTATGTCTGTACATACTGATACAAATTTCCGATACTTCATGGACGTTTTCCAACTATGGACATTCTTGCAAACCTTGAAGCTAGACTTTACAACCGGGAATTTCAAATGAATTGCACTGTGCTGTCCAGATGTAATGCACTGATATTTGAAAACGTATCCATCTGTAAACACACATCTGAACACCAGATCAAGCTCACAGGAGCAGCTCACAGTGTCTCCCTTTAAGAACATGAATGAGGTTGAATGAGGTCCCTTTGTTTGAGATCTGGCGAGGCTTTGTTGACTGAAGGCTGAAGGTGAACGCCTCCCAAACCTCATGAACGAGCACGCCCAGCAGCACTGCCCCATGTGCATTTGTTTACAAGACGACTGGTGTCGCTTTCACACGACAACCTCCGCGAAGAAGATTTAAAAACTGTACCATTATAAATTAAAATTACTACTTTGAGTAACACATTAAAAAAAAAAACAAAAAAACTTATGTTTTACTTCGTGTCTGCTAAGCCATAAAAGTGCACGTTCCAGTTAGTCTACAATAATACATTCCACATACAATAAGCTAAAAAAAAAAGTCAGATAAACAGTTACCTGTCCAGCAGAAAGTTTGCAACGGAGGCATCAGTTGGAAGCCTGTTTTGCGCTTTCAACGCTCGCCAGCGCGTAAACGATTCCCCCAGAATAACACGCGTTTTGTTTCTTTCCTCTGCAGACTTTCGTCTCTTCTGTGAAAGCTCGAAAACAGTCTTTCTCTTTCGTCCCTCAGCCATTTCGGTACTTCGCGGATGAAAGTTTAGACCTACAATGACGGAACTCGCCGCTAACCTCCTGCTACATAAACACACTAGCATATCAACCACGCATGCGCGGCCAGGGGAGCGAGCGTTTCCCCCGGACGAGCCTGCAGGCGTGCACTAGCACGCAGAGAATGATTGACACCTGAGCGGACCAGTTATTTGTGCTACCCACGAGGAAATGAGATTCTGATTTGTTGCCCTAAATCCTCCATTCCACCTTTAAGTTAAAGATAAGTTAGTCCAGGCTAGGGCAGCAAAAAGTTATTCGCAAACTAATACAATTTTGAAATAATCATACATTTAAAAAAAATCAAACATCTGTTCTCTGGTCTATACACAGACTCCAAAACATGCCCTGTGCTTAGAGAAGAGCTGTTATGACCCTGACAATGCAGTAATTGCATGAAAATAACATGGAGAATGTGTGTGTTTAGTGTTTAGGATTAAAATTGCATCAGGATGTCCTCATGCAGCTTCACATTGGTTTCATCTTGATCTAATGTAGTAAAAATCTCAATGCCTTTTGCATTCTAAACAACTAATTGATTAACAAAACAACTGTCAGTTACAGCCCTAGTCGACACGGTCCAACTTAAGATAGTTTAAGATAAAATATCTTGAAGTTAGCTATTAAACTTGTGTTCCATTTAAACCCTTTTAGGCCTTGCATAATTTGAAATTACAAAATATGAAATGCTAATGCAAAGGTTTCCAAAAGTAGCATAAGGATAACAGCCAGAATAAAGCATTTTACTGTGTATCTCCTTTAAACAAAATGTTTTATGTAATTCCGTTTTGCCGAATGGAGGATTAATCTTAAGGCCTACATTTCCCTGCCTATCCGCGCTCCTGTCTCCAATCTGAGGGAGTGAATAATGGGATGTCCGTCAGCCGTGGGGCTCAAAACCGGATTGGGAATTTTCTCCGGGGATAATACAAAGCATTCAGACATTTGATGATTCATAATGTTCAGTTTTAGCCCAGCCATGAAGTGTAGCGGAGATGACAGCAATCTCCTCCGAGCGCGCTTCTGCTGAGGACGGGAGAATCCACACTAGATAAATATGGATATAGCAAATCTCGTATTCCGTAATTCCGAGCTGTGACAACTTCAAACTACTTATTCAGGCGCTCTAATGTTTAAGAATGGTTTAAAAAAAAGTAGGGAGTGTCCAAGTAGCAGTTCGGAATAATGGTGCTACGCTAGTCAATGGAACAAAGTTGTCAGCGGAGATAATGAAAAACGCTTGACAGTTTTTGATTCATAATGTACAGTTTTAGCACAGCGACGGCGACTTCTATTGTTAGCATTTGAGCGTTAAGCTAGGACAGCAATCTCTTCAAAGTTCTGCTGAGGACTGGAGAATCCCGAGTAGAAAAATATCGATATGGCAAATCTTGTATTCCGTAATTCCGAGACGCGACAACTTCTAAAAGAGCCAAGACTGATTCGCTTGTGTTGCCGGAGAATGCTTTAAAAAGAAGGGAGGGTCAGAAAGTGGTATAATGAAGTCGTGTTAGCGAACGGGAACAATTGCTAACAAAGTTGTCGTGTTAGCAGCACCTGTCCTGTCAGGCGCTGGGGGTTGGGGATGCTATCCATCAGCGCTTCCATTTGGTATTTAATTTAGACTTTTATGAGCCTTAGAGGATGGGCCGTGTCATTTCTCTCTGCGTACAGGCACGGGGGATAAATTCCTCCCATCCATGCAGAAGCCGGAGCCAGCCGCAGCTAGATTTATCACTGAGTGGGTGCCAGGGTTGCTGCTGGTAGAAGATGGAAAAGCAAGGTAAGATGGGAAACGCGTAATTTCAAGTAAAGCAGTTATCTGCGCCTTTAACATAATAAGAGGATAATTATACTGCAATAGATTGTTATTGACATTCATCTGTGCGATTTACCAAAATGGGCCACTTTCACTGTGACATTATGGAGACACAATTGGAGAAATGTGTCAATTAGAAATGTTTATTGTTTCACTCTACTATTAAAAAGGCTTCTTAGCATGTCCATGGTTAACACCCTTCACCTGTGCCATGTGCATGTGGGATTAAGTGATGTTTGGAGACACAATAGCTTTTTGACCCACTCTGCAGTCCTATGGTCTGTAGAAGTTGAGCTAGCGTCATCCATCCACCCAGTGTCTTCTGTTCATCCTGAGTCCAGGAGGTATCCATAACAGATGCCACAGCCGGCTCCTCTCCATGTGGAGGAGCAGCGGCTCTACTCTGAGCGCCATCTTGTCCTTTAGCTCACGATTCAAAGCTTATGACCAGAGGTGAGAGTAGGACCGCAAATTGAGCGTTGAATCAAGAGCTTTGTCTTTCTCCTCAGCTCCTTCTTGACCACAACAGTTCGATACAGCGACTGCATCAGACGCTGTGGTGATCCACCTGTCCATCTCACGCTCCAACAAAAGACAAAAGTCACTATAAAATGAACTTTGTAACTGTGATAACACTGTCTGGGTCACATAATCAATATAAATAGATCCATATTTAAGAGCTTAGAGCTCTCGTCCTCCAACTCATAAGAGTCAGAGGTTCAATTCCAGCCCGGTACAAGTTCTGTCTTTGTGTTCTTTGGCAAGACATTTCACCTACCTTATCTACTATCAGTGTGATGAGTGTTTGAATATTGATGGTGGTCAGAGGGGCCGATTGCACAGCTTTCCATCAGTCCTGCCCAGGGCAGCTGTGGCTGCAGCAGTGACTTACACTTAAGTGTGACAGTGTAGCACCTTCAGAGGCTTTGAGAAGCTGTAAACTGTTTTTCAAATAACTGGAACACTGAAAAAATGTCACAACAGTTCCAACCTCTGAGGAGACCTGGAACAGAGGGTAAAAGCTCCAGGGTGGTAGTCCTGACCAGCACGCTCAGCACTGTTATTTAACCAGGCGTGCTTCAGAAACACTAGGGGAGGAAGCGTAGTCGCACTTGTAAACAGGTTTTATGTCTGGTGACCCACAAAGACCTGCAGCACAGGGACAATAATGAGCAAGCACACAATCTCTAATCAGGATAATCCTTTGCAAAGCATTACTCTTAATTTGGTCCTGAAATCCACTGACACAAGAGAAACTAATGTAACCTAAATGAACACTCTTGTAGACTGGGTTGGTCCCGATGTCTCTGCTCCAACTTGCAACAAAGTTTGCCGAGAGAAGCCGTGATTCACTGCCTGTTTTAGTGTGGCTCGTAAAAGCTGACCATAGACATTATTACATTGGCATTAGCGCGGGGTAATGATGATGTCATGCTGCTGCCTCGGATGCACAATATTCACATTTAAAAGCAGCGCCTCAAAAATCAATTCATTTAGCATTAATCAGCACAGTTAGTGATATTAGGCATACATGTTTTTTATTTCCGTGAGTTATTGCCCTGCGTTGGGTATTCCGCGCGAGAGATTTTAAAGACTCGACGACTTTTTATAAACTAATCCTCTCCTAATGGTCTGTTTTAACCAAATTTATAGCTTCATTCATTACCCCTTTTGTATTAGTAATTATTTCTAAAATACCAAAGCGCCATCTTTCCTCTCCCGGTTCTTCTCGGACGCAGATTTACGGCGCGGCTCTGGCCTGATGCTGTCTTCTGGAGGTGTGACATTTGAAAATATTTATGGCTCCGGCACATTAAAGGTGTCTTGGTTTGAAGGTGACCGAGCGCTCTTCTTCCACACCAATGTAATTACCGGGATCTCAGCCTCGCACTCGGCCTTGTGTTATTTATCCAGGCGTGCTCCGGAACACTATGGAAAACAGCACGGTCGCGCTCGTAAACAGGTTTTATATCCGGCGACCCACGATGCACTGCAGCAAGATGGAGCAGGAGCGT